>CM040444.1:8738773-9338773 GCA_022749755.1 Azadirachta indica | reverse complement strand
TAAAATTCCCAAACAATCAACTCAAACAATCCAAACACAAGCAAAGGATTTTAAAGTGTAGAGAAGTAAACACACAAATTTATAGTGGTTCGGCAACAACCCGCCTACATCTACTCTTTCAAGATTCACTTAAAATATTTACTACATCAAGCCTTGATTCCATAAGACTTCACAATTTTACAATCTAGTGTTCAATATTCTATAACCCTTATAAAGTTTGGCTTACTCCAAACACTTACAATCTCTTAACCTAGTGAAAGACCCTCCTCTTTCACTTTTTTACAACAAAAATAGGAATGTAATTGAAATGTACACTTACAAGATTGATCTCCTCAATTGACAATGATGAAAATGAAAGCTCTTGGAGATCTTAGCATGTATATGATGATTTGTAGTTCAAGATGATGTTGTTTGATGTTGTTATAACATATGTAACTCTAAAATGATTTTGCAAAACTTGTAAAAAGGAGTTTAAAGTCCTTAATTTATAATAGTTTAGAAAACTAGTTGTTACTAGTGGTTAGGGACCTAAAAATTCAAATTTTTGTGTAAGTCGGTAGACTAAGGGTGTCAGTTCGATCAACAAAGAAGGTGATAGAAAGTAGTGTTTAAAAATTAGGAAGTTGGTTGACTGATTTACAGGGTTTGGTTGACTGACTGGTTCGGTTTAGTTGATCGACCCAAAAACCTTACATTTTGCCACTGGCTCGGTGGACCGACCTGTTTGGTTCGGTGGACCGAATTGATTTGAACTGGTTTTGTTGGACCAAATTTTTCTGAATTGGTTTTCTGACAGTTTTGAAAACATTGCATTTTAGTTTACTTTGAGGGTTTGAAAACTTTGCACTTTGATCCAAATTTCAGGTTTTGAACTTTTGAAAATTAGTTAAATCAAAGATATTAAAAACTTAAATTTTAATCCAATAAAAGAAATTTAGAAGGAATCTTGAGCTTCACAAAATCAACATACATAATTACATACAAGTCTATATTTATGAAAATACAAAGAGTTACCGCACTTGTATCTTGAGACTTTAATTTGAACTTGATTTCCTTTTTCTTTTCTCGGATTGGACGGCGTATTTTGTAATTATCAAAATTCGGATTCGTGTGACCTCAAGGTCAACAATTTTCCCTTTTTTGATGATGACAAAATAGTTAAGCTGTATAAGAATTCTTTTAGAGTTGCTTTTTCATATAAAACTGCCCCTGTGAATTTGAGCAAAATCTCCCCCTACAAAAAATACTACAGCCACAAATACAACAAGAACACTTCTATGTTTTGCTCACTTTACTTCTCCACAACTTCAATCTGGATCATTTGGGCAACACCACATTCAATGCTCAAAGACTAGTGAACAATATAAACAATCTCAATGATATATTTTCTCCCCCTTTGGCATCATAAAAAATAATAAATGTAATGAAACACATATAAATATAAGTAGAGGAAAAAGAGAAAGTTATAAAATTCAAGCATAAAATATAACAACAGAATTAATATTGGTTCATGACATCATGGAATTGATTAGAAATAACACAATGGTTCAAGACAAAACAAAGCAACTAAGGTAACAAAGAAAACAAGACAAAGACAACAATAATGCAATGAAATTATAACATGTCTCTAGAACTTCATGGATTGGACGGTCCAGAAGATGAAGAATGATGGCAAAGATGTTGAAGAATTTGAGCAATATCGGCTTGCATCATGGTAAAGGAATGCTTAAGGCCACCAAATCTAGTATCCACTTCATTTCTTAACACTTCAATTTGACCTTGAATGGATGTCATTGACATGGTATCCATGTGGGATTCTTCATCCTCATCATTGATTTTAACATTGTGAGGAGTAGAAGACGATTCTTGAGGTATAGCTTTCCTAACCTATCTCCTATCATTAGTCCTTTTATAACCAATTCTTCTTATGGATTTTATATCAAAAATGTCATGCTTGGGTATTACCATAGTTATTCTCAAGAGGAATTCCAAAGTATTCAAACATAAGGCTAAGAAATTGACCATAATAAAGAGTCGTCTTAGGATGCCTACCAATTCTTGCCATATTATGAATGACAATGGAACTAAAGTTGACATAACGATGATCAAGAAGATAATAAATAAGATACTTATCCATATGACCAACATTCGCTAAATGCTCGGCTTTTGGAAGCATAATAATAGAGATTAGGTGGAGTAAAATCTTGCTCTTTAAAGAGAGCTTAAGAGATTGATTGGTAAATCCCCTATCCGGTTTTAATTCTTCATCACCAATGATATCAAAAACTTTCTCCTTTGGTCTCCCAACATAAGCATAAAAATCATCCATAAAGCTAAAACGTCGAAATCCTTGGTTAGGAACCTGAAGGATTTCACTCAAGGATTCACAATCTAAAAAGATTTCAATTCCCTTCACTTTAGAGGAAAGATAAGGCATATGCTCATCATACTTAGTATTGTTGTAGAAAAGTCTTATGACATTTGGATAAACAACCTTTTTAAGAGTCAAGAGATGGTCCTATTGTTGAGAGACAAAACACTCCTTAAGATTAAACATATCCAACAACGCACAATCAATCATTCTACCCATATTTATTGCCCTAGTAGCAAAATAATCCTTATATCTTTTAAACAAAGCATAAGAATCAAGAATTATCAAACCTCGTCTTAGCTTTAGTTTTACTTGCTTCTACCCTTTGAGATTTTCCGTTTCTCCTTTTTGGTGAACTAGCCATTGAAGATGTAATTAGATGCCCAACAACAAAGGTAATGATTAGTGATGGTTTAGGGTTTTAAAATTGGGAAAATTGATTTTGAAAAGACAAGGATGGATTTATGGAAGGAAATATGTTTTGAAAGGTTGGAAAGATGAATTTAGTAAGAATTTGGAAGAATTTTGGCTAGAAAAAGGTATATTTTAGACAGAAAAAGCTTATGAGCATATTTATGGTGATTTTAGAGAGAGAAGAGGTCAAGAATTAGTGAAGAAGATGGTCAACCGACTAACTTATAAAGTGAAAAATGGTTAGTAATTCGGTCAACCGACATGGTTAATTTGGTTGACCAGACTTGTCGGTTCAGTTGACCGGTCTGGGCAGTTTGGTCAATCGGGCAAGTGGCAGAAAGTCTTTTGCCAGGTTTGGTCGATCGATCTAAATGGTTCGGTCGACCGAGTTGCTGGGTTTTTTCCTTTTCTTTTTTTTTTTGGGAGGGCCATTTTCCATCCAATCTTGGTCCTAGATGTTTTTATTTGGCTAACATAAATTGAAAAATTAATCATGAATTGATTATGTTTCATTTTAAGCCATTCAAATGCAATGAAACAAAATAAAATAAATATGCAAAGTAAAGTTAATTGATCAAGCACATATCAACATAAGAGCAATAAAACTAAAGAACAAGGCAAGTGCAGATATGGTAGGACATTCATAATACAAAATTGCATGTATAAAATTGAGCATTCAATTGGCATGATGATCACATATAAGTTCAATCTTACACATCTATCACCAAATAAGTGTATGCATTAGTCCATGATTTTCAATATCCTAAGTTCGTGCCTAATAGTAGTAAATCTATCCTTTCCAAGGGGTTTTGTGAATATATCCGGTAGTTGTTTTCCCGTAGAAACTGATTTCATAAAGATGTCCCCTTATTGAACATGGTCTCTAAGAAAATGGTGCTTAATCTTAATGTGTTTTTTCTCGAGAGTGACAAACTGGATTTTTTTGATAGATTTATGGCACTTGTGTTATCACACATGATAGGAAAATGATCAAGAACAATGCCATAATCTCTAAGTGTGTGTTACACCCATAATGTTTGTGCACAGCAATTGCCAGCACTAATGTATTCTGCCTTAGTAGTGGAAATGGCAATTGAGTTTTGTTTCTTGCTAAACCATGAAACTAATGGGTTTCCTAGGAGATGACATGTGCCACTAGTGCTTTTCGTATCGAATTTGCTATCGGCAAAGTCTACATCAGAATAGCTAATCAATTTAAAGTCCCTGCCCCTAGGATACCATAAGCCTAAATCTATTGTGCCATGCAAATAATTGAAAATGCATTTTACAGCGGCTAAATAAGACTCATTAGGACATGATTGAAAACGTGCATACAAACATACACTAAACATGATATCTGGCCTACTAGTAGTCAAATATAATAAGGATCCGATCATACCTCTATATTTCTTAATGTCCATATCGGTTTCTTTTTCATCTTTATCAAGCTTAAGTGTTGAACTCATCGGAGTTGATGCTCTTTTTGAAAACTTCATTTCAAATCGATTGAGTAAGTCCTTGATGTACTTAGATTGGTTTATGAAGATTCCATCCTTGAGTTGTTTGATTTGAAGACCAAGAAAGAACTTCAATTCTCCCATCATACTCATTACGAATTCCTTTCTCATACAATTTGAAAATTCTTCAACATAAATTTGAACGATAAGTAAATCATGCCCTTTATGCTTGATGAACAATGTGGTATCTACCTTTCCCATGTTAAAACCATTTTTTAAAAGAAATTTAGTAAGCTTTTCATATCAAGCTCGAGGAGCTTGTTTTAAACCATATAAGGCTTTAGTTAATTTATACACATGATTTGGAAAACTTTCATTTTCAAAACCGGGAGGTTGTTCAACATAAACTTCCTCCATGATGTACCCATTTAAGAATGCACTTTTAACATCCATTTGATACAAGATGAATTCCTTATAACATGCAAATGCATGTAACATCCTAATAGACTCTATTTTAGCTACAGGTGCAAATGTCTCATCAAAATCAATCCCTTCTTTTTGATTGTACCCTTTGGCCACTAATCTAGCCTTGTTCCTAACAACCACACCATATTCATCCATCTTGTTCCTAAATACCCATTTAGTTCTAATGACAGATTGATGTTTTGGTTTTGGGATTAATTTCCACACTTTATTTCTCTCAAATTGATTTAGCTCTTCTTGCATCTCCATTATCCAATTTTCATCCTTTTCAACTTCAAGAAAAGTCTTGGGCTCAGTTTGAGATATGAATGCAAGATTGTTGCAAATGTTCCTAATAGATACCGTAGTCTTAATGTCATGAGATGGATTACCAATAATTAAATCATGTGGGTGAGATTTTGCAAACCTTCACTCCTTGGGGAGTGATTTGGTATTATCATGCTCGACATTTGTCATTTGCCCCTCTTTTTGTGCAATTTCCTCTCGTTGTTGAGTGGAATCTTTAGATAAAGCTTTGTTTGACTTCTTAAGTTGCAAAAGTTCCATTTCCTTATCCAGATCATCATCAACAACAACTTTCTTCATAGAGAAATGGTTAGATTCATCAAAGATAACATGCATTGACTCTTCAACAATTAATGTACATTTGCTGAATACCCTATAGGCTTTGCTAGTCAAGGAATAGCCAAGAAAGATCCCAATATCCAATTTTGAGTCAAATTTACTCATGTTGTCTTTGGTGTTTAAAATAAAACATTTTGAACCAAAAACTTTAAAATAGATAATATTGGGTTTTCTATTTTTCCAGAGCTCATAGGGGGTTTTGTTGAGAGTAGATCTAATTAACACCAGATTTAAAACATAGCACGAAGTGTTAACAGCTTCGGCCCAAAAGTATTGTGGTAATGAATTTTCATGCAATATGGTTCTAGCTGTCTCTTGAATTGACCTATTCTTTCTCTCAACAACACCATTTTGTTGAGGAGTTCTAGGAGATGAAAATTGATGTGCAATGCCATGTTCATCGCAAAACTTTTCAAAAATATGGTTTTCAAATTGACCACCATGATCACTATGTATGCATACAATATTGGTGTTTTTCTCATTTTGCACTTTTTTAACAAATTTGGCAAAAGCATGAATGGCCTCATCTTTTGTTGCTAGAAATAAGACCCAAGTGAATATTCAAAAACCATCCACAATAACAAAGGCATAATGTTTACCATCCAAATAAATCCATGTGGAGGAGCTCTAAAGGTTTTGAAGTCAAAATATGCATTTTTGATTTAAAAGAATTTTTAACTTGTTTTCCAAGTTGGCAAGCATTACAAATTTTCTCTTTCACAAAATTAATTTTTGGAAGACCATTCACAAGATCCTTTTTGACAATTTTTGAAATCAATTCCATACTCACATGACCTAACCTTCTATGCCATAAACAACTATTTTCATACAATGCCAAGAAACAATTATCACCATTCAAAATGTAATCAACATCAATTGTATATACATTTCCACATCAAATGCCAGCAAACACAATATTATCATCACATAAACTTCTAATTATGCAAGATGTGGGCTCAAAAATAAATTTTTACCCTTTGTCACACAATTGACTCACACTAAGAAGATTATACTTTAGATTATCAACTAATAAAACATTTTCAATCAAAATGGTACCTTTACTACCTATATTGCCGGAGCCGATGATTTTCCCTTTAGCGTTGTCCCCAAATGTGACAAGTTCTCCATCTTTCTTCCTAGTAAAGTTTGAAAAAAGAGAGATATTGCCGGTTATGTGCCTTGAACAACCACTATCGAGAAACCACTTTTTACTCCTTGTTACCTATAGAAAGAATTAATTTGAGGTTTTAGGTACCCAAATTTTTTTGGGTCTTCGGGTGTTAGTATTGGTTTCTTTTGGAACCCATTTCAAGTTATAACTTAACTCATTCATCTTAATTGAACATCTATTGTGTAAATGCCTACAAATATTACAATATGTTCATGTGGCATTTGTTTCAATTTTAGGAGAAGGTTTCACAAAATAATTTTTGTAAAGCTTTTGCTTAGAGTGAGGCTTGTAGCCAATGCCACATTTATCAAACACACATTTTTGGGAGTTAAGAAGTAGCTCTGACCTCTAGTAAATTTTAAAAGAGTTTCATTTTGGTCAAAAGCTTATGTTTTGAGCTTTTCAATTTCTTTCAAGGATGTTTCCTTCTCTTTTTCAAAAATACCATTTATTTCTTTCAAAGAAGTGATCTCTTTAGACAAAATATTTATTTTCTTTTTAAGATTTTGGTTCTTAGAGATCACTTTTTCAAAGTTTTCATGTAATTCTTCAAAAGTATCTAATAATTCATCATATGAATGAGTAGGTTCGAAATCACATATCTCTTCATTGCCAAGAGCCATGAAACACATGTTGGAAACTTCATTTGAGGAATCATCATCGGATGAGCTCTCATCATCATCATCCCATATTGCCACCATTGCCTTTTTCTTCTCTTTCTTGAATTTGAGGAATGGGCAGTTTGCTTTCATATGCCCAAGTTTGCTACATTCGTAACAAATAAGTTGATTTCTCTTATCCCTCTTACCCTTTTGATGCTCTCCTACAAACTCTTTGAAGGGCCTTCTTCCAAGATTCTTCTTATTTCTTAGGAAGCTTTTGAACTTCTTTGCCATAAAAGCAATCATCTCTTTATTGTCATCTTCTTCTTTGTCATCACTTTCAATTATTGATGATGACTTAAAAGTAATGTTTTTCTTCTTCTTGTCTTCATCCACTCGATCATCAAAAATTTTGTCTTCATAATCCATGAGTGAACCAATAAGATCATCAATAGAAAGTATGTTGAGATTTTTTAGCTTTTGTTATGGCTGTCATCTTTGCCATCCACTCCTCAAGCAAGGATCTTAAAATTTTCTTGACTTGCTCACTATTGGAGTAAGTTTTGCCAAAATCCTTGAGGGAATTCACAATATCCATAAACCTAGTGTACATGGCATGGATGGATTCATATGACTCCATCTTGAACAACTCATATTGCCTAGTGAGTCTACTAATTTATGATTGCTTCACTTGGCTTGTACTCTCATACACTACCTCTAAGACATGTCAAATTTCATAGGCTGTCTCACATTCCGAAATTCTATAGAACTCTTTCTTATCTACCCCACAATATAAGGTGTTTACAGCTTTTGCATTTAAGGTGGCATTTCTCTTGTCAGTTTTATCCCATTCCCAACTAAGTTTAGGAACCTCTTCTCCTTTTTCATTTTTCTTCATGGGAATCCTAGGTCCTTCACTAACTACAATTCATAGTCACATGCTTGCAAATAAATTCTCATTTTAGACTTCCAATAAGTATAGTCATTTCCATAAAAAAATGGAGGCTTAGAAGTTGATTGACCTTCTACATGTCCTAGGGTTGCCATTGGATCTACTCTAAGATGATTAATCTTTCACAAGAGAATCGAGCTCTGATACCAATTGAAATGATAATAAGCAACCCAAGAGGCGGGGTGAATTGGGTTTCTAATAAAATCTCTAATAAAATTCCCAAATAATCAATTCAAACAATCTAAACACAAGTAAATGAGTTTAAAGTGTAGAGAAGTGAACACATAAATTTATAGTGGTTCGGCAACAACTTGCCTACATCCGCTCCTTCAAGATTTACTTGAAGTATTTATTATCACCAAGTCTTGATTCTACAAGACTTCACAATTTTATTCAATATTCTACAACCTTTACAAGGTTTGGCTCATCCCAAACACTCACAATCTCTTAACCTAGTGAAAGATCGTCATCTTTAACTTTCTTACAACAAAAATAGAAAAATAATTAAAATATATACTTACAAGATTGATCTCCTCAATTGAAGATGATGAAAATGAAAGCTCTTGGAGATCCTAACATGTATATGATGATTTGTAGCTCAAGATGATGTTGCCTGATGTTGTTATAACATATATAGCTCTAAAATGATTTTGCAAAACTTGTAAAAAGGAGTTTGAAGTCCCTAATTTATAATAGTTTAGAAAACTAGTCGTTACTAGCTGTTAGGGACCTAAAAATTCAAATTTTCGTGCAAGTCAGTCAACTAAGGGTGTCAGTTCGGTCGACCAGGAAGGTGACAGAAAGTAGTGTTTAAAAACTAGGAAATCAGTTGATCGATTTGTAGGGTTTGGTTGACCGATTGGTTTGGTTTGGTCGACCTACCCAAAAACCTTGCATTCTGCCATTGGTTCGGTTGACTAACTGGTCTGGTTTGGTCAACCAAACCGGTCTGAACCGATTTTGTTGGACCAAATTTCTCCGAACTGGTTTTCTGATAGTTTTGAAAATATTGCATTTTAGTCCACTTTGAGGGTTTGAAAACTTTACACTTTGGTCCAAATTTCAGGTTTTGAACTTTTGAAAATTAGTTGAGATATTAAAAACTTAAATTTTAATCCAATAAAAGAAATTTAGAAGGAATCTTGAGCTTTACAAAATCAACATACATAATTACATACAAGTCTATATTTATGAAAATACAAAAGTTACCGCACTTATATCTTGAGATTTCAATTTGAACTTGGTTTCCTTTTTGTCTTCTCAGATTGGACAGGGTATTTTGTAATCATCAAAATTTGGATTTGTGTGGCCTCAAGGTGAACACTTAATATAATCTCAATCAAGTGAAAGACTCACTTCTTTCACTTCTCTAAAATCAAAAATCGAAATGAGTGGAAAAAAACACTTACAAATTTGTCTCCCTTAATATGGATAATACAAATGAATGAACTTAGAGATCTAAATGTATATATGATGATTTCAAGGTTAAGAATATATTTTAGAACTTTGTAAGGACTTTATATTTCTCAAAAATGTGTTTTAATAGTTTCAAAATGAGAATGAAGTCCTAAATTTATAATACATTTAAAAACTAGTTATTACTAGTCAATAGGGACCTAGAAATCCAAATTTTCCCAATGGTTGGTCGACTCAGTGGCCTAAGTCGGTCAACCGATGTTGCAACCAACCTTAGGAGGCATTCTGTCTCTAGTTCGATTGACCAAGTAGGTACACTTGGCTGATCCAATTCAATCGACCAAGTTATACACTTAGTTGACCATGAATACTGTTTACAGATTTAGAAATTTGCATTTCAGTCCATTTTTAAGGTTTCAAAATTTTGTGTTTTGGTCTTCATTTCAAGTTTTAAAAACTTTCATTTTGGTCCAATTTTCAAAACTCAAAATATATGTTTTTGGAAAAACTCTTATGCTTGACACAAACATCATACACACAAACACAAGCATACAAAAATAATACAAAATAAAATACCCAACTTGTGACTTCATTCTTTAATTTGCTCAATGAGTTCTATTATACTTTTCTTGAATGCCTTCATTTTGGATGTTATTTGAATCTTTACAATACATTCTAATTCTTTATCCTAAAAGACATCACAATAAATGCTACAAGAAGAATTTAGTTAATAAGGATATTAATACTTGTTATCATCAAAACAATAAGTTATAAGCATTAAGGCTAACAATCTTTCCCTTTTGATGATGACAAATCATTAATTGCCAAATAAAATATAAGTTATAAATGGAACAAGCATTGCACATCCAAAATTCATACTCCCTCTCAATCATAGCGTAAATGAAACATTTAAGCATAAGACAAGTAATAGGCAATCAATAAATTTTTTCTCCCTTTTGTTATCAAAAAACAAAAATCAAATAAAAGAGCATGATAACAATTTCGGAAAACATATTTTAGAGGGTTTTTTTTTTTTTGAAGAATTTGCAAAGTAGAAGCTCCCCCTAATTTTGAGTAAATGCAATCAAAACCAAGGATGGAAGGGAATAAGATTAAGCTATTAATAATTTCTCTTTTTGTTTCAAGAGTGCAAATAATGAGATATTCAAATTAACACAACTTATTCACATATCAAAATGCACTCATAATGTGAAATTAATGTAACAACAAAAAATAGAACACATGTCCCCCTAAGTGTATTGCATGTCACATGACTCTCCCTTTCACATATCAAAAATTGGAAGAATGAAAATATTGCATAATTTTTCCTTTTTGACAACTAAGAACATATTTGTAAAATTTTCATATCTCCCCTTTTTGGCACTAACAAAACCAACAACAAATTAAAAAAAATCTCTCCCATTATTTATTATCCTCAAAACATAAGAATATAATGGAAGATATAATGTAAATGAGCTCAAAAGCCATTAATGCAAGATAGTGAAAAAGATCATAAGAAGCAAATGCAAAGAGAGGAATTATTTTATCTCCTTTGTCATATAATGAAATGATATGTATGCATATTATTCTTCCTTTTTGGCAATGTAAAGAGGCAAAAAAATTTTTTTCCCATATACTTCATGAAAAGCTTAAGAAATCATCCATAACGTTTACCATCAAAAAAATAAATCCATCCAAGATAAGAAAAGGCAAGAGTGCTTCTATACACCATCATCATTACACATTCACATACTTTTCTCCTCCTTTTTCTTTGATTCATAGCCTCAACACAATATTGATAATTCAAAGCAATATAATGCATTGATGAAAATGCATTCTAGTGCAACACAAGAGATAATCATTTCTCCCCTTAATACATTTTATATCATATAAGTACTCAAAATAACAAATGCATTCTTAATCAATAATATATCAAAATAATGAATGCATATTCAATGAGAATGAAAAGTCAGTTACACTAAAAAATATTCCAAAACACAACACAAGCAATGAATATATATGCTAAAATGACATTTCTCTGGGAGCAAGCTATTGATGGTTTAGGTTCGTAAGCTTGTTTCTATTTGTTTTCCAATGATTCATCCTCTTTTAAAGCTCTCACTTATTCTCCTTGATGAAGTATTAATATGGGGTTAGAGAACCTTAAATATTTGGTTAACCAACTTAAGGAATTTGACAGACCAAATTCTCTCGACTCAGTTCATTTTAGTTGCCCTGTTTCTGCTTTCTTTTCTGACCAATCTTCATTCATGAAGTCATATCTTTCTATTGAGATGTCCAAATTGAGTAACTAGAAAATTTGATGAACATCTGACTTCTAGGGCTTTTTATTTGTATCCAATTTGCACAATTTAGAATCCCACATTATTCCCCAAAAAGATAAGAGTTCTGGCCTGCTGCATTTTCCAGATAGTTTTGACCTTCATGGCTTAATCTTTGTATGTCTACTTGTAATAATGTCCAAATTGAATTCTGTAAAATTCTATAGAAACTAGAAATTTGCAGCTTTCCGTCCATATATTACATTCTCTAGAAAATATTTCCAATCAGTCCCAGAAATATTTCCAAATCGGCTGCCAGTTTATGAAAATGTGAAAGCAGCTCTTTTGACTTGTTCATCTTAAACCATTCATTCTTGGTTCTAGATAAATGATATTTGGCTTAAATGAAATTCAAATATTAATCATAATGTAATAAACTTTATTTTGAGGCCATTTTAACATGATGAATAAATGAATCCAAAAAGCAAGCACACATTTAAGGGTGATAGGGCATGAGAGATGTTTTGCACATCTTGATAAATGCAAGCATGCTTCAAACAAGACATACTTATCAAATCAAAGCACAACACACGTCTTCAAAGAATTTGGAAATTAAACAATCTAAATAATAATCCAAGAGTTTCTTGCCAAAGTAAACATATTACAACAAATCATGCTTACGAACACAAACAACAAATGTGCTTTAAAGATTTGAGTTAAAAACTGTGCATAAAACAATGAAAAGATAACTTAAGAATTTGATACCAATTTTGCTCATACACATATTCTTCTCCTTGCATTTTGTTTAAGCATATGTTGCATTTCATTGGGTGTTCTCTATACCAAAAATGCTTATCAAGGACCCACCCATCATTCCTTGATTTAGGTACTTACAAAAGTAATCAAGTTTTGCATTTTAGTAAATCATTATTTGGGTCATTTAATGTTAGTATTGGTTCCCCTTGGAACCCAAATCTTTCTAACTCCAACAAATGTATTTTTCCTTATGGAGCATGCATAACTCATATGACCAATTATAATAGTTGCATGAAATATTATAATCATTCAAAGAGCTGGCTTTCACAAAATAATTTTTCAAAGACTGCTGTTTAATGTGAGGCTTATTTCCAATACCTCCTTTGTCAAAAATCACATTTTTGAGAGCCAAGTAACTTTTCAAAATTCTTTTTCCCATTGGTGAATTTCAAAATAATTTCATTTAATTCAATGGTCCTTTTCTTCAACACTTCATTTTCTTTTGATAAATCATGAACTTTTGAGCTCAAAATCTTGCGAAAAAGTAGGGCTTTGTTTTAGAAAATCTATTTCTCTTTGAAACATTTTTTTTTATCTTCTTCAAAACCATGAGCTTTTGTCTTGGAAGCTATCAATTTTGTTTTTCAAATTTTCATTTTCTTTTTGCAAACTTTCATTTTGATCTTTGAAAACAATTTTTTGACTTTTTGCATTCTTATTTTCAAAAATAATTTTCTCCTTTTTCAAGATAAACTCAATGCTAAATTTATCAATTTTCTTTTTGTGAATACAATTTTTGGAAATCAATTTTTCTAAATTTTCGTACAATTCTTATATGCATTTGACAATTCATCATATGAAAATGAAAGTTTGGAATCATTTACCTCATCATCTCCAAATGCCATGAAGCACAAGGTTGAAGTTTCATTTGCTTTTTTTCCTTCATTGTTGCTCTTGTCCTCTTCATGTTTGTTGTTGTAGTGTCTAAGAGTTCCAAGGCAATTTTGCTCAACATGCAAGTCCTTAGTTTCTATAGTTTTGTCATTTTAATAAGAATTTTCTAAGGCACACCAAATATCATAAACAGAATTGAACATAGAAAATTTATTTACATTGTATCTACTTAATGCATAAGATAAAATATTTAAAGCTCTAGAATTTATAAAGAAGCATTTTTCCTACCTTTGTTATTCCATTCATTTGAATTTGGGAATGAGTTTCTTATTAACAACAACATCCCAAATTTCATAATCTATGGATTGCAAGAATATCCTTATCTTAAGATTACCATGGATCACTTTAAGACAGTTACCTAGATCACTTTAAGACGGTTAAGTCCTTATTCAGAGTACCTTACTCTGATACCAACTGAAATAACACTAAGGCAACTTAAGAGGGGAGATGAATAGGGTTTTCAAAGATTTTGACACTTTTAAAACAACCCAACAATAAACACTAAGTAATTCAAATTCTTATAAATTATACAGCAATAAATTTAATGTATAATTTTAATCACCAATATGAGAATATCAACAAATTAAGTTTTAAGTGTTTGAGATAAATGTGTACAATAATAACAAGCATATAAATCAAGTGACTACTGGAGTTAAGAAAGACAACATTGATTTTTATGTGGTACGGAAAACCTCTGGCCTGCGTCCATGTCTTTAAATGAATCCGCTTCAGGATTTCACTAAACAACCAAGTTTTGATCTCACAAGACTTCAAATTACAACCAAGAAGATTTTCGGGTACCTCTTAAAACTTACAAGTTTTGCTATCCCAAGCACTCACCAAACCTAAGATTTATGGTATCCTACAACTCTTGCAACTGTTTGGTCACCTTAAATGCTTAATACACGATTTCAACTAAGTGAAAAACCTACTTCTTTCACTTCTCTACAATGAAAAATTGAAATGAGTGGAAAAGAACACTTACAAATTCATCTCCCTCAATATAGAAAATATAAATGAATGAACTTAGAGATCTTAATATGTGTATGATAATTTCAAACTCAAGAATGTATTTTGAAATTTTGTAAGGACTTTATGCTTCTAAAAAATGTATTATAAATTTATAAATTTGGGTACCGCTTAACCTACTTATGGAGTTCTATAATACTTTTCTTGAATGTCTTTACTTTGGATGTTCTTTGAATCTTACAATGTATTCCAATTCTTCATCCTAAAGATATCACAATAAATGCTAAAAGAAGAATTTTGTTATTGAAGGATATCAATATTTGAATGAGTTATGACCCTTAAGGCTAACATTCTAAACATGTAAAGTTTGGGTTTGGGATACTTATTGGTAGGAATAATAAAGTCTGATGTTGTTAGGTTTGTTTTGGCATACAAAATTTGTCAATTAATCACATATACATGATGGAGCTTTTACTTTGCAAATAGCATAAGTTCTTCTTTGGCAAATTAGAAGGCATGCATTGTATGGATTGAATATATAGTCAAAGGAAATAGCAGTAACAATAGATACATTAATTTTACACTACATGTATGTACATGTTGTTTTATTTGCTGTTTTTTGTTGCTTTCTTTTGTTTTTCTTATTGTTTTTTGCTACTTTGGCTATTATTTTCTGCTACTTTCTTCTATTTTACTTGTTGCTTTCATTTTTTGCATGATCACCTTCATCTTCTGTTATATATTTAATAATTAATTCTTAATATAGTTATTTTTATTTTATTTTGTAGAAACGCATCACATGATCCACTTGAATTAATATTTACTGAAAATAATGATGTTAGAGACCATACCCAATTATAAATACTATAAGAATAGTGTTGGAATACCTTGATAGAGTTGATGTTAATGGAGAGAGAAGCAATATGCGAGCTTTGTAATATGAAATTGGTTGCATGACCTAAAGATGGTGTAAAACATTTGCATGATCACATGAAGAAGTCTTGTGTGATATGAAGGCAAAGGGAAATAACAAAATATTCGAAGAAGTTGAAGGTGGAGAAAGATGTAGAAGGAAATGCAAAAGTGGAGGTTTTTAAGTATTGTCCTATTGTAACTATGGAGATGATTTCTAAAACGATTGTTGTGTACAAATATCCTTTTAGTTATGTAGAGCATGAATATTTTACAAAAGCAACAAGTTCACTTAATTTGAGAAAGAACAAGGTGTTATGGAACACGATCAAGAATGATGTTATGACACTATATGGTTTGGAAAGGACTAGAGTTTTGAGTCTTTTTTAGCATAGCAAGAGTATAATTACTCTCACAATGGATATGTGGACATTTGGACATATGGATTACAAACAATAGGATATATTGCTATTACTGGACACTTTATTGACAATTCTTGGGTCTTACACAAAAAGATCCTAAAATAATTATTCTTTATATATTTGCAAAAATATGATGCATTTAATTAATTTTTCATAACAATTTCAATTAAATAGAATATTTTTATAGATATAGGTCCATGTATCTCAGAGCTCCACACAATGGGGGTGTAATATGCGATATGTTGTTCAATGCTTTGATGGATCTCAATTTAGATTGTAAGGTATCTAGTTTAACCATTGACAATTATTCTAGCAATGATTGTATGATTTAATTCTTGTTTGAGACATTTGATCGATGTGATTAAGTTTTGGGTTGGTCACTATTTTGTGTATGATGTATTGCTCATATTTTGAATTTAATTATTAAAGAGGCCACAACAATTATTGGTAGTGCAGTTAGTAAAAGTTGTATAGTATTACATTTGGTCAACAACAGCTAAAAGAAGGGAAAAGTTTGAAGAGGTTGCTCATAAATTTGAAACTTCATGTATTGGGCAGTTGATGCTTGATTGTATAAGTAGATGAAACTCTACTTATCTTATGATTTCTATTGCATTAGAGTATAGGATTTTGTTCCATATTAAGGTTGCTTAGGTCAAATTATAAGAGCTTACCTAGTGAGAAAGAGTGAAAGTTGGCTAAAGTTTTGACAACTAAATTGAAATCATTTTATGAAGTCATATAATTATTTTATAGGACTATATACTTGACTGTTAGTTTTTTTTGTTGCACATTTATGAGATAAAATTGTTATTGGAGGAATGGCATACATTTCGTTTTTTAAAAATTAGGAAGATTGCAAAAGACAAATTAAAAAAATTTGATAAATATTGGAAGAATATTTACGAAACTTTAGCGTTGGCAGTTATATTTGATCCAAGATACAAAATAAAGTTGTTAAAGTTTATTTTTCTCAAATTATATACTGATGCTTCTTTATATCACATTCAGAGAGTTTGTAATCATTGTTAAGATTTAATCAAAGATTATGAAATGAAATTTAGGTCATGTGAAAGAACTTCTAGTTTTGGCACAAGAGGTTTCTTTCGTTCTTCACTGTCTTTTATTGAGAAACAAGTTGCATGTAAATTGAGGTTTAAATTTTGTGGACGCTAATGTGAATGAACATAAAAAGACTGAGTTTGAATCATATTTAGAAGATGGGATACTACCTAATTATGAATCTTTTGACATTTTGGGTTGGTGGAAGGTGACTTAATATAAGTCTCATTTGTCATTTAAGATTGCTTGAGATATATTGACAATCTCAATGTCCACAGTTGTTTCTGAGTTAACTTTTAGTGCAATGGGTAAAGTTATAAGCTTATATTGTAGTAGGCTACATTTTAATACGGTGGAAGCTTTGATGTACACTCAAAGTTGGTTATATGAAGGTACATATTTTTTCATATTTATATTTGTTTTTTCAATGTTTTAGTTCATTTATTTTAATTATTGTTTTTATAATGTAGTGTTGATTTTGTGGTGATTTTGCGTAGTTCTTGGTGTTGGGAGGCTAATTCTATACAGTGGAAGTTTGTATTTGGGTTGGTGATTAAATGTTTCTTGCTGTTAATTTTTTATTTTTGTTTATGCTTCTTAACGTTGTTGTTCTCGATGTATTGATTTTTTTTGATTAATTTAATATTATGCATCTCAATATTATTTTTGTATTGTTTTGATTTGCTTGTATATGATTAATTAAATTGAAAAAGTGGGAAATCAAAATGTGATTGAATTGAAATAGGAAAAATATGAATTGCTTTTCAATGTGCATGATTGAAGAATAATTTATATATTTTATGTTTTTAATTTTTTGAACTTATGTTTTTTACTTTTTAGAAGAAAAATAAAAAAGAACATAAAGTGACGAGTTTGTTGATAAGTAAAGAATTAATGTTACTTAAAGTTATAGAATTTGGTTTATAAAATGGATAAAATTAAATTAATGTTTAAAAGAAAGGAAAACACCAATTTTCCCCTGATATTTGGCACTTTTACGACGTACCTCTTTAATATTCCAAAACTACATTTTACTTCCCTACCGCCAAAATTTAGCCATTAACTATCAATATTTTTTTCATTTTACATGTGTACCCCTAACTAAATTAAATTGGAATTAAGCCTAAACTATAGCCAAACCCAAATTAATTTTTTAAAGAAAAAACATGGTATCTTATAAGCATGGAAGTTTTAACTTTGAACCTTGGACCTTAAACTCAAAAATATAATTCTTTACAACAAAACTGTCTTATTAATTAATTATACATGCACCATGTTATATATTATATATATTAGATGAATGATTAAATAAATAATGTTTCCAAAAACTTAAAACAATAATGAAAATAAAATTATCTAATAATAAACAAATTTAAATGAAAAAAATTATTTATTTATTTTTTTGTAAAAGCTAATGCAAAAATTATGAAAAATAAACAACTTCTTTTTTCTTAAGATTATAATTTTTTCAATTTTTATTAAACTTTTCATAATAATTATTGAATAATACGTTTTCAGATTATAACAATTTACAAAAAAATCCTTTTTCATTATCAGTTTTTATAAAATATCGTGTTTATAAATTATTTTTAAAAGAAATTTTGATTTTATTCTTTTGATTTTAATTTGATTTTATTGTGAAAATTTATTACGTTATGACTTTAATTTCTTTTGTTAGTAATTTTTTAATTTCAAATTACTTTTCATTAAATAATTTTATTATGCTTATTTGTTTGTGTTTTTTGAAATTAATATTTATTTAATTATCCATTTGATATATGCTTACAATAAATAATGTAATGTAAATAAATAATAATTTGATTGGCTTACCTTAATGGTTAAAATATGAATTTTTAAATATTAAAGTCCCTAGTTCAAACCCCTATAACTACAGATAATTTGTTTTTTCTTTTAAGAAAATTGTGTTGGGCCACGTGATAGTTTAGGCCTATTTTGGCTTTAGGCCTGGAGACAATAAAGTAATTTATCTTCAAAAAGAAAAAAATGTGAAATGTTAGTGTTAAAGTTATAACAATGGGGTAAAATGTAGTTTTGAAATATCTTGTAGGTAAGTGGTAAATTCGTTAAAAATTAGGGGGTAATTGGTGTCAAATTGACATATCTACTCCATATCTATTCTCCACGTCTGCCTGTCCTAAGTCTAAACCAGGACAAGATCACAAGATAATAGACATCACATATAAGGTATAACATGCAAAGGAAGCAAGCTTTTGGTTTGCCTTCCTACACTAAACGTTTTCTCTTAAATGTTTTTCCTATTCTCGCCCTTTTCTATTGCATTACTCTCTAGTGTCATTGCATTTTCACTCTTCCTTTTTCCCTTGGTTTTATGTTAGGTAAAATGCATTTTTTCTTTTGGTGTTTAGTCATGAGAACGGGTTTTCTTAGGTGTTTATTAGTGCTAGATGTGTATTGTTCTTGTTTGGCTATAAAGAAAATATAATAGAAAAGGAAATTAAATACATGCACTTTCTTTTTCCATTCCCTTGCTTTATGGGCTTCTGTATTGTCTTCCATTATGATCACTATATTTTGTTTTTGTTCTTTTTTCCTGTATTTTAAATAGCAATGTTTATTGTGTGATCGTTGTTGTGACAGTGTAGTAGAAAGGAAATAAAAATGAATGTGCAGATACTGTTGTTTTCTATTTTATTTTCTCATTTTGGTTGGCTTTAGTGTTCGGTGTAACGAGTTTTTGGGTATTTATCATTTTCATCTTAGTTTTCATCTCTTTACTGAAGTTTTCTTAGTAGCCAAACAGGAGATTTGCCTATTTGCACTCTATTAGGTTGCCAAAAATATAGAGGGAAGCATAAAAGTAAAAAAGTTGTCAAGGAGTCATATCTTTTAACTTTTACAAATCTATACCCATGAAAAAACATTGTTTGGTGCCAAAAATATAGAGGATCATTGTTCATTTTTCTTTGTGATGTCTTTATTATCTTATGTTATAATAAAGATTGATATATTATGTGTTGATTAGTTGCTGGTAAAATAATTGAAATAGTAAGGCCTGCAGATTTAGTCTATATGTGACAGAGCTGATACCACTATTTGGATTAATAGAGAAAGTATTACTTAACATGAGCTGTAAACAATATAAAAGTTGATAGAACTAATGTTATAGTAGGAGCAGTTCGATGAGTTACCTTTTATTGCTGTTATTTATCTCCAAACAATTGCTTGTTTTGTGGAATATAGGCTTGAGATGACATACAATTGAGAAAAAAACTAATCTTAGTGAGTTCGGGTTAGAAGAGTATGAATGGAAATACTATAAATAATTGAAGGAGGGGATTTCAAGGTTAAAATTTCAAACTTTGTATATAGATGCCTATTTTGCCCTGCGAAGGAAAAACTGGAGTATCTATATAAGCAGTTTCTCCAACATGCTTTGAACATTTGTAGGTCAAGAAGTAGGGGTATGAGAGGAGTAGCTTAGCATTTAGCTTTGGAGAAATATATGAACAACTATCTGATGATGAAGGATTAATCAGATGATTCATTGTTTATCTATCCTGGGGTCGGTATTGTTGCGAATATCAAAACTCAGTGTTAAGCAAATAGACCATATGTTTCTAAGAGTAGCACAAAGCTGAGGGATAAATTCCAAGACAAAGCATTTAATCCCCAGAAATTTCGTCCTTTATGGAATCACAGTGGTCATTTAACGTTTGCTATTACAGAGTTCCACGAGGATTAGACTGGGTTCAAGAATGCAGTCTTGTTTGAGAAGAGTTTTGAAGTTGATCATTATGGGAAGAAAGATTTTTATGCCACAAAGAACCTAAGAGATAAATTGTATACATGGGTTGCTAAGGATGATGACTACAACTTAAAAAACCTTGTTGGGAACCATATCTTCATCGTCAAAGAGGTCCATCTGATCCATTTACTCTATTGTCATGGTAAGATATGTGCTAATTTCGTGATATTTGCCCTCCATCTTTTTAAGATTGTATCTCTGGGTCAAGCTTGTCATAAGTGTTGATGATTTCCTTTGATTCTTTGCTTATTTTCAGAAACAATTTTCAAGTCTCCACACTTATGGAGGTGGTTCCTAACAAGGTTTTTAAAGTTGTAGTCATCAGCCTTAGCAATCCATCCATACAATTTCAATTCTTTTACCAGTAACTAATGAAAATGTAATATACCAATCTTTATTATAAGAAAATTATAATAATAGAGACATCACAAAGAAAAACGAACAATGATACTCTGTTAATAATACCACCAAACAATGTTTTCTTATGGGGTTTAGATTTGTAAAACTTAAAGGATGTGATTCCTTGACAACTGTTTCACTTTTATGCTTCCCTCCAAGTTTTTGGCAATCAAGAGAGTGCAAATAAGCAAATCTCCTATTTGGCTGCTACGAAAACTTTAGTAAAAAGATGAAAACGATAAATACCCAAAATGTCACTACACCGAACACTTAAGTCAACCACAATGAGAAAATAAAATAGAAAACAACAATACCGCACATTCATTTCCATTTCCATTTCCTTCTACTACACTATCTCAACAACAAAATACACAATAGACATTACTATTTAAAATATAGGGAAAAAGAACAAAAATGAAATATAGTGATGAAAACAGAAGACGATACAGACACCCCAAAAGAAAGGGAATGGAAAAAGAAATTGCACATTTTTAATTTCTTTTTCTACTACATTTTCTTAATAGCCAAACAAGAATAATACATATCTAGCACTAACTAAACACTAAAAAAGGCCTATTCTCATGATAAACACCAAAAAAATCATTGTACTTGGTATAAACCTAAGACGAAAAGGAAGAGTGAAAATGTAATAACATTGGAGAGTAATGTAATAGCAAAAGCCAAAAATAGGACAAACAATTAAGAGAAAAAGTTTAGTGTAGGAAGGCAAACCAAAAGCCTGCTTCCTCTGCATGTTATACCTTATAGTGATGTCTATTGTCTCGTGATCTTGTCCTAGTTTGCACTTAGAACAAACAGACATGGAGGATACATATAGAGTAGATAAGTCAATTTGTTACCAATTGCCCCCTTGATTCTTAACAATCTTAGCACTTGCCTCTTAGATATTTCAAAACTACATTTTACACCCCATCGTTATAATTCTAACATTGACATTTCACATTTTTTTTTCTTTTTGAAGATAAATTACTTTATTTTCCTTAGGCTGGAGCCCAAAAGGGCCTAAATTATAACATGGTCCAACTCAATTTTCTTAAGAGAAAAAAACAAATTATTTGTGGTTAAATGGTTAGACCTAGAGACCTTAATATTTAAAAATTTCAAATTTTAATCATTAAGGTAAGTCAATCAAAATTATTATTTATGTATATTATATTATTTATTGTAAGCATATATTAAACAGATAATTAAATAAATATCAATTCCAACAAACTTAAACAAATAACCAGAATAAAATTATTTAATGAAAAGTAATTTTAAATTAAAAATTACTAACAAAAAAATTAAAGTCATAATGTAATAAATTTATTTCTTTTTAAATTTTCACAATAAAATCAAATTAAAATAAAAAGAATAAAATATAAATTAGTTTTTAAATTTTTCATAATTTTTGCATTAGTTTTTACAAAAAGTTTAAATAAATTTTTCTTTTTTCATTTGAATTTATTTTTTATTAGATAATTTCATTTTCATTATTGTTTTAAGTTTTTGGAATCATTATTTATATAATCATTCACTAATGTACAAAATATATAACATGATACATAATGAGTTACTAATTTAATTTTGTGGTAAAGAATTAAATTTTTGAGTTTAAGGTCTAAGGTTCAAACATCAAACTCCCATGCTTACAAAATACCATGTTTTTTTCTTTAAAGAATCAAGTTGGGTTGGGCCACAGTTTAGGCCCAATTCGAATGTAATTTGCTTAGGGGTAAATATATAAAATAGAAAAAAAAAATAATAGCAATTAACGGCCAAATGTTCAAGGTAGGGGGTAAAATGTAGCTTTTAAATATCAAAGAGATAAGTGGTAAAAATGCTAAAAATCAAGGGGAAAATTGGATTTTTCAAAAAATAAATGGTCTAAGAGGGTTAACCCAACAATTAGGTTAAGCAAGTTAAAAATTAGGCAGGTTGGCTCCACAATTTGTTTCAAAACAAGAGAGAAATGGTTCGAGGATAAAGTCACTCCAAATGAGGTGTGTTTGGGGATGGCAATCCCTGCTCCGAACTTGCTACACTGCCATCTTTATTATATTATGGGTTGTTTGGTATAAATAAATTTATATCATATTATTTTTTATTTTATTAAAATATATTTGTTTAAATATAATTATTAGTTTAATTAACTATGTCTTAAATGAAGAAACCAATTACGAAGGTCAAACATGAATATGGCACTATTATTAATCATTTGTCACAAATACAACACAATTATCATTCATGTTAATTTTTTAAAATCAAAAGCTATTTATTCGCGTTTGTGTTAAAATAATTGTATCGTATCCCAAATTGTCACCCATAGTGTTTACATGTACTTCATGACATATAAGCTACAATCATAACTATTTGGTTGAGTTGAAACATTATTTGAATAAGAAATGTAAAAATTAATCAGCCGTAAACCAATCAGCTAAGAATCTTTTGAGTACATCATCATACAAAACTAGATCTAATGCAAATAACTATAATAGTTTTTAATTACATTGGCAATACATAAGAAGAAATTAACATGATAACAACAAAAGACGAAGTTAACTTACAATTTCATGAACTATCTTCTCTCAATCTAATTTTGCATAATATCTAGTAGAGAGTCCTAAATGTCAATATTCTTATTTTTTACAATTAATAGTGTTAGATACTAGTGTTGTGCAAATTAATCATGTAGATGAACATATATCTGTGCAGCAAAAACATAGTTTTTAGATTCTGCACTACAAAAGTCGAAATCTAGCAATTATTTACCTAGGACACATTTAATTAAATAAAGAGTATCATAAAAGTATTTAATGTTTCATACTTCTTCACATGATTTTAATTTTAACATGTAAGAATTTTGAATTCTATGTTTTTGAATAAAATCTTGGTGTCCTTCGAAAACATATTTGTTTGCTACTATTTGCTGTATAAAATGAAAGAAATAATGAAGTTCATAAAATTAACAAGTTACATATGCTTAGAAAAGTGTTTGTAAAACCAATCAATGTCCACATTGTAATTCACCCAAATCAAGTGGTCAAATACTAATTACAAGATTCATGTTGTTTTAATCCCTTTATTTTTGTTACTAAATGAAAAAATTTATGATCTATTTAACAAAAATCAAATACGATTAGTACAATATATTAAAAAATATGAATTAAAATATTTTCCTTATAACAAAATACAAAAACTATAATTAATACTTATCTTATATCTTATGAAAGGTTTTGGAGCCAAACAATATATTATTTATCATTTAATCATATGTTGACTTTTATAACTTATTCTCATTGATTCAATAACGCATAAGTTTTACAATTAAAATACTGCTTATAGTAAAAATGAAAAAGGAAAATAAAATTCAACATAATTTAAATAAATATTTAATCACCTTTTGTCCAAATTAAAGAGTTTTAGAATATATATTGTAATATAATCAAATCTTGTTCAAAAAATGAAATAATTGTCTTCAATTTTGCAACCACATTTTCTTCTTGAAAAAATAAGGAAATTTTTGGTATTGACTTAACTTATGTAATCTTGTTTCTTTAACATTAAATGAATTTATTTTATCTAATGAAATCACATTAATCGAACAAATTCCATATCTAGATTTAACTTATATAGATTATAACAGTGAAGTTTAAAAAGTTGAAGTTCAACAAGTTGTAACCATTAATAAATTATACCGATAACAATATTAGAAAATGATATATGATCATACCACTTTATTAAACTAGAAAATGATCTTATTCATGATTTTTTTTGTGATTTGGCAACAATTCATTTAGTGTGACTATAAACTCTGACAGTTAGATTTGGTATAAACTCTTAACCTGTATGTCTTGGGTGACTGTGGGTTATGTTTAGAAGGAATTACTTGAATATCTTTATCATAAGTGTCTATCTTCTTACTGTATATGTCTGATTACTTTTTGAAAACAATCTCTTTAGTTGCTTTTTATGAGATACTTGAACCATAATATGAGCATCTAAATTATGCATCATCAAATCATTTATTTTCTATTTACATATGATCAAGTCTTTAATTAATACCCAACAATTGATTTTTATTAAAGGTTTTTACGATTTGCTTGTTAAGATTGACTTTGCTATAAATTAACATGCTTTCATTAATAGTCAATGCATTTTTCAATAGAATCAAATAATAAGACATTAAATAGTTTATTGTCTGAAGAGATAATAGTATTTCAACAGCAAATAATACAAAGTTCCTTTTGAAGTCATTATTCACCTCATTTTCATTCACGAAATCTTTTTTCAAAATTTTTAAATAAATGTATTTGTTGTACTATAAATATTGAAGAAGTTATTAAATAAAAACGTGTCCTTAGTATTTCATTGAGATAATGTTATCATTCTGATCAAGTTGTTATTGTGACTAGTTTCTTAGGTTGTCATCTTGACCAAGTCGTCACCATGGCTAGGTTGTCACTATAGTTAGGTAACTAAGTTATCATGTTAAAACCACTGCTATCTTGCTAAGTTCTCATCTTGTTATTGTGACTAGCTGGTTAGCTTATCATCTCGCCATATTGACACTGTGGCTAGCTCACAGAGTTGTCACCATGACTTAGTTGTCATTGTGAATAAATCAGTATTGCTTGCTAAGTTGTCACCTTATCTAGGTTGGTAAACTATCACTATGTGAAGGTTGTTAAGTTACCATCTTATCATTGTGGTTAGCTTACTAAGTTTACCGTGTTATTACTACAACCAAGTTATCACGATGGTTACACTACTACAAAAGCGAGCTTTCTCGACAAAGAGATTTATGACAGAAATTACTTTTATCACAAAACCTTGATATAATTCTATCAATAACTTTTCCATTAAAACTGAGGTCCGTTTTAGAAAATTTCGTGCCAGAAGAATGCCAAAAAGTTATGACATATGGCTCGTGACAGAACAATAAAAACTATTTACCAATCAAATAGTGGCATTTGGTGAATTTAAAGAGATATCAACTGAGAAAGAAATAAAAATTACATCGTACAATTATTTAAGTTACATCATACATGCAAAAACATAGTCATTTTTTCATTTTATTGGGTTGACTAAAATGACTTAAAATATTTTTAAGTGTTGAACTAGGGCCATCAGAGTTCTATCTCACTCTCAGTTCAGTCACGTTCCAACACTAATAAAAAAATTAGGGTTTCTCATCGATATCAAATCCCATTCAACATTCTTCTCTGGTCATTACCTTCGCATCTGTTGCATCCACATCTATTGATCTCTCCTCACTATTTTGCAACAAACAGCTAAGACTTTGGGCATCGAAATAGAGGTACTGATATTTGACATTCTTCTAAGGTTGCCTCCTTTGCATCTACTGCATCAGCATCTATTATCTCTCTTCATTGGTTTGCAACAAGTAGATGAGACTTTAGGCATCAATTTACATGTATTGACTTTGATTTGATAGTCGTTCTTTGGCCTTTTGTCCTTTGTAGTCAATTTAGAGGTATATGCATTTGTTGACCTGAGTTTCAACACTAGTTGAACGTATTTTTTTTGTTTTGTTTTGAGAGAAAGAAAGGTTATTATATTCGTGAGATAATGTCCTTTTGTTTTTGCATGCTATTGTTGTTGAGGAAAATTTGAAGCTTAAAGTTTTAAATATCTTTCTTTATTTTTTCATTTCTCACAAGTTGAAATTACGATAAGGACTGAAATGATTGCTTTGTTTCATGCTCTTAATTATATCTCTGTTTAGATGATAAAAAAAATATAATTGATTTTCAATAAATTTGAAAGGCTTCCTTTAGATATGTCTCTCCAAGAACTACGTTTAGCAAGTATTCTCTTTTTCCTTCTTGGAAACTGCCTTAATTTTATTTCCTTTAAGTATATTGCTCAGGTTAGTATAGATGAAACCTATCATTCACTCTACACTTCGATATGAATATATGAAGTTTTGAGATAAATTACAACATATCTTTTTACATTATTAATTTAATATATTTACTTTTGAATATGTATTTAGTATATAATTTATAACAATTAATATAATCTTAAGCATGGATAATGATTGTTATTAACTTTATATATGTGTGTGTGTATATATATATATATATATATATATTATTAGCAAGCTATAAACTAGTTGTTTTGAGGTTGAAACTTGCTGTGTACACTAAAGGCATGTTTGGCAGATGGGTTTGAACTGTACTATTTTACTATTCGGGACAATTTTTTTTTTTGTCTAGTGTTTGGTGCAGGGATTGGATTGTATTAAAAATAAAAATAATAAAGTTTAGATCCCTCAAATTTGACCCACCCCTCTTCTTGGATCCAGCTCGTATTGTACTATTTTTATTTATCCTTTTAGAAAAATAATTTTTAAAAACAATTTTTTTAAAATAATAATTTTTTAAAACTATTTAATTATTAAATAAAAATAATAATTTATAATTAAATAATTAAAATTTTGTTTTGTACAATTAATATATTATAATACAATCTTGCACCATACATAATACTGCATTAAATTTTATTTAATATAATCCATTACAATTCAATCCAATCTACTCTATTACAAGTCAATATAGTCCAATGTGTCTTGCCAAACGCACCCTAACTGTTGGATAGAATGATTGTTGAAACTACTTTATTCAATGATTGCTGTTCTAATTCTGTAGATCATTATTGTCCCTGTAATTGTTTCTCGACTTATTCATTTGCAATTTATTTTTCTGATCAGTTCTTCCATTCTCCCATTATGTTTGTTTCCAGCCAACATTGTCGCTCTATGTTGCTGGGAAATTTTTGGAAAATAATAAAAATAAGATTCTAACTTTTTTCTTTTATACTTAACAAACTTTCACTTATTTGATATTTATTAAGTATGCAAGAAGACGAGCTATGTGTATACAATTGGAATGACATGACCTGCAGGCTATTATCCACCCAATAAATTCTTAGTTTCTTTACAATAAAAATAATAAATACATAAAAATGTTCTTCTTTTCTTGTCTTTGTTGTGATTAAATGCTCAAGTCACGTTGTTGTAGAAACTGCTAATAGCTGTTGCCTTTAAACTTTTCTTGAATTATTATAATCATTGATAATATTCATGCAAATAAAAGTCCAGAAGTTGTGACCATGACTAAGCTTGTGTATAATGTTCTACTTTAAGAAATCTCACACTTTAATTGCATTGAAATTCACTCTTTAAATGTATGTCTAGCTCTTGACTACTTAATTGCTTTTTGAAAATTTTTATAATTTTTAGGCATAACCTTATTGGCATTGGGTTTGTTGTGCATCCAATTTTGAAACCAATTATTTTCTTCTTTTTGTTAAATTTGGAGTTTAAATGTATCTAAGCGGATATTTCATATTTGTGGGCTGTTGTATTCCTCTCATTCTCATTATTGCCCTTAAATCTCTTTGACATATTTCTATACTCTGTCTTTTTAATATTATAAAACATATAAGGTTATATTACAATTAATATATTTTAACTAATACGAAGATATAATAATATAAATTGTTAAATATATGATGCACTAACAAAGTCAATAGTTGCCATTGCTTTTTTTTTTTTTTAAATACGACTAATCATTTGTTAATATCATATTATTTAATATATAATATGCATATATCTTATATCTTTGATTACTAATAACCTAACATCACTTGTATATAATTCACTTGTACACTAATATCTTCATTCTCTTTAATCACAAGATTATGTATTTTTCTTGACTTTCAGTTGCTGGAAGAAAAAATTTTTGTCCAGACATAAGGGTTGTTAAATTCTCTCTCTTTTTTTTTTCCCAAATCTTTTTTCAAGGCAAGAACATACATTGATCAAGCCAAAACCTGATCAGAATAACCTTCGATTAAATTACTTCTGTCCTAAACTTGAGAGTATAAGGAATTTTGATTTTGTTTTTCTTTCTTTATTTGGTTAATTTGTGTCTCTTTTTAATGCCTATAATAGGTTAATGGCCTTTTAAAATTGACATGTATCTTTTCGCCTTTCTTACATTAATTCCTACTCTCACCATTATAAATGTGAAACTCAAAGCATATTGATTATGCTATTACTTTGTTTTCTTTCAATAGGTTTGCAGAAACATTTGATTTGAATGTGCCAAATCCTGTTGCCCACAAACATATACCATCTGTTATCATTCTTATTAAGGTGTTTGAAGAGTGGCCACAAGCCACAAGGGTAGTCTTCCATCAACCAAAGACGAAAAAAGAGACTTCAAGGTTTACATGGTTCCTAACTTATATTTTGCTTTTTAGCTATTTATTAATGTGATTTAGTTCGGATCTTGCACATCATAGGAGCTTCTTAAGTCCAAGATGATTGCAATCGATGAAGACAACTACAAAGAAGCTATTTGAATTTGGATGTTTTTAATGTATTTAAATTTGGGATGGTGTTGCGATTGGGTATTCTAGATTGGGAACTTATGAATTGGGACGTTAAAATGTTAGATTGTATGTAAATATTTACGATAATATTATTGTAATTTTATTTTATTATTTGTTATGTTTCATTTTATTTATAGTGGTAAAAAATACTTCTGAATAGAAATTAACAAAATCATGAAATAAACTACCAAAAATAACAATAAAAATGAAACAAATGAAAATAAAAATGGAAAGTTATAAAATTCAAAAACAAAAAAAAATTGTTCAAATAAAAAAAAACTAGATAAAAAATCTTACAAACCAAAAAAGCGGAAACCTAAATGTGAAAAAAACATACATTTCTTGATATTATTATATCGAGAATTCTTGATAAATTCGTGATAGCAACAAAATTTATCATAGATTCGTGATAGTTATAATTACAAAGTTGTGACAAATTACGCTTCTATCATGAAAGAGCAACGTGCGATTACTGTTTAATAATTAATGAGTAGACTTTTATTGATAAAAAACTGCGGTCACAAAGTGCCCATCTTGATAGATATTATCTATCAAGAAAGATCCTTTTTGCAATAGTGTTAGGTAATTAGGTTACTACCTTGTTATCATGACTAGCTTGCTAAGTTATCATATTGTCATTGTGGCTAAGTTGTTAGTTACGACTTTGTTATTGTCACTAGTTTGTTATGTTGTTATCGCGACACTTTTGTTATATTGCTAGGTTGCTACCTGGACACTGTTCTAAAGTTCTATGGATTAAGGAAGTGACAAGAATTATAGAGTAGTTGATAAGAAGTTTAGCTTAAAGTAGTAGTCTTAGTAGTCACATCACCAGTTCCATCTGCATGAAGGGATTATAGTAAAATTGTAATAAGGTAAATAGATTTTCAATTGCTATCAAGTTTAAAATTCCTTAAGTAAGAGGAAAAGTTGGACAAATCATAGAAGAGTAATCATCAAGGAGTTTTAGGTTGAAGTATAAATCATAGTGGTCACTTCACTAAGGGCACCTTCACAGAAGTGTTATAGTAGAATTGTGATGAAGTAAAGATATCTTCAGCTTCTATTAGGATTATAACTTCTTAAGCAAGGATTATTGTTTAATCTAAATAGGTATATATCTAAATAGAGAGGAAAAATCATAAGAATGGAGCAGCAGCTTCCTTTTAAATCCTTAAAGCTCTTTATTTTTAGGATTTTTTTCCCTTAATACAAAATATTTACACTTTATACTTCTCTAAATCGTTTTATGGTTTTCGTGAGGTAACTTCACTAGCTTAAACACATGAGGGTTATTGTCAATCATAATGTCGTAGCCACTAATTATTCTTCGATGTTCATGCAGATAAAGTCAATGAGGAGTATGAGGTTTCATGCGATGTCCTTCTAGATATCAAGATAGAAGATTGGTCCCACCAATATAAATTCTTGAGTGTTGGTCTAAATAAAAATTTGACATCAATATATGGTGTTGTCTATGGGGATGACGTTTGAGGCAAGTTGTTGTCACAATAAAAGAAACCAATAACATCTATGAGACATATCAATAACATTATCTATCTTGATGCAAAATATAAGAGATGACACCAACCATAATCTTAATGTTCACAAGCCATCATAAAAAAGAGATCTTGGCAAAAAAGAGATCGCAAATAGGCAAATCTCCTGTTGGGCTACTAAGAAAACTTCAGTAAAGAGATGAAAACTAAATAAAAACGATAAATACCCAAAAACTCATTACACCAAACACTAAAGCCAACCAAAATGAGAAAATAAAGTAGAAAACGACAGTATTCACACATTCTTTTTCATTTCCTTTCTACTGCACTGACTCAACAACAAATCACACAATAGACATTGCTGTTTAAAATACAGGAAAAATAAACAAAAACAAGATATAGTGATGATAGTGGAAGACAATACAGAAGCCCTTAAAGCAAAGGAATAAAGAAAGAAAGTACATACTTTTAATTTCCTTTTCTACTATATTTTCTTTATAGCCAAACAAGAACAGTACATATTTAGCACTAACTAAACACCAAAAAGAAAAAGAAAAAACCATTCTCATGACTAAACACCCAAAAAAAAAAATTGTACCTCACATAAACCCAAGGGAAAAAGGAAGAGTGAAAATGCAATGACATCGGAGTAATGCAGTAGAAAAGGGTAAGAATAGGATAAACGATTGAGAGAAAAAGTTTTGTGCAGGAAGGCAAACCAAAAGCCTACTTCCTCTGCATGTTATACCTTATATGTCATGTCTATTGTCTTGTGATCTTATCATAATTTAGATTTAGGATAGGTAGATGTAGAGGATAGATATAGAGTAGATATGTCAATTTGATACCAAATGCCCCTTGATTTTTAACAATTTTACCACTTGCTCGCAGTTATTTCAAAACTACATTTTACCCTCCAACATTATAACTTTAACACTAACATTTCACATTTTGTTCTTTGTGAAGGTAAATTACTTTATTGTTTGTAGGCTTGGAGCCAAAATGGACCCAAATTATAACATGGTCCATTGAATTTTCTTAAAAAAAAAAAAAAATTATTTGTGGTTATGGGGGTTTTGAACTAGGACCTTAATATTTAAAAATTCAAATTTTAACGATTAGGATAAGCCAATCAAAATTATTATTTATGTACACTATATTATTTATTGTAAGCATATGTTAAATAGATAGTTAAATTAATATCAATTTAAAAAAATTGAAACAAATAATTAGAATAAAATAATTTAATGAACAGTAATTTCAAATTAAAAATTACTAACAACAAAAAAAAAAAGTCATAATGTAATAAATTTATCTCTTTCTAAATTTTCACAATCAAATCAAACTAAAATAAGAAGAACACAATATAATTTTTTTTAAAAATAATTTACAAACATGATGTTTTATAAAAATTGATAAGGAAAAAGATTTTTTTGTAAATTGTTATAATCTAACAACGTATTATTCAATAATTGTTCTGAAAAGTTTAATAAAAATTAAAACAATTATAGTCTTCAGAAAAAGAAATTTATTTTTTCATACTTTTTGTATTAATTTTAAAAAAATTTAAATAAAATTTGTCTTTTTCCATTTAAATTTATTTTTATTAGATAATTTTTTCATTATTGTTTTAAGTTTTTGAAATTATAATTTATTTAATCATTCATTCATCTAATATATATAACACATAACATGGCACATGTATAATTAATTAATAAATTAGTTTTGTGGTAAAAGAATTAAAGTTTTGAGTCTGAGGTCCAATGTTCAAACTTCAAACTCCCATGCTTACAAAATACCATATTTTTTTCTTTGAAGAATCAAGTTGGGTTTGGCAACATTTTAATCCCAATTCAAATGTAATTTGGTTAAGGGTAAATATGTAAAATGTGAAAAAATACTAGCAGCTAATGGCCAAATGTCGAAGGTAGGATGAGTAAAATGTAATTGTGAAAGTCATAAGGAAAATGGTAAAAGTATCAGAAATCATGGGGCAAATTCATTTTTTTTTTTTAATGAAAAATAGTCAAATGGGGTCAAGGTAAGTGAGTTAAAAATGAGAGCAAGTTGGCGCCGACCCCTGTTTTTCAAAACAGGAGAGGGATGGTTCAAGGATAAAGTCGCCCCATACTGGGTGGGTTCAAGGATGGTAATCCCTGCGCTAAACTCGCTACACTGCCATCTCTTTTATGTCATAGGTTGTTTGGTATAAATAAATTTATATTGTATTATTTTTTATTTTATTAAAATATATTTGTTTAAATATGATTATTAGTTTAATTAATCGTGTCTTAAATGAACAAACTAGTTATGAAGGTCAAACATGAATACGGCACTATTATTAATTATTTGTCACAAATATAACACAATTATCATTTATGTTAATTTTTTCAAATTCAAATCCATTTAATCGCATCGTGTTTGTGTTAAATAATTGTATCTTGTCCCAAATTGTCACCCCTAGTGTTTGCATGTACTTCATTACACAAAAACCACAATCATAATTATTTGGTTGAGTTGAAACATTATTTGAATAAGAAATGTAAAAATCAGCCATAAACCAATCATCTAAGAATCTTTTGAGTACATCATCATACAAAACTAGATCTAATGCAAGTAACTGTAATGATTTTTAATTATATTTGTAATACATTAGAAGAAATTAACATAATGATAACAAAAGACAAAGTTAACTTATAGTTTCATAAATTATCTTCTCTCAATTTAATTTTGCATAACTTTGCGTAGAGAGTCCCAAAAGTCAATAGTTTTATTTGTTACAATTAATACTACTAGATACAAATGTTGTGCAGATTGATCACATAGATGAACATATATCTATGCAACAAATACATAGTTTTTAAATTTTGCGCTACAAAAGTTGAAATATAACAATTATTTACCTAAAAGACGTTTAATTAAATAAAGAGTTTCATAAAAGTATTTAATGTTTCATACTTCTTGACATATTTTTAATTTTGACATGTAAGAATTTTTAATTCTACGTTTTTGGATAAAATCTTAATGTCTTTGGAAAACATATTTTTTTGCTACTATTTCTACTAAAATAAAACAAATAATGAAGCTCATAAAACTAACAAGTTGCATGCATTTAGAAATGTGTTTATAAAACCAATCAATGTACACATTATAACTCATGCCAAATCATGTGGTCAAATATTAATTACGAGATTCATATTATTTTAATCCCTTTATTTTTGTTACTCAATGAAACAATTTATGATCTACTTAAAAAAATATGATTAGTATAACATATACAAAAATATATAAATTAAAATATTTTCCTTATAACAAAACACAAAATCTATAATTAATACCTGCCTTATTTATTATAAAAGATTTTGAAGCCAAAGAGTTTATTATTTATCATTTAATAAGATGTTGACTGGTTATAACTATGTTCTCATTGCATCAATAACGCAAAAGTTTTGCAATTAAAATACTGCTTGTAGTAAAAATGAAAAAGGCGAATAAAATTAAACATAATTTATATAAATATTTAATCACCTTTTGTCCAAATTAAAGAGCTTTACAATATATATTGTAACATCATCAAAATCTTATTCAAAAAACAAATTTCAAAGTGTGAAATAATTATCTTCAATTTTGCAACCGTGTTTTCTTCATGAAAAAATTTTTAGTATTGATATATAGATTTTAACTTATATAGATTATAAAATTTGAGAATCAAGAATTTGTAACCATTAATAAATTATACCAATAACAATATTAGAAAATGATATATGGTCATACTTTTTATTAAAATAGAAAATAATCTTATTCATGATTTAGCAACAATTCATTCAGTAACAATCTTTTACAAGGAGTCTTTTTTTTTTTCCTTCAACCTATCATCATTTGCCTTGATTGTGTTCCTTTGTTTTTCAATAATTAGGTATTATAAGAAAAATTTGACAGCTAGATTTGCTATAAACTCTTGACCTCTATGTCTTGGGCGATTGTAGGTCATGTTCAAAAGGAATTACGTAAATATCTTTATCATAAGTGTATATCTTCTTACTACATATGTCTGATTACTTTTTGACAACAATCTCTTCAGTTACTTTTTACAAGATACTTATTGAACCATAATATCTAAGTTATGCATTATCAAATCATTTACTCTACATATGACCAAGTCTTTTATTAATACCCAACAATTGATTTCTATTAAAGGTTTTTTTGATCTACTTGTTCAAATTGACTTTGCTATAAATTAATATAATTTCATTAATATTCAATGCATATTTCAATAGAATTAAATAATAAGACATTAAATAGTTTATTGACTTAAGAGATAATAGTATTTGAATAATGAACAATACAAAGTTCCTTTTGAAGTCATAATTCACCTCATTTTCATTCACTAAATCTTTTTTCAAATCTTTAAATAAATATATTTATTGTGCTATAAATATTGAAGAAGTTGTCGAATAGAAACATGTCCACAATATTTCACTAAGGCAACGTATTGTGATCAAGTTGTCACTGTGACTAGTTTTCTAGGTTATGATTGTGACCTAGTTGTCACTATGACTAGGTCGTCACTATAGTTAGTAACTAATTTATCATCTTAACATCACTACCGATTTGCTAAGTTGTCATATTGTTATTGTGACCAGCTTGTTAGCTTATCATCTTGTCACATCGACATTATGGCTAGCTCACCAAATTGTCACCATGACCTTTGTTGGCATTGTAAATAAATTATAACTACTTGTTGAGTTGTCACCTTATCTAGATTGTTAAATTTTCACTGTGTAAAGGTTGCCAAGTTGGCAACTTATCATAGTTGTTAACTTGCTAAGTTTACTGTAACCAAGTTGTCACTATAACTAAGTTGTCACTATGGCTAGGTCATTAGGTTACTACCTTATCATCATGACTAGCTTGGTAAGTTGTCATATTGTTATTGTGTTTAGGCTGTTAGGTTATCGCTTTGTTATCATGACTAGTTTGTTATGTTGTTATCTCACAACTTTTGTTATATTGCTAGGTTGCTACGTTGACACTGTTATGAAGTTCTATGTATTAAGGAAGTGATAAGAATTAGGGAGAAGTAGTTAACAAGAAGTTCTAGTTTACAGTAGTAGTTTTAGTAGTCACATTACCATTTCTATCATCACAAAGAGATTATAGTAAAATTGTAATAAGTTAAAGAGATTTTAATTCCTAGCAAGTTTAAAGTTCCTTAGGTGAGAAGAAAAGTTGCATATACAATAGAGGAGTGACTTTTAAAAAGTTCTACATTGAAGAATAAATCTTAGCAGTCACTTCATTATAGACATCTTCACAAAAGGATATTAATAGAATTGTGACGAAGTAAAGATATCTTCAATTCTTATTAGGATTACAACTCCTCAAGCAAGGATTATTGTTTAATCTAAATAGGTTTATTTCTAAATAGAGAGGAAGAATGATAAAAGAGGAGAGGTAACTTCTTTTTAAATCCTAAAAGCTCTTTACTTTTATGATCTTTTTCTCATAACGAAAAATACTTACACTTATATTTTTCTAAATAATTTTATGATTTTCATGGGGTAACTTTGCTAGCTTGAACATTAGGATTATTGTCAACCATAATATTAAACCCATTGATTATTCTTTAGTGTTCAAGTAGAGAAAAGTCAATGAGGACGCATTGAGGTTTCTTATGACATTTTTTTGATACCAAGATAGAAGACTGGTCCCATCAATATAAATTCTTGACTGTCAGAGTAAATAAAAATTTTGGCATCAACATTTGGTATAGTTTGTGGGGATGATGTTTTAAGCAAGTTGTGGTCATGGTGAAAGAAACCAACAACATTCGAGAGACAAATCAATAAAATGATCTACCTTGATACAAAACATAAAAGATGGCACCAATCATAACCTTAACATTCACAAGCCATTACAAAAAAAAGATCTTGGCAAGGAAGAGATTAGATTTATAATTCATTACAATATTGAACTCGAGAAAATAATAAAGGAATTTTGAGAAACCCATGAGCAAAATGAAATAAATTTTAGCAAAGAAGTTGGTGAACATAAAAGTCAAGCTAATGATCCATAACTTCTTCATCAACCTCATTGCTAAAGTTAAACAACATGACATACCTAATGACAAAAGACAAGAAGGGTTATCACTAATGGAACAACACTGACTTCCACCCAAAAGCATTATCAATATTAATGCTCTCACAAAATCATTTATAAGAGTTCAACATGAATGTTCATGAGATAAGCGTTGCTCGCCTGATCATCATGATGAAAAAGAATATAAAATATAATAACTATCAAGGACATGCCTACTAATAAATTGATTACGAACAACATGACAATAATAATGAAAAAAGGTGGCAACAGGAGAGTGTATCTAGAGAGATGCATCGTGTATAAGAATAATTGATAAAGATGAATGAAGCAATATTGAAGATGCAACGAGATAAACATCTACCCACATATAACACCAATCCACAAAAGATTATGAAATCATCATCTATAACTAATATACAAGTCATAAGACCACTACAACAATTTTAGATGCTATAGATAAAATAACTCGATAGTTATTTCAGTCGCTTAAATTATTTATGGGATTACTATGATCTTATGGAAGTTAGAGGATGTGACAAAGACATCATGAGCAAATCTTTCCGTTTGACACTTATTAGTCTAGCAAAAGATTAATACAACAAGTTACAACCAAATAACATTCGCTTTTTGACTAGCTAGGGTGAGAAATTATTTTCCACTTACGTGTGACATAGAAACTAGATAAAAACCAAACACATTCTGCAAATAAGACAAGGTATAAAGAAATCCTTAAAGAGGTTTATTGAATTATTTCACATAAAAGTTGATATGCTTAGGGGTGTATGATAAGTCTGCCACTTTTCGAGACTTCATAAACAATTTGCAGATTAATAAGCTTTGGACTTACTTAACTGATCGCTCATCTCAAAACTATAAAAACTTATAAGACAACCCTAAGTTTTACAGAGATTGAAAAAAAAAGGGCCATAGAAAAAAGCTAAGATGCATGGTCATGACAAAGAATGAGAAAGAGAACAAGAATAACAAACCTATAGAAGATAGTTGATCAAAATTAAAGAGGAAAGTTATCTACGATGACCATCATTTAACTTTCGACAAAAAACACCTTGTCGACCTCTCAAACAATGATGCAATTATATACATAATGACCGTTTCCTCAAGGTAACCACTATTATATATGCAATATTTTGATTATGAATTCTAAAGAAGATGAACTTTCCTACGTACGTCACTTTAGATTTCAAGTATCCAAAATAGAGTATGAGATAATGCTTGCAGGCTTAAAATTCTACAGGATTTTATAAGCCAAAAGAGTATGAATCTTGAGTGATTTGTAGTTACTAGTTAGTTAAGTCAGCAATGAGTTCCAAGCAAAGAAAGACAATGATAGATGAAACACCCTTTGCAATAGCTTTTGGAACAAATGTAGTGATACCCATAAAAAAATTGAAAAATAACTTTTGACTAAAGTTAAGTTTCTACCCAACAATAGAAGATCATTAATAATTATAATAAAAATGTGTGTCATCAAAATAAGTGATTATATGTTGAGTTTGGTAACACTAAACTCGCAATAACTTAATGAAGGGACTGTGAGCAACATGAAAGGTCTATATTTTATGTTAGCCATAATTTATTTTAAAACATACAACTTTGCTTACACTGATAGAAAGTCGCATAAACATATCTTGGGAAACCAAAGAAGTTTAAGACAAGCCTTTTTCCATTTCAATGAAAAGATATTTGCTATTTAATATTTAAAGATCAAAATTTCTCAAGATTGACACCTTCAAGGGCCTAAAGGGCTTATGATAGTGGTTGCTTGGGTGCAATTGTTGTTGATCACTACTGTGACTCATTTATAAGGCATTACACATGCTGAGTATCTTACATTTAAGAAAACTTCATAAAGGAATATGATGTTGGTTGGCTTCGTGCAGCCGTGATGACCTACTTTTGAGGCATTTCACCTTCTCACCTTTTAAATGTTCTACAATAAACAAGTCTCCCTAATATACATGGTGCAATTATCAAGAATCACTTTTGATACTAAGAATTGTATGCTTAAGAATTCTTCACAAAAAGCTTAAGAGGCTTATGAAAATGGCTCACAAGGTGAAATTATTACAACCTACTTATGAGTGGTTATATTTTTTAAAGTATCATATGCTTATAATGTTTATATGAAAGGCCTAGAGGAGATAACAGTTAACTAGGAGCAATAATTATGATACACTTCTGAGGCATTGCATTTTTTTAAATATTTGACCCTAAAGAAATCTTTAAGGGCCCATGATAATGGTTGATTAGGTGTAATTGTTATAATCTATTTTTGAGACATTACATTGTCCAAGTATCTAAAATTTAAAAAGTTTCCACAAAAGGCTTACTGGTGTATATGTTGACGGTTGGATCTATGCATAAATATAACCAATGTATAAGGCCTTTTTTATGAATATCCCACATTTAATGCAGAATAAAGGCTAGGCAAAAAGGTAATAGTTTCCAAGTACCTCAAAAATTAAAAGGTTGATGTTGCACCATAAATATCAAAGAAGCTATCAAGTAGACACATGTCATCAGTATTCTACCGGAAACAAGGTTATTATTATGATTAAGTTATCATTGTGACTAAGTTCACTGTTTAGCTTGTGAGGGTGTTATTGTTATCAAGTTGTCACTATGATAGTATAGGTGTTCAGCAGATTAGATTGGGTGGATTTAACTAAATCTACATTCAATCCATTACTTGGTAGATTGGAACTTTTTGAATCCGACTTGATCCATTGTATGGTAAAATTTCATTTGATTCAATCCATTAAAAACAAATCCAATCTAATCCAATTTGATCCAAATAAACTAAAAGCATTTAATTTGAATATTTATTATATTTCATTAATCAAGATAATGGAAAAAATAGTATATGATTTATTTAAATTTCCAAACAAATATACCCATTCAAAATAAAGAATAAAAATTGAAGAAATAAATAATTATAGTTGGGTTATTTTTTAATAAAAATTGTGTTCTTTAAAAAAATAATCATGGTAAACCTACAAGAATACATGATTAAAACTTATAACCTTTCACATAAAATTGTTATCAAATTGTATTTTAATAAGAAAAAATAATTATTTTGTAAACAAAAAATATTGATCATTTGAAAGACAAACCAAAAAATAAAATTGAGAAAAAGAAAAAGAAAGATTAAATGAAAAAATCTAGTTAATTGTATATATATGCTTTATATATTTATATATGGATATAATACTTTAAAGGCTAGTTTGGGATTGCTGTAAATTTTGAAAAAATCTATTTTTGCTGTACTGTAAAAATAATCAGCTTTAAAGAGAATCAGTTTAATATTTGTTAAATTTGATATTTAAAAGTACTGTAAATTTGAAAAGCACTTTACTAGCATTTGGTAAATTTTGCTGTGAAAATATTATAATGATTTAAATGACAAAAGTAGACATATGATATTGAATATTATTTTTTTTTCAACTATATTGAATTGTATTCGTTAATATATATAATATAAAATAATTTTTAATAACAAAAATAATTATTTTTATTATTAAATAATGTCATTTCAACATTGCATAATCTCAAAATTTAATGAAGAACAAAACTCCAAAAGGAAAAAAAGTAAAGATATGCAATATTATGCTCTCATTAAACTTTTGGCAATATTATTTCTTAAGATTTCTATTTCTTGGTCCCAATCCATTGGTAATATAATGTTTTACCTGATTATTGATCTCACTTTCAAACTCTTCATTGATTTAAATACTTAATTTTATTAAGGATAATTTTAGATTTATATAATTTAAGTAGGGATATAAAAGAAATTATAGGTATAGATAATTAAACTTTTAAAATCAGATTTTGAAAAGCAGGTAAAGACCTGCTTTTCAAAATCTGTTGTAGAATAACATATTTTGGATAAAAGCAATTTTGAAAAAAATTTACTAAACACTTAAAATTGATTTTGACAGTTAAAAATCATTTTTAATGCTTCTCACTGCAATTCCAAACAGGCTCTAAATCTACTGATTAGATCAAGCTAAACTTTTATAGAGTTGCTAAAGACACATATAAATACTTGTACAAAAGTTTCATAACATTTGGATGTCAAAAACATTTTCAAAATATTCTTTTTTGAGTAAAGCTAAACTCTCTTAAAATCTCCAGGTTTAAGGTTCATCGACTTAAAAAATCATAACTTTTATAATATTTGCAAAATATAAGTACACATGTATATATAACAATATACTAATTTTTAGATTATTTGAATATCATTTGATTAGTCAAATAAATATATATTTTTGGACCTAACCCAAAAATTACTGTTTTCCAAAACAATAGGGTAATGTTTGAAAATCATTAAAAATCAGTTTTGTAACTCATTATAATAAAATAATATTTGCAAATTTGCTATTGAATATAATTTAACGTCATAAAAAGATTGATTAGAAGAAAGACATAGAAACATTTGTTTAAATATTAATAAATAATTTATTCAGTCAACTCAGTAAAATCCTAATCCTAATAACCATAAAAAATAACACACTAAATGAATAATCCGATTAATCAAACATGTGACATATAAGTAAGAGTATCTAAAATCTTAAAAAAAATATATAATTTAGTATTGAAAAAATCTTATATATAAAACATTCGAATAGAGAATAGATTCAAACATGCCAATTCTTCTCTTTCTCTTCTTTTTGATTTCTTCCTTATTCTTTTTCTTGTTCCTTTTAATTTTCTCTCTTTTTTTTCCCCTTCCATGGCACAAGTATATAACTCTCATAAATACACTTAATCCTACGCTTCGCCATATATAAAATATCACTTAAATCACTTAGCTTTTCTTTTATACTTTTGATCTGCAACAAAATTTTTATTATCCAATAGTTTTATTTTTTTAAAAACATAAACATATTCAACCATAATCAAATAATCTTTTTCATAAATAAATATACTTATCTTATAAATTTTAATCTTTTTCATTCTCACATAATATAATATAGATAATCAATATATATACGTTCCCATTATTAATAAAATTCAAGTATTATAGGTCGTCACCACCTGTCCCATTCACTTTCTCACAGTCTGCTTATTCTTTTTATGATTGTCGCTATCTCTTTTCCATCTTCTGTTACTCCAAGAAAGAACACGATAGGATTAGCCCTTGCTTTTTCCTATTTAACTAGCTTTTGGCGAGTAAGTTGACACAGCCACCACTAATGAATTCGCAACACCATTCTCTATCTCCTTGACCGACTCTAGCCCCATTTACTCCCCCTATCACAATCTTACTTTATCAAGCAGTTTGTTCACGGTGTAATGCTACCATTATTATAGAATAGAAAAGTCTAATATTTATCAGCTCATTTATATTCAGTTAGATAGATATAATTATATTTTCTAGGCTTCGGACATATATAGTTTACTAAAAGAACATTGTCTTTGGGTTATATTATTGGACAAATTACCGAACCTGTTCAAAAGGACAATAGAATTGATGGTTAATTTGCTGATCAACTAGATGAATAGAACAACAAAAGTCATCAAATAATTAACTCGTTCTAAAATACTTTTACTCCCTCCATTTATCTTCAATTTGGGTGATTCAAGATAGCCAAAGATTTATAGGATTTTCTTATGTGTTGCTATAATAGCATCTTTTTGGCCCTTCAATATTAAATTTTGTCCAAACTTTATCAGATGCGCTAAGAACCTGGACAATCCATTTCACAGTTTCACTCTCAGATACATTTCTATTGGCATCAGCTTCCTTTTTTAGAATCCAAATGGACTAATCTTGATGATGCTGCTAGATTTTCAACTTATAGAGATCATGGCTTTAGGTGACACTTTTGAGCCAATTTAAGCATTGCTACTTTATTAACAACTTTTACATACTCTTGATGATGCCTTGACATTTTCATCTCAGAAAAAACTCACCTCACCAATTTACAGACACCTCGCATTAATTTTGCACTTGTTGCACCATTCCCACCATAGAATTCTATCTCACATAATAAAGTATCTCATTATTGTCATCTGTCTACATATTTGTTACTCAATTGTATAAAAAGGTTATTTTGATTTTATTACAAGGTAGGGCCTCAACATTATGATAAAGATTGTCTACATAAAAGGAAACAAATCTAAGGCCCTTCTAAAGATCCTGCACATCTTTTTGTTGCTTTTGATGATGGTAAATCTATTATAGGCCCATACGACCACTCCTCTGCCTCTCCATCATTTACAGCCCATGACCTTTAATCTCTCTGTCAACAATGATTCCTTTTCCTTAAACAGTAGTAATCCTTATAAAATAAGAATTCCTGTGGCTAAATTAATTTGATTTTGTACTCCATATTTTATTTATCCTACTCATGGTTCAATTGCGCACTTGTGTCTTTTTAGCTTTACTCTTCGATTCATTGCATTCTAGTGATTTTTTTTACATGTTTTTTTTATTTCCTTTTGAAGTTTTCTTATTTTCTTAACTCTTTTAATTTTCTTTCTCGTTGTTGTTTGCCTCAACTAAGTCTTTAACGTTCTAATTTTGAGTTTTGCCAATTTCTAACCGATTGCTCCTGAAATTTGTTAATTTTGATTCTTTAAGAGCATAAAGGGGGCTACCTTGAGTGGTAAAAGGAAAAAGTGGTGAGACCATCATCAAATTAGTGTGAAACATGGGTGATAACAATATAATTTGAGTGCAAACACATAAAAGAGTATGAGAGAAATAAATTTCTTTAATTTATAACAAGTTTTATAGGTTATAAACATGAGTAATGAAGGAGAACCACAAGAAGTTGAATGAAAATGTTCATAAAGGCTATTAACAAACAATTTAGAAAGTTGAATACTAGATTAGATGAATTGTAATCCCTATCCATATCTAAAACCACTAAAAGACGTGTGTTTAAGGAGGAAGAGGAAGATGACTCGGATTTGGAGGAATCAAGTTCTAAACGAGGCAAGAAAGTTGTTTAAAAAAGAGATAGCAATTTAGGCGGCATAAAAATGAAATTTAGACCTTTCAAGGAAAGAATGACCCTAAACTATACTTAGAGTGGGAAAGAAAGGTTGAACACATATTTGATTGCCATAATTACTCTGAGGAGAAGCAAGTAAAACTGGCAGCGGTAGAGTTCACAGATTATGCAAGCATATGCTAGGATCAATTAGTGATCAATAGGCATAGGAATAGAGAGAGGTTAATTCAGTCATGGCAAGAGATGAAATTGATAATGCGTAAGAAATTTATACCTAGCCATTATTATAAAGATTTGCATAGAAAGTTGCAAGGGCTGGTTCAAGGTTCTATGAGTGTAGAAGACTTACAAGGAGATGGAGATAGCTAAAATTAGAGCAAACATAGAAGAAGATCGAGAAACAACAATGGCAAGATTTGTTGGCGGCTTAAACAAAGAGATTGCTGATGTGGTTGATTTACAATACTATAAGGAGATAGAAGAGTTATTGCACAAAGCCATCAAAGTAGAAAAACAAATCAAATAAAAAAGTTCAGATTTAGATCGGTTTCTAGTTTTTCATAGAAATCTAATTGGAAGAACAACCAAGCTACCTTAAAAACAAAAGAAGAAGGAAAGCAAAATGATTCTGTTGTTGTTTCTAAAGGTAAAACTGAAACTAAAACTTCTTTTAAGTCACGTGAGGTTAAGTGTTTTAGGTGCCAAGGATTTGGGCCTATTACTTCTCAATGCCCAAACAAAAAAATTATAATTGTGTTAGAGAATGGAGAAATAGAAAGTGTTAGCTCAAGTGAAGATGAGATGCCATCATTGGAGAATTGTTCTGATGTTGAAGTTGAAGAACCCGTGTGCTGAATGTTTAAAAGTGTAGGTTTATCAAGAGAAATATTATGATTTACACTTAATAATGTCCTTCTATTCTCCAATAATGAAGCATATTCCTTTATATTAAATTGTAAAACATGAATTAGATTAAATAGTCAGTTTTTTGCATGTTTCGTATAATGAGCGTATCTTTCAATCCAAATCATTAATTGATACGATTCTTAGACTGGACAAACATAAACTCATCATTTCACAACTTTGTAAGTTAAAGGTTGGACCTGTTCAAGTAATAGGACGAAATTAAGCTTCAACAGAACTCAGGCGCATCTTTGAACTAGCCCAACATGCTTCTTTATTTAGGTCGTATCTCCCTAAATACGTAACGAAAAATTATATGGTTGGGTGATCTAGAAAGTTGAGAAAGGGATCTAAAATACTTTTTCAAATTTCAATTGGTTGGCTACCAAATAGAGCTATCATTTTAGAAGGGCGGTGGAAAAATGCGACTTGAACATTTCTGCCTATTTTTAACACAACTCACGATCTAAATTGGTAATAAGGGTGAGATATAGACCATTAGAAAGGTGAGTCATCCACCTAATACTTTGAAGAGGCTATTTGACGAAATTCGGTGATTTTCATGGTTAAAAATATGTTGGATGTTGGCAGAGTGTGATTAATTGGAAATTGACAAAATTATGTTCACACATGTGAAATGTCTTTTGTTTTACCTATATAAAGGAAGATGTGAAAGTGAGGAGGGGAGAATTTTTACCATTTTCTGTTTTCTTTTTGTAATTTGAACTTTAATTAAATGACGTATTTCTAATTTCGTAATTAGGGCAAAGGGTGAATTTTTGATGATTTTATAGTTTTGTTCTTTGATCCTTTGTTTTGTTTTTCATTGTCAATCTTTTTATTGATTGAGTACTATGTTTTGCAATTGATTTTGAATTGTTAGAAATCTTGATTTATTATTAACAAATGGTACATTGAATGCTTGGATATTTTCTACATATTAAGAGTAAAGCAACTTATAGTTTTTCACCATCAACTAAAAGGTAAGTCTTTTGATTTCTTTGTGCTTAAATGTTTTTTTTTTCATCATCCAATTAAGATCACTTCTTTTGATTTTTAATTGTGTTTTTCTTAAAAAAAAAAAAGATCAAGAATAAATTCTATACAAATCATTAAAATGGATCCTTAATGCCCTAATATATAATAATATTGAATTTAAATTTGAGAATAAGCAAATTCATTCCATTTCTTATAATATTTGAATATTTGGACTTGTAATATTTAGACATTTGGACTTGTGGACTTAATATAACGTATTCTCTATGGACCGACACTGGACTTCCGAACTTTATTACTTGAAACAACCTATACTTGAAAGTTACAACCTTTAAGTTGTAGCACTATGCATGGTGAATTATTGGTTATAAGAAGAGCCCTAAGTATACAGCCTAAGGATGATGTTGATAAAAAGTAATGTGAGCATATTTTTCATACAAGATGCCATGTGAAGGATAAAGTATGTACTATAATTATTGATAGTGGAAGTTATACTAATGTTGCTAGTACTTTGTTGGTAGATAAGCTGAATTTGCCTATCATAAAGCATCCTAAATCGTAAAAATTGCAATGGCTGAATGAATATGGAAAAATGAGGGTAACCAAGCAAGCTATAGTTTCCTTTTCAATTGGCAAGTATAAGGATAAGGTTCTATATGATGTGGATTCAATGCATGCTGGTCATATATTGCTTGGCCGACCATGGCAGTTTGATCGGAAGGTTACACGTGATGAGTAAAAATTGTTATTCTTTTGTAATGAATAACCGAACTGTTATACTAACCTCTCTCAAACCTTTGCAAGCTTATGAAGATTATATTAGGATACAAAAAAAGTGTAAAATGAGAGAAGAACAAATGTGTGAGCAACAGGAAAAGGAAAAGAAAGAAAGTAAACAAGCAAAAGCAAAGAGAACAAGTGAAATCGAAAGGAAAAGTGCAAGTGGAAAGAGTGAGGCTGAAAGGAAAATAAGAGAGAAAAGCATGCAAAAAGGAGAGAAAAGTAAGAGAATAAGTGTATTTGCTGAAAAAAAATGAGATTAAGAGTGTCATGATTGTAAGGCAACAACTACTTATACTTATGTATAAGAATGTTTACTTTCTACTAATAACCTTAACCTCTCTTTGCCTAGTGCTGTTGTGTCTTTATTACAGGAGTTTATGGACCTATTCCTCGAGAAGATTCCCTATAGATTACCTCTCTTAAGAGGTATTGAGCATCAAATAAACTTCATACCCAGTTTCTCCATACCAAATCGACCTGCTTATAGAGTTAATCTCAAGGAAACAGAGGAGATACGAAGGCAAGTGGATGAGTTAGTATAAAAGAGTTTGTAAAAGAGAGTCTTAGCCTATGTTCGAGTCTTGTCATCTTAGTTCAAAGAAAGATAGAATGTGGCGTATGTGTATGGATTGTCGAGCCATTAACAAAATAACAGTTAAGTATAGACATCATATCCCTAAATTAGATGATATGCTTGATGAATTATATGGCTCTTGTTTGTTTTCTAAAATTGATTTGAAAAAATGGCTATAATCATATTCCCATAAAAGAGGAATATAAATGGAAGATAGCATTCAAAACTAAATATGAATTGTATTAGTGGTTAGTAATACCTTTTGGTTTAACTAATGCATCTAGTATATTCATGAGGTTAATGAATCATGTCCTGCGTGCTTTCATAGGGAAATATGTGGTAGTTTACTTTGATATTTTAGTTTATAGCAAAAATTTGTTGCATGCTATCATTTAAAGAACTTAAAGTAATGGGAGAAGTATTTTTGACATATTGAGTTTGTATATAATAGGTCTGTTCATTCTACTACTTCTTTTTTACCTTTTAAAATTGTTTATGGCTTTAATCATTTAACTCCTATGAATATTTTACCTTTGTCTACTAATGAACATGCTAATCTTGATGGTAAGAAAAAGGTAGATTTTGTGAAGGATTTACGTGCCAAAGTTTGGGCTAACATTGAAAGGAAGAATGAGCAATATGCTAAGCAAACTAATAAGGGGTGTTTGAAGGTTGTTTTTGAACCTGGAGATTGGGTTTGGGTACATATACATAGGGAGGGGTTTTCTACACAAAGGAAATCAAAATTGCAGCCTAGAGGAGATGGATCTTTTCAAGTCTTGGAAAGAATCAATGATAACGCTTACAAACTAAATTTACCATACAACTATAGTAATGTTAGTGCGACTTTTAATGTTATTGATTTATCTTTGTTTCATGTAGGTGATTTAAGGACGAATCCTTTCGAAGAGAGAAGGAATAATGGAGATCGAGATGCTGACAAAATGGTTCAAGCTAACATTCTTAAAAATTTTCAAGATCTTTTGTAAGAAATTGGTGGTCTAATGACTATGGCAAGGACAAAGAGGATGAAAGAGCATGAAAGAGGCTTTATAAAGCTTAATTATGGAAGTGCATGACGAAGAAGCTATTCTACAAGATTCTAAGGCTGTTTTAGAAGTTTCCAAAGTCTCACCAAAGATAATCACTTACCTTTATGTGCAAGAAAAAGAATAGTCCTGCACTACTAAATCCTAATGCCATATAGAAAAATTAGGCCTAGTTAGATTAGGATTTTAGTTTGGTTTAAATTATTTACTTTACATAAAATTAGTTTCCTAAATTGTTTAGAATTGTTATATTTCCTATTTAGATTAAGATTTTAGTTTTCTCTTTTATTTGAGGTTTCTATTTCTATTTACGTTAGGATTTCTATTCTTACTTAATTTTGAACTGATGTTTTCTTGCCTATATGAAGGCTATTACTATGTAAACGAATAATCATCACATCATTAATGATATTGAGGTATTTTTAGCAAGCGTACCTTTGCTTTCTTGTGTTCTTAGCAGAATATAATATCTTAACTTATCAAAGGAGTGATCAACTTTTATAACATTTTTAAGATTACAATTGATTCAAGAGTTTCTAGTGCAGGTTGTCTAGTGGATTCTTATCAAACAACTTTTGCAAAAATCTAATAACCCTTCAGTTTTTGCCTCCTTTATCACCACAAGTACATCGTTATAGTATTTTTGACTCTTTATGTTGTAATCATATAGGGCCTTATGTTCCACTATTTTTTCATCTAAACTATTCCTTTTAATTTACTTTTTGTTCAAACTATAAATAGGTCTTTCGTGCATGTTAGTCACTTAGATCATATCTTCTTGTCTAATCTCTCTTTACCTAATACATTTCTTATACCTAAACTTACTCTTAATCTCTTATTTGTTTGTCAACTTTGTGATCTTGCTCTTAATATTCTCCTTACTCCCTTCAATTTTATACTCAAGATTCAAAGACAAGTCAAACGATTGGGACAGGCCGTAAAGTTGAATGTTTGTTTGAGCTTGTCAATCTTTACCTTCCATCTACCTACCAATCCATCTGTTGGCCTATCACATCTATTACCTCTAGTCTTTCCTTAAGTCTTTAGCACGCTCGATTAGGACATGTGTCACTTAATCGTTTTAGTCCATCAGTCCCTAGTAATGCTTTGGGTAGTGTATTATAAAACCAATTTGATTGTGTTTTATGTCACTTAGTAAAAAATACTACTTTGCCATTTAATAATAGTGTTGCTTTTTCTCAAGCTCTATTTGATTTAATGCGCTGATATATAGGGCCTTTACCTAATACTACAATGGGAAGTTCTAAATACTTTGCCTTTTTTATTGATGATTATTCTTGTTATAAATGGTTATATATTATGAAATATAGATATGAACTTAAATTTATTATGATTTTGCTACTGATTAAAGCACAATGTTCTTGTTCTATTAAAACTTTTTGCACTAACAATGCCATGGAATATGGAGATTTTGAGTTTCTAAGATTCTTAAGATAATTACACCATTTGTCATCATATTTGTCCTAGCACATCTCAACAAAATGGTAGAGTAAAACACAAACATAAATATATTCTAGAAGTTGTTCATGCTTTTCTTCATCTTTGCCTCTTGTCATAAACACTTTTGGGGCAAAGCCATTCTTGCAACCATTTACACAATTAATCACATCCCTTCACCAATTACAACTAACCCCTTATGCACAACTTTATAGAACTCCACCAATTATAATCTTTTGAAGATATTTGGGTGTGTTAGTTTTGTCCTTCTCCAACCTTATGAATGCACCAAACTAGAACCTTCGGCATAATCGTATTGTTTTTTGGGATATCAAATAGAACACATAGGCTATAGGTGTTCGGATCTTATGTTGATAGACTTTACATCTCTCGACATGTGACTTTTTAGAAGTGTAAAATGTTTTTTTTTTCCTTGTCCAACTTTTAATCTAAGTTTTCTTCACTCATTTTTTTACTAATAACTCTTTAACATTATATCTTAATGATTCTGATACAAGTCTTTCTATTAAGCAAACAACAAACACATCCACCACAAGACAACCTACCCTTAGGCAACTGACTTTGTTTACTAATCTTTCTCTCATCATTCTCTTAATCTAAGCATTCCTCTTCTGAGTTTGCTCTTCGACTTTGTCAATCCATAGGGTAAGAGAACTATATGTTAAACTTAAAGATTTCATTGTTTTTCCACTACATTTTCCTTATATAAGCCTCAATTCTATTCTAAGACTTGTTTTAAACATTTAGCAATAAGTTTGACCTTGTATCTTTTAATGAAGTCATCATCTTTAGTTTGACATAGATCTTAAGTATAAGAGTTTTCAAGGGCTTTTAGTTATTATGCCATTGCTTGTTGCTAAATAGAGTTTCATATGATCTATACGAAGCCTACTAGATATTGTTGTTGTATGTCAATAAATAGTATTTCAAATAGATATAAAAAATGTTTTCTTCAATGGTAACCTCATAGAGGAAGCCTCCCCTTGAATATTCTAATCTTTCTCATAAGGTTTGTAAACTTCATCGTGCCTTGTATGGTTTTAAATAAGCTCCTCATGCCTAGTTCTCTAAGTTCAGTACTATAGTTCAACAATTTAGTTTCCACTCCAATTCTAATGACCCCGTTTTTTTTATTTATTCTATTGAACATGGTAATATTCTTTTATTACTATATATGGATGATATGATTATTGTTAGGGATAATCTTGATGGTATTATAATCTTAGGCCTTTCTTTAGCAAAATTTTGAAATGAAATATTTTTGCATCTCACTTATTTCCTTGGTCTTGAGGTGTTTTCTAACTCAGATGGATATTTTCTTTCTCAAGCTAAATATGCATTTCATCTTCTAGCTAAAACTAGTCTAATTGATAGTATGACTACCACTACTCCTTTTGAACTAAATACCAAACTCACAGCACCTGATGGAGCTTTACTCTTTAATGACATACTTTAAAAATAGTTCATTGGTAGTTTAGTTTATTTTACCATCATCCTTCCATATATATATATATATATATATTGTTAGTTAGTATATGTCTGCATCTCATTCCACTCATTATTGCTCTCCATATTCTTTGTTATATTATTAAGGGTACTCTTTTTCGTGGTCCGCATTTCTCCACACATTCTACTCTTAAGCTTCATGCTTACTTTGATGCACATTAGGCTGGAGATTCCTAACGATCGATCTTCTACTACTAGATTATGTTTTTTTCTAGGTAATTCCCTCATTTCCTAGCGATGTAGGAAGCAAATTATTGTTGCTCGCTCTAATACTTAGGTTTAATTCATGCTCTTGCTGATATTACCCAGGAAATTATTTGACTTCATTAGTAGCTAAATGATATATTTTTACCTTTAGCAACCAATATATTTTTTGTGATAATCCTAATGCTATTCAGATTGCCTATATGTTTTCCATAAAATGACTAAGCATATTGAGAATGATTGTTACTTTGTTCGCCAAATATCACCCAGAGACAAATTACACTCTATTCTATTTCCTCAAATCAACCTACTGATATATTAATATAATGTCATCCTTCTAGCCACTTACATGACTTGGTGTCTAAGCTTAAGCTTATTTCATTAAACCATCCTGAGTTTGATAAGGCTATTATTGACATTGTGCTCAAATAATCAAGGTCATAATGTCATATTGATTTTTACCTTGAATATGTGTATCAATGGTATTAGTGGCTTAATACATACTTGCCATATTTCCTTTGTAAATATTTCGTGTTACTATTATATATTTTTTCTTTCCTTATTCATTAGCATTGTACAGCCTATATGGAGGCACTCGTTGTATTCATATTATTTATCCAAAAAATAGCAAAACATATTTCTTCACAAATATAAATGTTGGCCCGTTTTTCTAAAATCTAAATTGAGTTTATTTTTTATCTATATGTTAACTCAGTAAGATAGTTACCTGAACTTATATTAAAAAAGAAAGGTTTAAAAATTAAAAGCATAAAGTCTAAATTCATAAAATTTAATTTATATTTCTTATTAAGATTAGATTCAATGAAAAGTTTTTTTGGAGAAATCCTATTTTATCCAAATTAGAAGCAAGCCAAAAATGCTAAATTATCTCCAATTAAAATCCTACTAAATTCTAAATTATTTCCAATAAAAATTTTACTAAATTCTGAATTATCTCAAATCAGAATCTTACTAGAATTAATTTTTTAAATAATCTAAAAAATTAACAAGTATATAAATTAAAGAAAGAAGGGAAGAAGGGGGGTCTTTTTTCCACCTACAAATAAATTTACTAGTTGATATTAGTTGATGAAATTTGATATAAAAATAAATAAACAAATAATTATATGTAGTATTTTTGATCTACAACTTATATTATACATTCATCTATCAAAATTTTAATAATAAACTACAAAATTATAATAAAAGAATAAATAAAAGAAACCTGTTGGTTAATTTGAGAAATGGGTGTTAGCAATTTCACTTTTTTTTTTTTTTTTTTTTTTTTTTTTTAAACAGCTTTCATTATAAATTCTTCTATACACTTAAGTTAACTTCACAATTAAACAAAACAAGAATTCAAACACAAAGAAAAAGAACAGCAAAGTTAACTTCATAGTTTTAGAATAAATTATTCTTTACATAAAAAATAAAAAGAATTACCAGAATTGATTATTAACTAAATACAATATTTTATTTTAACAAACAAGCCAACAAAATAGGATAAGAAAGATATTAAACGCATCTTAATTAATGTTCACCAATCTTTAACCAAATAGACATTTAAATTTGAAGTATTAAACAGAATGAAAAAATTATTTTAATTTAATTGGGGAAAACATTATTTGAAAGACAGCAATTGTGATAGAGAAATTGAAAATTTACTTAGATTAGATTATAGTGCGAGAAGTTTATAATTGATTAAAAGTTAAAAAAAATTGTTGAACTAACCATTAAACTAAAAAAGAAAATAATAATAATTAATTTAATAATTTAAAATTACAAAAAACTATTAATCACTAATTTCATTCAACATTGATATTCTAGTATCGTAGAAGGCGCAACGCAATATATATATATATATTATTTTATTTGTATTTCTTGTTTATCGAACGAATAATATACTAATTTAACTGTCTTTTATGTCCATTATTAATATGAATGAATTTTAATATCTTTTATTAATTTTGGTTAATACTATATTTAATTTTGAAATAAAGTAAATATTCAACTGAAATTAAACAAATTAAATTTGTGTATGTTAAATGTGTTTATCATGTTTAATCTTATTAAATAGATTAATTGTTTTATTCATGTTACATAAACATGATTAATTTAATTCAATATATCTAATTTTTTTATGTCTGTGTTATAATAAAAATACGATTAGTTTATCAGTTGTATCTAATTAAATGACGAGATGATTTGACACAATTACTAAATATTTCATGTTTAAAATTTTAACTAATTAATAAATAAGTTGGATTTTTATTTACTCCTAATTTTACTATAGTCATTCGTGATACTAATAATAACACGAATTCCCTAAAATTTCTTTAGTAGGTGGTATTTGTCGAGTTTCGAAAACGTGTGGGCTAAAATGTAATTTGCGAAATCTCTCAAAACGGTTTTATCTGTAAAATATCCACCGAAAAGCCCTTCCCACTTACTGGCTACTGAAGAACTCGCCGAGCACTCTGCTGTAATGGAGATGTCTGCAACCCCTGCTACTAAATTTCCCCAGATATTATTGAACCCATTACCTTCATCTTTTCCCGTAATCCTCTCTGTGTCTCCTCAGTCGTCTACAAGAGCTACCAATTCTGCAACCTCAACAACCAGAGTTGTTGTCAAAGAACAAACTCACACTGAACCAGCACAAACACCGCCTTCAGCTCCAGAGGAAAGCGCCAGTCTAGTTCGTACTTGGCAAGAAAATCTGCCATTCTTGAAGTTCAACAGTCATCTGATTTGAATTACTCTCTTGAGAGGTCTTGTTATTGTTGTACAGTCGATACCCATTTGTTGTTTTTGGTTGAATCGTGAATGTTGAACTGATTCTCTGCTGGGTTTCGTTTTCTTCTAATTTTTATGATAAGATTAGGATTTGGTATTGTGTTTGATTTGAGTTATTGAATCTTTCTAGCTTTGGCTGCCTTTAGTTTTGGATGCTGATCTTATTGCAATTTACGTGTTGATTGCACTGCTATTGGAAAAACCTTGATGCCTTTGTTCTATACTTGTACCACGTTGTATTTTGAGCATAAAGTGATTTATAAGTTGCACTTGAAGATCAAAAGTTGTCGAAACATGAGTGGCTATATTTGTAGTATTTTTCAGGGGTTCTGGATGGCTTTTTGATAACCAGGTTAGCTAGCATTTTCATTTACTGCATTTGCATAATCAATATAGTACAGTTAATAAGAGAAGCATAATGATGGTAATTTCAATGAGCCCCTACTTTTTTACTTGATTGTTCATCGGGAAGTTACGTTTACTTGATTACTTGGTCTTGAAGTTTGTTGTTATGGTGACTAATATTTAATTAAATTAGCTTATTACAATATAAAATTGCTTCTTTACAGATTAGGAGGGATTTTGAAGGTGCAGGACTTGAATGCTATTTTGCGACATTTTGGGGTGCAGGGCAGATGGGAGGATCTTTCTCAGGTCTTACAACTCAAGAATTACTTTACATTTTTTCTTTTAATTTTTTGGAGATTCTCACCATGGGTATTTTGTATGGTTAAATCTGTAGATTATGTTTTCTTACATTTTTTTTAAATGGAGGTTGCTTTCAGTAGCTTTATTTGGGTTGTTTACTCGTTAATCACAAATTTTACGTGTTTTTGGTCTTCTATTGGTATATAATGATAATTTTTTTCCTGCCTAATTGTTCTCTCTTATACGAAGATCCCATTTAGGTTAAAAGACAGCTGTTTCTGATTTTATACAAATCTCTTTGTCTCATGATTCGAAAGGATGATTTCTTTTATTAGCTGAATACAACTGTGGTGGATTAGATATTTCCATCTTTAACATTGCTTTGTTGCCCTTTTCTGAGTGAGTTCTTTTTGAAGAGTCCTTATTGGTAGAGACTCCCAAATAAATGTTCAATATTAGTGTATAAAAACTTACTTTGCATGTTCTCTCTTGTTTTGTTTCAAGTTCTAATTATGGAGAGGATTCATTCTCATTACAAGTTTAAGAATCATTTGTTTGTAGTTCATTATAAATATCATTGTGTAACTTATGGCTTCTTATGTTTTGCAATAACCAAATTTCTGTCTTGTCATTGTGTGTCTTATCCCTAAATGGGTGTCTCCTTTCCCATCCTTGCTGAATAATTGTGTTATTGTTTTCTCTAAAACATGCTCGGGATTCTGCAGCTGTTTGAGTGGATGCGACAACATGGGAAAACTAGTGTTTCTTCTTATAGCAGTTATATCAAGTTCCTTGGGAAGAGCCCCAACCCTTTGAAGGCCCTAGAAATCTACAACAGCATTGCAGATGAATCAGCCAAAATTAATGTCTTTATATGTAACTCACTTCTTAGTTGTCTGGTCAGGAATGGAAAGTTTGATAGAAGCATCAAACTATTAGATCAAATGAAGCAGAATGGTCTGACACCAGATGCTGTTACTTATAATACGGTATACCTGTTTGAACACATTATATGATTTTAATTTTTGCTGCTCTAGAAGACTTTTTTACGTTTTTGTATGAAGTTGAATTTTTACTGCAGTCAGCAAATTGACAATGTAAGTCTTATCTTATGTTTGGCATTTGGGGTCAGTAGCTGACATCTGGGTTATGCAGTGTCTTAGAATGACAATTGTGACTGAGAATTTTATTGAAACAAGTGAAAGAGCTAACTTCTATATGATTGCTCTATGGTATATAAGCCATATCGCATGAAGTTGATTTCCTATTTAATTTTAAAAAATTTTGTGTATGTGCATAAGGCCAAGTTAAGATGGATGTAATATAGATTTCGGAAAAAACAAATATGTTGCATTGGAATGGCATCCAACTTTGTTAGAATAAAGTGCCAAGAACATTTTGGATAGAACTGCAAGACTTTAACTGGAGTTTTATGCATAGATAGTATAATTAAATCCAGTTACTGTTTGAGTGGGATATCTTTGTTTCTAATAGGAGATTGGGAGATATTGTTGCAAATCATGTTATTAATCTGTTATAGTCTCTTTAATTGATCACTGCTATTGTCTTTTGTCTTCTGTAGCTGCTTGCTGGTTGCATTAAGGTTCAAAATGGGTATTCTAAAGCATTAGAGCTGGTTCAGGAGCTAAAATATAACGGACTGCAGATGGACAGTGTGATGTATGGGATACTTTTGGCTGTTTGTGCTTCAAATAATCTATGTGAAGAAGCTCAGAGCTATTTTAACCAGATGAAAGAAGAAGGCCATTTGCCTAATGTATATCACTATAGCTCTTTACTCAATGCTTACTCTTCAGGTGGAGACTACAAGAAGGCCAATGAATTGGTTCAAGATATGAAATCTTCGGGGTTAGTACCGAATAAGGTTTGTCTCACGTTTATCTGCCATTATAGTTGGAGGATTTACTAGTTTCTTAATTGCAGTTGATTTTTTGTTCGTCTGGAATACAAAAGGAATAAAATTCCATAGATTTATATTTATAGAACAAAGAATTTGTAATAAATTTCAAATGATGAAGTTAAAAGAAAAACAGAATTTTAATTCCTATGCTACATAGTTGTCATGGTGCAGTGTTTGGTGCATTATAAGGTGCTAATAAGATGGTGCTTGGGTGCTACCCTAATTTAGTATAAGGGGATGGCATCTTAGAGTTAAGGACCAAGAAGGATTTGGATGTCGTTATATGAACATTGATCTGATCAGGGTGGGTAGTTTTTGGGGTTCAAAACAGCATTGTAGGTGGTGTTGGCGGCTTTCTAAAGCTTGCATTCTTTCCCTATAGTTTTTGCACTTTTGTGAGTGCCTGGTCCACTACACACGTCTAAGACTTCCCTTGTATTGAATAAAATTATTCACAGTTTCTCACAAAAAATTTCTGATAATGACCTCGAAGAGAAAGCAAACTTAATTTGTGTACCTTCAAGAGGCATACCAAGAAAGAGTACCTATAATAGAACATTTTCCTTGTGTCATAATGTCCGTGTTGTAATTAGAGTGCACTATCATCCAAAGTACCTATATGAGGTTGCTGATCTTTGTAGTATAGGATATCTGTTTTCTCTTAAGATGTTTTCCCTTCTAGCTATTCTTTTGGTTGATATCCTTTATCTTATGTTTTAGTTTATGAGAGATTGATTGATCTAGCGTGTGGATGGGCCACAGGATAGGTTCAATATTCAGTTGACTCCAAGAATACACGGAATAATGGAATAAAACTAAATTTCCATTGACTCAGATTGTAAATTTAGGACATTGGATCTCGTTGATACAATGAAAATTTGGAAATAACCAAAAAGAAACTCAAACCAGGAGTTCATCCCCTAAAAACTGAATGATAATGAATACTCTCTGGTTTGAAAGGGATAGAAAGACCTATATTTATACTAAAATTTACTTAGTGTAGCTAGGCTAGGAAAACTACTCAGATAAGATTCTCTCCTGACCTAGAAATACTGCTTAGATAAGCAAGATCACAATAAACTTGTAAAAAGGAAATAAAATTAAAATAAAACTGTAATTAAATAAAATATTCTTAAATTCAATAAACTCTTTATCAATCAGGTATCTCATTGCGTCATGGTCTTCATAATTAGTATCGAGGGAACAAATAAGTTGGTAGTGAATTTTTACAAATCTATTTTTATGGGTATGTGGTTAAATATTGCACTTAAAGGAGTGTTTCTTTTCTCTTAGTTGGTATTTTGTTTTTATTTGTGGCTTCAATCATTTGCTGTAAATGCCATGTATTTGGAAATTATAATTAATTTGCTTTTTGTCTTTGTTCCTTTTGGGCTAAATCTCTGTGAAGACTATAATGATGATGATGCTTTTTTGATTCATTCAACAAATGTTCTCAGGTAATGCTAACAACTTTGCTGAAGGTATATGTTAGAGGAGGTTTGTTTGAAAGATCAAGAGAATTATTAGCTGAACTGGACGCTTTAGGCTATGCCGAAGATGAGGTACACTGATGACTTTTAGCTTTCATATATTTATAAGATCAAACATCAATGTTGTTGAAGATAAAATTTTTACTTTTAAGAATGTATTTTGGATAAGAAAGTTTGCTTGTTAGCCTTTAGGAGGATTGGAGCTGAACTGTTAATGATGTTGGGAATTTGCCCTAACAAGAATAAGCATAACAGACAGGGCTGGCGTTCAATGTGTTCAGTTATTTTATCCCCTTTTGTTGGTTTATCTAGCTTAATTTTTGTTCTTCATTGATTAGTTTTATGACTTTAAATAATGACCAGGATTCTGGTGTTTTTATTATTTGTTTATTTATTTTTAAATCTGGCGGCTCTATTCTTATATTTTCTGTCTTATCATTTAAATATATTTATATTTACTCCTTTCTACCTTTTTCATTTTGTTTTTTCTTCACAATATACTTCTACCTTCTATAGCTTACCGTGCACCAATTTCCTTTTCAGATGCCCTATTGTTTATTGATGGATGGTCTTTCGAAGGCTGGTCACTTAGATGAAGCAAGAGTAGTTTTTGAAGAATTGGAGGAAAAATGTGTTAAATCTGGTACATTTCCCATTGGATAATATGCCTTCTAGCAAGTTAAATTTGAAATGATATTTTTTCTGCTAAGCAACAAAAAATATCGTCTTGAAATGACTTATTCTATCATCGGGGACAAATGCGACAAGCTGCATATGTCAATTTCAATTCCATGTCAAAAGAACCTTAATTACTTTTGAAAATAAGTTTTTTTTTTTTTTTTAATCTCAAAGAAAAAGAAAACTAGTTGAATTTCACTTATAAAGCTTTATCTGTTATCTGTTCTTGGTTCACACTCTGGTAGCCCATGGGAGAATGTTTATCTTTCATATATGGTGGACCTTTCCTAAAACTTCCTAGTTGCTTGTTTCTTGATTTGTTGGGGATGACATCAGGCTATTTTAGAGGGAATGAGCCTATATAATTGATTAGTACACAGGTCCTATGATTTAAATTGAGAATGAAGAGTGCTGTATTGAAGTTATAGTCTTTTTATTTTATTTACTATATGCAGATGGCTATGCCCATAGTATCATGATTTCAGCATTGTGCCGAGGTGGGCATTTTGAAGAGGCAAAGCAGTTGGCCAGAGATTTTGAAGCCAAGTATGACAAATATGATGTTGTTCTGTTAAATACAATGCTCTGTGCCTACTGTAGAGATGGTGATATGGAGAGTGTAATGCATATAATGAGGAAAATGGATGAATTGGCTATCAGTCCAGATTATAATACCTTTCATATTCTAATTAAATACTTCTGCAAGGAGAAGTTATATATGCTTGCTTATCGAACCATGGAGGACATGCACAGTAAAGGCCACCAAGCAGAGGAGGTATGAAAATTTTAATTTATCAATTCTTGACAAGGGATTTAGAACACTGCATTTAGTTCAGTTCGTTCCTTTTTTCTTTTTTTTGTTTTTCTGGTTTCTTGTGTCTTATTTTTCATTTTATTGATGTTCTAACGGAAATTGTCATAGACTAATGTCTTTAGGAACTGTCTCTAAATTTATCTTTTCTGTCCATATTACAGTGAATCTAAATATGCGGCATAGAAAGTGATATTGACATCTTAAGCAGCTCTTACATGAGAAATATCTTAGTGTTCTGTACATATTATGATCCTTTTTGCTTGCTATTTCTTGGGCATCATTTTTCATGGCTTTTAGATTCAATTAATTGACTTCTAATTTGAATATTAGCTGCATGTAATAATTTGCAATTTCTCATGGCAGTAAAGCAGATGGCCCTAAGAGTGCCGATGGAAGTTGTAACTGAACTTTTGTACCTGATGATTGCTTATGAATAGAGAGTAGGGAAAGTTTTTTGTTATCTTTTTGTGGTGAAGTCTCTTAAAATGGTTCACTGGAAACTAATGAGTCTTAGGAGTTAGATTTTTTACCAGGATTATCACAATGAATTCGAGAAGCATTTTCTCTGTTGGCTTTGTTTGTTGCTGTCATCCCTTCTTGTTTTTTTTTTTGGACAGGAATTTGGTTGCCAGATAATATCCATTCCTTTTCTTTTTGTCATCGTCTGGGAAATATTTCATTAATATCTTTGAAGTGTTCTCCGTTTATCTTTATGTTAATACTCATAGAAAATAGCTGCATCCAGTGGTTCAGAATACAAAGTTTAATTTGGGGACCACAATTCAAAGACACATTGTACACTATTTTACAGGAACTTTGTTCCACCTTAATTTTGCATCTTGGTAAAATGAGAGCCCACAAAGAAGCACTCTCTGTTTACAACATGCTAAGATATAGCAAAAGGACAATGTGCAAGGCCCTTCATGAGAAAATGTTGCACATTCTAATTGCTGGAAAGCTTCTCAAAGATGCTTATGTAGTAGTTAAGGTATGCTATATATATATATATATATATATATATATATATCAATTTTATTGTTTCTTAGATCTTTTCATTTTTCTGTCTCATTGTTGTCTTTTCACTTAAATTATTTTTCTCTTCAGGACAATTCAAGTTCAATTTCTCATCCTGCAATTAAGAAGTTTGCATCTGCATTTATGAGGTTGGGCAATATTAACTTGGTCAACGATGTAATGAAGGTTATCCATAGTTCTGGCTACAAGATTGATCAGGTAAGTAATTATAGGTTTATAGGAATGTGCTTCAGAAAGTTCTACTGAATATTTTTCTGTGTTACCCTTTTCAATATCCTTCTTCCTGTCCTGCTTTGGTGGCCTCCTCCTTACATGCATGCATGAGTAAAGATAATAAATGAGTTAGAAAGGCTTTTAGTTGGCTTTCTATTTGATTGAAAACTGAGTTAACGTTTCTCGACTACAAGATGTGACTTTCTTAGGCTTGTGCTCATGGCTTTAATTTTGCATTCACCAGGGATTCAGACAGACTAACATGTAAACGTGCCACAAGAATCTATACATACAAATTAGCAGACACTGCACAGTTCTATTAAGTCTGCAACTTAGACTTTTGGATCCCAGATTCATATTGCTGCCTTTATTTCTATAATCTCAGGGAATATTTCATCTGGCCATATCACGTTATATTACGGAAACTGAGAAGAAGGAATTGCTTCTTCAATTGCTAGAATGGATGACGGGTCAAGGTTATGTTGTTGATTCATCAACAAGAAACCTGATTCTCAAAAACTCACACTTACTTGGGAGGCATCTTATTGCTGACATATTGTCCAAGCAACATAAGATGTCAAAATCATTGAGATCTCCATGAGGATGAACAAGTTCATATTAGAGAAGTTCAAGGTAAAGAAACAAAAGTGGCTTACCCTTTCTTGTATAAAGTAGCGGTTCCCGTTTATTGCGTTCCAGATATGTCACTGCTGATTAATGTTTGCTTTAATGAAAATTATTCTGCCTGATGTATTCGAACCTCTAAACTTTTAGTTAGGTTTTGGTTCAAAAATATCCTGAAAAGGTTACCGATTATAAATCTTGTCAATATATGAAATTCATGCTTATTGAATAGCTGGAAAACATCCCTGTTATTGTTAATTGTTGAAAATACATTGTCGAATTATGTAAATTAATTTGAGAAAGTTTTATTGTAGAATATTTTATTTAGTTTCTTGATTTTTAGGAGATTCAGCAATCTGTATATTTGGGTGGATTATTTCCAGATTTGTAGGAGATTTTATGCTAGACTTTAGGTTGTCATATCTTGTATATAAGTTCCGGTTGTAACCTAATTCATAAGTGAATGAATACAGTAATTCTCCATTCGTTTTTCCTCATGGTATCAGAGCATTAGGTTCTTTCCTAAGAAAACTCTGAAATTTCTTCATATTCTTCTCTTTCTATTCTGGCGGAGTTCCTTCATCTTGTTCTCCCCAATAATTTTTCTTTCATTTTTCACTCAAATTTCCTATCCTTCTTCCTTCCTTTCAAGCGAATATGTTAGAGTCCACCTGAACCAGCAGTGTCTTGGATGCTCCTACAACCAAGAATATTGTCGCTTCCTCAATCGGAGATTTGCAAAATATCCGAGTGGTGTATAGAATGAGTGGAAAAAATTATTTGAAGCGGTCACAATTGGTGCGCACATTCTTGAGGGGCCAAGGGAAATTGAGTCATTTGTTGGGTACGGGTCCTCTAAAAGACGATCCAAAATTTGTGGCTTGGGATGAACAAGATTCGATGGTGATGTGGTGGTTGTGGAATTCGATGCTAACATAAATTAGTGATACATGTATGTTTCTTGGATCCGCCAAGGAGATTTGGGAGGCTGTCTAGCAAACTTATTCCAAGGCTCATGATCCTGCCCAAATGTATGAAATTAAGACAAATTTCAGCAACCAAGCAAGGAACTCGAACTGTCACGGAATATTTGAGTCTCATGCAAGGCTTGTGGCAGGAAATGGACCACTATCAATGCATTCAAATGCGTTGCAGTGAGAATGGTGTAATTTTGAAGCAATTTGTGGAGAAGGATTGCATCTATGATTTTATTACCGGTCTGAATGTTGACTTCGATGCTGTTAGAGTGCAGATTTTGGGAAAAGAGGACCTGCCCTCATTGAATGAGACTATTTCAATCATACGTGCAGAAAAGGGACGATGAAGTGTTATGCTAGAGACTGATGGAGGAGACGGATCTGCCATGGTGACCAAAGTTGCTAAAGTTAATGAAGTCAAGGAAACCAGCCCTATTCAACCTTTTGTCCTAGCCAATCAACCTAAATTTGTTAATAGGGACTTGCTATTTTGCACGTACTGCAAAAAACACCATCATACAAAGGATCGCTGCTAGAAGCTCTATAGGAGATGCAACTGGAATTCCAATGATAGAGGACAAGCACATGTTGCAAGCACTTTCTCACATGATGACTAGGGTTCTAGTTTGTATAGTCTAGCATTAGGAATTCACAAAGAATGAATTGAAAAATTGAGGAGTTTGTTGGAGACACTTAAGAAACCTTCCTCGGCAGTAGGTCCTTCCTCAGCAGGTACTTGTTCGCTGGCTTTTACAGGTATCTCTTTCTCTTGTGCTATTAGTGTCTCAGAAAAAATTTCTCCATATATCTGGGTGATAGATTCTGGAGCCACTGACCACATGACTTGCACCTTTAAGTTTTTCACATCATATAAACCATGTTCCAGCCACAGAAAAATAACCATAGATGATGGATCAGTTAGTACTGTAGTCGGCCAAGGAGACATTTATATAAATAATTATTTCACTCTTAAAAATGTTCTACATGTTCCAAGATTGCCTGCAAATTTACTTTCCATTCAAAAACTTACCAAAGACTCCAATTGCAATGTAACTTTTTCTTCATCACATTTTGTGTTTCAGGAATAGGGCATGAAGAGGAAGATTAGACATGCTAGTGAGAGGGACGGTCTTTACCATCTGGAAAATCAAAATAGAAGAGCTAAAGTCGAAGATTCCCTATCTATGTCACTCCTTTCTGAGTTTGTTATGTCAAACAACAATAAAATTTAGCATTATCATTGTTGTTTAGGTCATCCTTCCTTCAGTGTTGTTAAATTAATGTTTCCTTCATTGTTCAAAGGGTCCAATTTAGAGTCTTTTCATTGTACTGATTGTGAACTTGTCAAGCACAAACATGCTCCTTTTCCAATAAGTAATATAAGAAATCTCAATCCTTTTTTTCTTATTCATAGTGATATTTGGGGTCTCTCAATTGTTCCAAACATCTCTGGTGCTAAGTGGTTTGTTTCTTTTATTGATGACTGTACTCGAGTAACCCTGATATATTTGTTGAAAAATAAATCTGATGTTGGTACTATTTTTCCTAACTTTTACAACGTGATCAAGACACAATTTGATGTGAGAATTAAAAGATTTCGTTCTGACAATGCCAAAGATTATTTCAAATTCTCTCTCCATTTTTTCAAAAAGAAGGAATTATACATGAGTCCTCTCGTGTAAATATCCCACAAAAGAACGGAGTGGCTAAACGTAAAAGCGATCATCTTTCGGATGTTACGAGGGCCTTACTGTTTCATAAACATGTTCTTAAACAATACTAGAGGGAAGTTGTTCTAACTGCTGCATATCTTAACAGCAGAATTCCCACAAGGGTTCTTAGCTTTAAAAGTCCTATGGAGGTTCTCACAAGATTTTTTCATAACTTCCATGCTTCCAATAATCTTACTCCTAGAATTTTTGGTAGTGTCACCTTTGTTCATGTCCATTCTCAAAACAGAGGGAAACTTGATCCATGTGCTCTTCGTTGTGTCTTCATTGGTTATTCCTCTACACAAAAGGGATACAAGTGGTATCATCTGTCTACAAGAAAATTTTTATTTCTGCCGATGTTACATTCGTCAAGAATGAGTCTTTCTTTTAACATACTTATCTTTAGAGGGAGAATTTAGTCGTAGATAGAGCAAGGGACTTGTTTCTTCTTGACTTTCCTAATACACTAGAAATTCAGTCCACTTCTTCAGAGTTTATGTCTGTTCTGATTCCTATTCCAGCCGAACCTACTCCTGTTGTACCATGTGATGAGTCATCTAAGTCAGATAAGGGAATTCAAGACAATACTCAACCATTGCAGGTTTATTCCAGGAAGAAGATTCACGTTCCTCGATCTGTGCAGGTATAATCCCTGTTTGTTTATTCCAGGAAAAAGATTCACGTTCCTCGATCTGTGCAGGTGTAATCCCTGTTTGTACTACTATTCAGCTTCTCGAACCTATTAGCACAACCATAGAGATTCATACACTATCAATTGAGTCTAGCCAAGCCTAGATGACTACGAAAAACCAAGTGATGTAGACTTACCCATTGCACTTAGGAAAGGAACTAGAGCTTGTACCAAACATCCACTTTACCTATTCTTGACCTACCAAACCTTTCCCAAAGTCATAGAGCCTTATTAAGCAATCTCCATACAATAACCATTCCAAGAAATTTATTTGAGGCACTAAGGGACAAGAAATGGGAGGGTGCTATGAAAGTGGAAATGGAGGCCCTGGTGAAAAATAATACATGGGAGTTGATTTAGTTGCCAAAAGGAGTTAAACCGGTTGGATGTAGATGGGTGTTTACCGTGAAGTACAAGTCCGATGGCTCGATTGAAAGATAAAAGGTGAGGTTGGTTGCCAAAGGGTACACTCAAATCTATGGCATCGATTATCTTGAGACGTTTGCACCAGTTGTAAAGATGAATACGGTGCGAGTTCTTTTGTCATTGGCTGCAAATTTTGGATAGAATCTACAATAGTTTGATGTGAAAAATGTATTTTTGCACGGGAATCCTGAAGTTGAGGTATACATGGAAGTTCCTCTTGGGTTTGAATTTAAAGAAGGTATGGTATGTAAGCTGAAGAAGATACTCTACGGGTTTAAGCAATCACACCAAGAGCCTGGTTTGGAAGACTCACCTAGGTGATGATTGCTTCAGGATACAAGCAAAGTCAAGGTGATTACACTTTGTTTATGAGACTCTGATTTAGGGGGACTGACGGCCTTGTTGGTGTATGTTGACGACATGATAGTTACAGGCAATGATGCTAGAGAGATGTATGACTTAAAAAGTCTTCTGAAAGAATTTGATATCAAGGAACTTGAGAGATTGAAATACTTGGTATTGAAGTAGCTCACTCAAAGCAAGAAATTTTCATTTCACAACAGAAGTACATACTTGACTTGTTGAAAGAAACCGCGAAACTAGGTTGTAAGCCCGTGGACACTCCTATTGAGTTTAATCATAGACTATGATGCACCCAAAGATCCAGTGGTAGATAAAAATTCCTATCAGAGACTTGTTGGGAGACTAATTTATTTGATGCATATGAGACCGGATATCGCATTCGCAGTGAATGTTGTTAATAGATTCATGCACAACCCTAAATAAATGCATCTCAAAGCTGTTCATAGAATTCTACAGTAAAATTCTGCAGTACTTGAAGGGCAACCCTGGGAAAGGTATTTTGTTTAAGAGAAGAGAACGCATGACTCTAGAAGCCTATACAGATGCAGATTATGTAGGATCATTGGACAATAAAGGTCAAACTTAGGATACTATGCTTTTGTGGTTGGGAACCTTATAACATAGAGGAGTAAAAAACAAAATGTGGTTGCAAGATCAAACGCAGAGTTAGAATTTAGATCAATGGCAGTGGGAATTTGTGAGTTGCTGTGGTTCAAGATTATTCTTGATGGCTTGAAGATAAGGTGGGAAGGACCAATGAGGTTGTACTGCGACAAGAAGTTTGCTATCAGTATAGCTCACAATCCCATGCAATACGACAGGACAAAACATATTAAAGTTGACAGGCACTTTATCAAAGAGAAACTTGAAAGCGGCTTAATATGTACTCCATTTGTTTCTTCAAAGGGGTCAGTTAGCTGATATTCTCACAAAGGGTTTGTCAACTACCGTGTTTCAAGAGATTGTTAGCAAGCTTGGAATGGAAGACATCCATTCACCAGCTTGAGTAGAAGTGTCAAATTATGTAGAAAGTTTTATTTTAGAATATTTTTATTTAGTTTTTTAGAATATTTTATTTAATTTCCTGATTTTTAGGAGATTCAGCTAGCTATATATTTGGGTAGATTATTTCTAGATTTGTAGGAGATTTTATGCTAGACTTTAGGTTGTCATATCTTGTATATAAGTTTCTAGTTGTAACCTAATTCATAAGTGAATGAATATAGTAATTCTCCATTCGTCAAGATAAAATGTATCTAATACTACTATTTAAGATTAGAGAGACTAATAAGTGAAGCTTGTTATTAGCACGGTGTTTACCAACTATCTTATTTGGTAAAGTTTCCTGTCAGTGTACAAGAGTTCTTTTGATTGGATCTGCTTACAGCAGGGATGGGGAATGCATAACAAATTATGTTGAGAATACTGTTTAGCTAAATTGTTTGACCACAATACCGTACTTGCTCAGTGCAAAAAGGGGAGCAAGATCTTGTACAGTTTTTGATGGCTTCATTTCTGCAATAAAGCCACACTTGCTCCTATAGATTTTGTAGGGAATGAACTTTTTGGCTGAAGAAGTTCCTGATAAAATTGTATGGTGGGTAGGGATTTTGCCTTTAACCAATCATTCAATTGTGGCAGTGCTCCTAAGCCCTAGACTTGTACATAGAGCAAGCAATAAGAGAGAGCTGCAATTGATGAGCATACTTTTTATTTTGTATTCTTTCATTGTAAGGCCATTGGAAGGCTGTGTCCTGAACTATTGAATAAGTCTATTTTTAGACGGCAATAACTTTGGAAGAAGAATGAGGATCTGCAGATTGCAGCTGAAGCGCCATTTGGAAATGAGCAGCCTCAGTTGTGCTGCATGTTTAAATAGCAAAGCTGATGCAGAAACTTCTCTATACACTTGAGCCAATTGCCTCAATAACATAAGTGGCTATGGAAGATGGTAACTAAGTTTCTTCTGGTGTATGTGGTACATCAATTTACAAGAAAGTTATCCCAGCAATTTAAAATATTTGTCAATAAAAATTGCAGTATGTCGATTTAGAAGAAAGTTATCCCAGAGACATTAGGTTACAGTTTAAAATCCTTGTTAATAAAACAGTTTATGATTGGGTTTTTGATGGTGAGAATAGAGTGTCAAAACAAAGTTCTATGACATGCAAATAACTTGGCCAAACAAGGCCAACAGATGCAGACTGCTATAGAATTGAAGCATAATAACTCTAGTGCAGAACTTAAGGTGGCAGCAGATAGGCACTGAAGCTAAGTAAATGTTAAAAGAAAGGTAATATTGACACACTCTATGTCCAATATTGAGATTTCTTGAGACCTGAGAACGAATAATGTTCAAATTGAGATATCTTGAGACCTGGGAAAGAACAAAGTTCAAAATTTCTAGTTTACTTGACATCTTTGGCTTCTGGGCTGGAGATTCCATGCATAGAACATTGATTTCTGGTTTTTTAATTTTGTGGGTTTGAGATTTTAGTTACTTGGAAGAGTCAGAAAGAAAAAAAGTGGTGTAGGTCTGGTGCTGAAGCTGACTGTAGAGACACAGCAATATGGCACATACTGCATGTGAAATGGTTTGGCTGAAGTCTCTTTGGAAGGCATTTCACATTATAAACCAATGAGAATATTTTGTGATTCTGAGGCAGCAAGGTATTAGTAGTGGTTGATCTGCAAAACTCAGTTTCCAGCTGGCATTATAACAAGTTCAGACCAAAGATATATGAACTGTACCAAATTTGAAGATATTTAATTGCAGTGCTTGGATGTGGATCTTCTTGAACATGGTAATATTCAAGAGTTTACATGTTACTATCTCAAGAGCATTATCTATCTGGATTGTCATTTGATTTTTATTAGTAGAAGGGTGACTCATTAGTGCCATCATCATTGCATTCCTCGTAGTCATTTTTATTTACTTTTTTAATATTTTAGTCTCTTAAGCTTATCTTATAATGTAGGATTTCCATTCAAAATGTAGTACCAAAAACTCTCTCATATTCTGAAAGAAATGGGCTGAGTTTCTATAAATGTATTGTATTAGCTTAATGCAAACAGTTGAAAATTCACAATTAACATAGTTCTGTTCAGGAGTACTCTTGTCACTTGGTGAATTTCATACTTTTTTTCTTTTCTTGGGCAACTTCTTGTGCCACATGTGACATGAGCTTGGATGATGATGTCCCACTTGAGATGATTGTGAGTAACACCAAATGAAACAAGCTAACTTGCTGCACTTTCAATATAGTACTCGTAAAGTGTTGACCATTTCTGAGAAGCATCACTGCTTCTGCTCGAATAAAACATTTCAAAGAAAATGTCATGGTTACTGGGTTGTAGTGAAAAGGTTGGAAACTCATTAAGTTGTAACAGTCTAACCTGTAAAATTTCATCTTTTCCTCCTGTTACTGGCTAGTATTTGGAGCTGAATTAATTTTCCAATGGGTGTCTTCTGGTCCCTATCTGTCTTGTCCTTGATGATCTTGGTAGAATGCCTCCCTCTGTTTGAAAGGTAGTGAGCAGGTAAATTGACATGTCTTGACTGCAGCTTTTATACTTGATGTGATCACTTTATGATTTTTAAGATATTAATGACAGTTGCTGTTGGAGAGTTAGATTATATCTGGTGAGGCTATGATTCTTATGTGCGTCAGTATATCCAGCTGTGTTGAAATTTCAGATAGTATAATTTACTTTTGAGAACAAAATGCTTGCCCTATGTCATGATCCATACAGTTGCCTCAATCCAAAAGATTAGTGTATTAGGTGATAGGGATCTGATATGGGACTGTGACATTTTTCTCTATTCAATCATGTGATGTGTGGTCATTCTGGGTCACACCCTGCTTACCTAGGCTTGAAATAGGGCCCCACTTAACCCATTTGTCAGTGCTTTCCATTCACTCAAAAGACTAGATACAAAGTGTTCTTATTAATTTGAGATTCACCCATTTCTTGACACCTATACATTGCATCTGTTGCTAACAATTTTTAATTTAGAAATCTCAGCTTGCGAACTGCTATACTTTTTTTTGTCTTGAAGTGGAGATGATAGTTTAGTATAATTCATATAATACAAGTTTTTTCACATGATTGATGCCAGAAATTGAGATATGCATAGAAAGATATTGGTCTGCAAAAGATTGAATTGATCTAAATTTAGGTCTTATTACCACAGACAACAATTTGGCTTTATTCATTTTTTTTCCTCTTAACAGGATAGGACTTGAGAATATGGTTAGCAGCTGCTCAAGGACAAGGAATTGAATCACCAAGGCAGAAGTGCAGAAGTACAGAAGCCTTGGTTAACATTGGGGTTGTATCATATAATCCTTGTAACTCAAGACTGATTTTCAATTTTTCAAGGTTGAGGGAATATTTGCGATATCTATAGGATATAAATGGATTCTGTCTGACCATGCATTTCTTTCTTTCGGATCAAGATTTGAAACACATTTCCAAACGGCACTGTTAGTCTTAAAGCCACTCCCAAAAGCAATTTGCCAAATGCGGTCTCCCTTCCTCACCTTACCTTTTGCCTCCAGGTAGCAAAGCTCATACCAATATGAAGAAGATGAAGTGTTCCCAAATCTATACAATGTCATCCTTGAAGCTTCTACATCTTCCTTTTGCAGCTTGAGACTATCCTCCATAGCATCAATTATGGACCTTCCACCGGCATGTATGCAGAAATGTTCAAAAGCTTTCTTGAAATTTGGTAAGTAAATTTGTGTCTGTCCTGCCGTAGGCCTGATTTTCTGGCAAATCACTTTCCACCCATATTTGAGTTGCTCAGAGTATGGCAACACAAGGGGACCTAACTCTGATATATGGGTCTTTAAAGTATTGGCTGCAACAGGTATTAGTGCTCTTGATATTGACACTCCTACGCTGCCATCTTTATCTGGTTGTTGGAAGATAGATGAATACGATCTGTCATCGTGTCCTGTGTGGGTTCGAATGAGATGCTCGAGTTTGTACTTTGCCGCATGCTTGTCTTGTTGCCTGTTTGATAATAGAATAGCAGCTCCCCCCATGCGAAATATGACATTAGCAATTAGCATCGACTTTGTGCTACCCTTATAACCATTAAGAGATAAAGCTTCCATGCTTAAAACCAAAGCCAGTGAGTTCTTGTGAACTTTAAGAAGATCTTTCACCAAGCTTATCGACAAAATTCCAGCACTGCAACCCATCCCACTCAGGCTGATGCTCTTTATATTGCTTCTGAATCCAAACTTGTTCATGATCATAGCTGAAAGTGATGGAGTGGGACAGAAAAGGGTACAATTTGTTACAAGAATATCAATGCTTTTAGGATTTATGTTTTGTTTGGCAAGAAGATCTTTGACAATTGTGAACATAACTTCTTCAGTTTCTTCTTGACTTCGCTTGAAGGAAACATCGGGTGGCAACTCATGCATATTAACTGGCACACAGGATTCATCACCGATGCCTGATCTTTCCTGAACTTTCTTTAGGAAATCGATACTGGCTCTATCAAATGCATCACTGATCTCAAGATGTTCTAAGGCCAAGGAGGAAGGGAGTCGCAAGCTGTCTGCCGGCTGGTAACAGGTAAAATCAACAAGGTAAAGACTATTGTCTCTGAGAGAATAATATAGGAATATGATTATCAAAGCAAATGCAGCAAAGAACTGGGTGACTGAAATAGGGATTTCCCCTGTTGTAGTTGATATTGGAAGGGAGAAAAGTTTGAATAGAATTGCCATCATCTTCAAAAACATGAGATGATGACTATTAGGAGCTTGTTTACATGATTTCTTTTACATAAAATTATTCATTTATATAAGGATTGTAGTTCTAGTGTTTCATTTTCATGTTAGACAAAGAAAGGAAGTTTTATGATGCAACCACTGCCTCTCACTATCTTCTCTTTCTCACATGGATTGAGAGGGAAAACATCTGCAACACATTTTTGGTATCCTGCAATAAATATTAAACTCTTGGGTATCTAAAGTTGATTTTAGTTTCATATCTCAGTTGTTAGATCTCTTTTCTTTCCTGAGTACGTGGTTGGATTATGCAGGGAATTATAACTTGGTTTGTTTAGTCATAAAAATTGCATGAAAATCACAGGACATTTTCCTTAGCTTAAAACTTTAGTTTTGCAATCAAATTAATGAACACTAGTGAGAATAAATTTATAGGATTTTCAAGTATAATGCAGAATAATTTTGCAGAGCTTACTGCTTTGTTGGTAGTGTGGTGTTTCTCCTGTGCTTAGAAAGAAATGTTAAACAGTGTTCATAGTTTTTCATTAATTTTTTATATAAAACTCTGGCTTAAGTTTACCTATGAATTTATTGATGAAATGGTATCTTATATATGTTATGGTGCTCTATTTTCTTTTTTTTTTGGTTGTATAGTGCAATTTGCTTCAAAAATGGCTCCCTTTCATTTGTTGACAAATATGCTAAACGGACTTGTATAAAGATGGAGATCCTTCATTCTTTTAATGATAAAATCAATCCAATTTTAGACTTTTTTTAATAATTTTATTTCAACTCTGGATATCAAAAAACGTCATAATGAATTTTGATTATTTAAATATTGGTTTGTGTTTTTAAAGAGAGAAAAGGACTTACAAGCCCTTAGTTTTAAAAATACTAGATAAGGTTTTAATTTATTAAAAAATAATAATAATTATAAAATAATAAAAAATTTGTTAAAATATAGTACATTTATCTAAAATATATTAATAAAATAAATATATTTGATTTCTAAGAAATAATTAATATTGTATTATAATTATATTATATGGTAAATAAATTTATATTTTAGCTGTAATATCTTATTGTAAAGTATAGAAAATTACTTATAATCACAATTATATTTATTTTTAGTCCGGAGTTTAAAAATAATTTTCCTCAATAACTACTATTATGGGAGAATGACAGTTGAACTTTTATTTTTTAAAATAAATGTGAAATAGTTACTAAAAACAAAAATATTTGTCATAGAGATTTATTGTGTTACATTTTTTCATTTTCATAAGTCTTTGACTAATGTTAACTGATGAAATGGTATAAATACCTTCCTTATTTATGTTGACTTACACAAGTACATAAATACCCTTAGTATTAATTGTAAACTAATATTTATTGTTCCAAAAATCAGTAAACATTTTCTTCTTAATTTTTTTATTAAAAGAATTGTATATATTATAAGGCATTTTGACTCGTAAATAAGTATCATTATTGAAACAAAATTAATAGTAACAAATCTTCAATCCTTCACCATGTCCAGTTTAAGCTGAAAAATATATTTTGGGTTGAAAAATAAAAAAAAAAAAAAAAAAAATAATAAAATGATGTAACCGAGTTCATGCTAATGAATCATGAACAAATCGGGAAAGCAATAGGAGCAATTAGCCAAATAAAAAAGGAAAGAAGACCAATCCATCATATGAATTATAGAACAATGCGAGAATAATTACAGTGAGAACTTAAATATAGTATTCGGTGACAGCTAAAGATAACTTATAACCCACGAGTATTCACAATCCTTTTAAGCAAGAATTCCAATAGAAGAATTTAAAATAGTTGGAACTCTTGAAGAGTTTCAAGAATTTAAAATTGACAGATGAAATTATTGCTCAATCTCTGTATATATATATATATTATTATGTTCCAGCAGAAGACAAAAAATAACATCGAAAAATTACAAAGCAGACAGCTCTGTTGGGTCAGGAAACATGTTATTATCACCTTCAATTTTAAGCGGCATAAATTTAACTACAATGACCAGCCAAGCCAATCACTCCATAGTCTTCTTCCTCAGCTTGAAAGTATTAGAACTAATGAGTTCAATAAACTAAATTTTATAGACTTAAAAGCTTTTCTCTCTTTTAAAAGATTCATTGTTATGCAGATTAAAATTTTATTTTTTATTCTGTACACATGAAAACATATTCAAGTCGAATGATAATTAGGTGTGATGTGTTGTTGAGTTCGTTCTCCCGATTCCTTATAAGATTGAATATGATGCTTAAATCATTTTATTTTTTCCCATATAATTACTCATTGTTTATTATAGACAACAATATTTTTCATGAGTATAAATTATTTTAATAATTGTTAATATTATGTACAAAATTTTTTATTTTTATGGTTTTATTAATGATAATAGTAGCTATAATTCTAAAGTTTGAATCATCTTAAATTATAAAATTTACAAATAAATGTTATTGATTTACTGGTAATTTTTTTGATTACTGTTTGATGTCTTGTCTGTTTGATTCTTTTAATTGGAAAATTTTTAAAATAATTATGCAATGTTAACTTAAAGTTTAAATAGCCCACATGGACCGGGTTTCATAGATCGTGTCAGGCTTAAAATTTATTAAGTGAGCTCAGCCTAACCCAATCTGATTACTGTACATTCTGACCCGATTAACGGTCCACTTTGAGCCTCTATTTCATGAGCCGGGCCGGCCCATTTGTCACCTCTATAGCCAACAACATTAGTCACAAATAGCTTATTTTTTTATTTTTGTCTGGCAACCTTTTCCAGGCTTAGTGGTAAACCTATACTTCCATGTTGCTAAAGAAAAAGCACTCAGGTCAGACGACTCAGAGCAGAATGTCATGTCACATAATCAAGCAACCCCCTAGCAACGAGATTATAACCCTTTTCTAACCACATGTATGTATACATACTGCACATGGCTCGAGAATTCGCGTATAGCCAGATAACAAATTCCTTAGCCTAAACAAGTGAATCATGGCCGGCAGGCCAGGACCACGGTTTTCCGATGCCAAGTCCTCTGGTGCGACTTCGTCGTTCCTCTGGAAATCATCTTAGCTAACAGTATCATTCTCAGGAACCGGATACACATCCCCAGTGCGTCCAAGCACGGGACCAGAAAGAACAGACAAAAAAGATAAAGAGTTAATGGCTAAGGAAGAAGAAATTATAATTAATTTCACGTGCATGGACGAATAGTTTCTCCGTTGAACCTGTTTTGGATAACGCAATGCCATTTGTGAAAACAAAAAAAAAAAAAAAAAAAATGACTATATAACCGATCAGCCTTTCAATCCTACAACCGAGAAGCACTTGAAATAACTACGAGTAAACTCAAACTTTGCAAAAGATCAATTCAATAAAACAACAATTAAGAATCCACCAATAGGAAAAAACTGAACAATGGAAAGAACGACATTAGGGGGTCATCAGATCCACGTGACCTCGATCCCTGGTCTTCAGTACCAACCACTTCATCTCTGGTTCACTGTTTTTCATCTGCAGAATCACCTGAGCAACCTCTTTCACAATCTCTAAAGCTTCATTTAAAAAGCTTAAATTGAACACGCTCACTGTATGCGAGAACCCATATGCATACCCACCGGCATCAACATCTCCCTTAGTTTGAGGTTCTTAGCTCATACCTGTCTTGAGTTAGTTAGTTCTGCTGGAATTCGGAGGGAAATATGGATCAAATCCACCAGTGGAAGCATCTTTAAGACTACAACCTCGCGGACGTAGTTTTTAAAATTGTTCGATCTTTGTACTTTCTCACCAGCCCGGATTCTCAAGTATATCTGCTTCTTTGTTCAAGAACTTTATGTGTCGGTATAAACTGCAAACTAAAATAAAAAAGAAAAATTGCGTTGAAGATTAAATGGTTTGGAAGAACACCAGAAACCAAAACTGACTAATGTATTATTTTCATCTTAGGACACACTTTTAACTTCCATTTTATAGTGTTTTACGAAACCTTAACACTAACATGAATTATTGGATTTATGCTTTTAGACTTAGAATTAATCTAATTTAACTTAAACCCATTTATTTAATTAATCTTGTTAATTAAATAACAAACCCATTAATTAAATAGTTAGCTCAAGTTGATATATCCAATTATAAATTAATATTCGGCCTGACCCATTTATTTAATGTCTTAATTCTCCAATTAACCCAATTAAATTAAATATTCCTTTTCTTTAATTTTACTTGTTCTACTTTACAGAATTGCAACTACTCCGAAGTTTTTGATATAGATTATAAATTAGTTTTAACTTATGATTAAATTCCATACCTCAAATATATCACTTTTATGTAAAACTTTATCAAAGTATAAAGTCTAAAGCTTTTTAATTATTGATACAATCACATTTGAGTTTGAATAAATAAAATTTTATTTATTATTAATGTCTAAATTATAGAATTTTATCCAACTCGATCGGTGCACCATTCTAACAATCTCGTTACACTTGTTATCCAAATTTATCCTTGCGCTCTCTTTCTCGTCTAAAAGCTCATCAACCCGGGTCTCAAATTTTTCTCTTTCTTTTTTAAGGGTGTTACATGCTGGCTCCATAGTAGAGGTCTTCTGAACATTTTTCAATTGGTAAATAAATTTATCACGATGTCCTGACAATAAGAAATTTAGCTACAAAAGCAAACAAAAAGCAATAAATGAGCAACAACAAGATAATAAACACAATGAACCAATACACGAGTGTCACCTTGTGGCTCAACTGTAAGCATAAAGCTAAGATTTCGACGTCATCAACCCGATACTCTAAGTCCACCCATTACCAGGTGACTGAATGCTCCATGGATTTCATTATGGGAACTAAATGTTTATACTGCCTCCGCCTGGCTGTATCAAGGTCCATAACATGGAGGGAAGAAGAAGAGGAACCTTCCATAGAAATGCTTGGCCTATGCCTCTTCTTTCCTTGACCCTTGGCGAGAGTTTCAGCAGGTAGGTTCCTGGGGACGTCATCCTCAGTCCCTTCAACTAAAGCACATGAAGTATCAAACATAGCTAGCTCAGGAGGAATTGGGATATCAGTGGAACCAATCTCAAGGGTATTGGTTCCTATAAGGCCGGTAAGTCAGTCCAAAGCAGTTTGCTTGCCTTACCATTTCTCCTTAGCAATTTTGGAAGCAATACCTAGAAGACAAGTAAAGAACAATCAGTAAGAAAAAAGGGAGCAAAACTTAGAAAAAGACAAATCAAAGAGAGCATAATTTAATAATACATACACAAACAACATGAACTCATACCTTGACGCTTAGCCTTGGGCATAGAAGCAATCAAGCCTATTGCCTTCAAACTGTAATCCGAGAAGAGATCGAGGGGATGTGGGCCCAAGTTTGATTTCTTACCTGTAAAAGGTGAGATCCATAGGAATCAACAGAGCCGTTAAAATAGGATTAAAGAATCATAAGGAAAAATGTGGAACAGCTTTTACCATAGCAGCAACATTAAACATATTAAAAAGCATAAAGCAAATAATAATGAAAATTTGGATCATCATAACACCGGGAAACACAGAACCTTCATCAAAACAGAGCCGTTAAAACAGGATTAAAGAATCATAAGGAAAAATGTGGAGCAGCTTTTACAAATAGCAGGGATATTAAACGTCGGAAAAATTAACACATACCTCCCTTGAAAAAACATATACTTAGATGGCAGGTTTGGAGAAACCCACACTTACGTCTCATAGACCATTAGTTAATCATTCAACTTTTGTGAAAAAAGCCAAAATGCCCAAAGCTAATTCCATACTCAAATGTCTTGAAACATCCTTAAACATTTTCATTTACTGTCACATGATAATTTTAATATTCAGTCAACTTTACAATACGATAGTATTATATTATTTTACGTGATATGAACCAATATTACTTTTCATAATATTCAATAAATTCTAAATTTATTATTAATATTTAGAATGTTTGAAGAAAAATAATTCAGTAAACCCATGAACTCACTTTATGAAATTATATTTTTTGTTATTTTTACTAATTAGGTGCACATACACATGAAACAAGTATACTTTTAAAAATTTATTTTTAATTTATAAAAATATATGGTTGTAATAAATGATGATACTAAACCTATAAATTCAACTATATAAATTAAACATGTATACTCTAATAAAATTTATCTAGAAATCCCTTTATCATAACTTCAAATCTTGAATAATATAAACAATAATAAAATTTTTATGGGCATTAATTAAGCAGTAAGTGAAAAAATGGTTAAATTGGTTGAATATCCAATAATTTCCTTGATCATAAAGGTCATATGACAATCAACTAATAGTTTAGAGGAGGTAAGTGTGAATTTCTCCAAACTTGTCATCTAAACATGAGTTTCTCAAACTTTAAGAAAAGTATGTGTTAATTCCCCTTAAACATATTAAAAAGCATAAGCAAATGATAAAGAAAATTCAGATCACTAGGACAATGGGGAACAAAAAACCTTGATCATTGAAGGATATAGCAACCGAAAACTCGATCTCGCCAGTTCAGATTTTCTAAAATCTGAACTTACTCGCCATTAACAAAGAACCACCTGTTTTCCATGACTTGTTAGAGTCTAGAAAGTCAATAACATGCTTTTCATTCTTTAATGTTGCTAACAAATTAACACGAGAGTGTCCATATATCAAGGTCAATACTCAAGTGCCAATAAATTAAAGATTTTTATCCTAATTTGCTAAGCAATGCAAACATTATCAAATAAGTAATTTTGAAATTTAATCTGCGTTGACTTGGATATGGTATCAAAATAAGGTTGAAACCTCAAGAATGATGAAGAAGTAAGCATTCTTGAAAATTTTACGGTTTTACAGTTGGTGTTGTGTAGAGAAAGTTATGACAATATAATTACAATATTTTTATTTTCAAAGCAGAATTTTGGACGCAAAAATTTAGAAAACTTTTACCCTAAGTCCAATTTATTTTGCTTAATTTTTAAATGTTTAAAGAATCTTGTGAATGGTAATTTAAAGTCATAGCTTATATCAAGTATAATGTTATTGCTTTCATCAATATATATATATATGACATCATGCCTTACATCAATATGTTTATAATATCATGGCTTACATCAAGTATGATATTATTGCTTACATCAATATGTATATGACATCATGACTTACATCAAGTATGTATATGATGTTATCGATTACATCTTTAGAATTAGGTAGGATATTATAAATACCCTTTAGTTTGAGTTTTAGAAGGAAAAGAATGTAAGAGATTAATTATATGTTTATTCAATGATAAATTGAGTATTCTTTAAACTTTGTATCTCTGTAGTGGAATTCCATCGAGTAGTGAGTTTAAAAGTTTTGTATCCTTTAATTTGTTCAACAATTTAGAGTGGTGATATATATTTATCCCTTTGTTATTTTATATAGATAGTGAACTTATTTATCCTATTAAGTTCTTTATCTTTAATTAATATTATTGGATGGTGATTTTCTATATCCCTTATTGTTATATTGAGGTGGTGAGCTATTATCCCCTTTATTTTGTGAATATTTATTTATTTAAGGAACCCAACATCTATTTCGCAATTTCGATATCAAATTTGGTATTAAATCAATCTTCTAATATCAATATCTGATTTTTCAGTGTTACAAAAATGGAAACCGGGGGTTTGTTTTTGTTTTTGTGTTTGCTTTCATTGGTACAATCAATGACAATGTAAGTGTTGGTTCATCGTGACATAATCTTTGGACAAGACAAATATGCCAATAAGAGCCCTCCAAGAATTCAATATCAGCTGTCAAGGGCCTAAGTTTAGCTCACTTAACATTCTAACAAAATGAGGTTGAAAAGCAAATCGAAGCCCTAACTCCAATAAAACTTCAAATAAGGTGATCTTTCCTTCTAGAGGTTTACTAGCCTTTTCATCCTTCTTCGGTAACCTTAAAGAGACAAAGCCTAGGATCTCATACTTATCCTTTAAATCACTAAGAGTAGATGTTGTAGATTTTTATAAACGCAAGTGCGTGCAATCGCTAACAAGTAACATATGATAAGCTAAGTATCATTACCAAGAGAATTGATTAATTTATTAAGTACCAAAGATAACTAATCCTAAATTTATTTGAAGAATTTAATTAACAAGATTTGATTAACATAAAATTTGAAAAAAATTAAATTAAACAAACAAAGCAAAATTGTAAATTTCAATTGATTAAAACACTAAGGTAATAGATTTCACCATAACTATTCACATTCAATTCCCCAAATTATGTTATTTCAAATTATTACTAACATTATTAGCAAATTATCTTAATTTATTTGATAATCTTTCTCAAGATTTACTAAAAATACTTGCACATAGCAATCTACTCTATCTTTTGTATTAACACTCCTTAAAAAAATGGGGTAGCAAAACAAAAAAATAAGTACCTCCTAGAAGTAGCTAGGTTGTTGATATTCACCATTAAAGTTCCTAAATACTTATGAGGGAAAGCAATTCTTACTGCTACATATCTTATCAATAGAATGCCATCAAGAGTTTTGAGCTTCTAGACACCATTGATAGTTTTCGAAAATTTCTTTCCAATATCATGTCTGTTTTCAGACTTACCTTTAAAGGTCTTTAGATGTGTTGCCTTTATATATGTGCACAATCAAAATAGGGATAAGTTGGATCCACAGTCGATAAAATGTGTCTGTCTAGAATATTCTTCTATACAAAAAGGGTATAAATATTTTGATCCTAACAAGAAAATTTTTTTTGTCAAGATGGATGTTACATTCTTTAAGTTTCAGAGATTTTTTAATCCTCCTCTTCGGGGGGGAAAGGATATAAAGACTCAGTTTTTAATCTTAATATGAGTGCTAATGATTCAGATGGTAAGAAAAATATTGAAACTGCAATTTTTAATCTTGATACCTTGAATAAGGAGGATAGAGGGTCTACCTTAGTACTTGAACATAAAATTGACATTAGGATAATAGATGAGGCATGCTTCAATGATGAGATATTATTTGGGAAAACTTACACTAAGGAAAATCGGATTCAAAGTAAGAAAGATGCAGCTGTACTTCCTCAATGTCAAGAATCTGATCAATTCTAAATCTTAAAAACACTGATTCTGAAAATCCAGGTACAATCTTTGAATCTATAAAGTTTGAATCTTGACCTATTCCATAAGCACATTTTGACCCTCTAAATTTTCTTGTTGCTCTTAAGAATGGAATTAGATCATATACTCAACATCTTCTTTCAAATTTTATATCTTATAAGAACTTGTCATCATCTTATCATGCTTTTTCCTCTCAATTGTCAAGTATGGATATATCTAAGTCTATATAAAAAGTGTTAAAGGTTCTAGAATGGAAAAAGGCTATTTTTGAAGAAATAGAGACTCTGGAAAAAAAGGAACGTGGGAGATGGTTCATTTGCCAGAAGGGAAATTGATTGTTGGTTGCAAGTGGGTTTTTATTGTGAACTTCGACTTAAATGGATCCTTGGAATGCCATAAAGCAAGGTTAGTAGCAAAGGAATTTAGGCAGACCTATGGAGTTGACTATTTGGAGACATCTGCTCTCGTAGCCAAGTTGAATACTATTCGAGTACTACTCTCTATAGCTATAAATTTAGAGTGGCCATTATTTTAATTGGATGTTAAAAATGCATTTCTCAATGGAGAATTAGAAGAAGAAGTCTATATGGATGCGCCCTATGGTTTTGAAGACAAGTTTGGAGGAAAGGTGTGTAAATTGAAGAAATTACTCTATGGACTAAAGCAATCTCCTCGTGCTTGGTTCGAGAGATTTACCAAGTTTGTTAGGAAAAAAGGATATAGTCAAGGACAATCTGATCATACAATGTTTGTGAAACATACAAATGGTGGAAAGTTGGCTGTCCTGATTATATACATAGACGACATAATACTTATTGGAGCGATGGTGATGAGAAGAAGCACCTAGCATCAGAATTTGAAATTAATACTTATGCTATGTCCTAGGTATGGAAGTTGCAAGATAGAGAATGGGAATTTCTATGTCACAAAAAAAGTATGTTTTGGACTTGCGAAAAGAGATAGGAATGAGTGACTGTAGATCAAGTGATACACCCATAGATCCTAATCAAAAGTTGGGAGAGGTTTCCGATGGAGTTCTAGTTGATAAGGATAGGTATCAACGTCTTATAGGGAAACTTATTTATTTATCCTATATAAGATCTGATATTGCTTTTGCTGTTAGTGTCGTGAGTCAATATATGCACTCACCTTATGAGGAGTATTTGGAGGCAATATACAAGATTTTCAGGTATCTAAAGAGTACATCTGGAAAGGGGTTATTATTTAAAAAGAGTAATCGAAAGAGTATAAAAGTCTTCATAAATATAAACTAGACAGGCTCAGTTTCAGATAGAAGATCAACCTTTGTTACTGTATGTTCTTTTAGGGAAAACTTGGTTACTTGGCGAAGTTTTAAAAAAAAAAAATGTTGTTACTAGGAGTAGTACTAAAGCCAAGTATAAGGCCATGGCAAAAGGAATTTATGATGTGTTATGGATTAAAAGAGTCCTTGAAAAGTTGGGATTAGATGTCGAAACACCTATGAGACTATTTTATGATAACAAATTAGCGATAAGCATTGTGAATAATCTAGTTTAGTAAGATTATATGAAGCACATTGAAATTGATAGACATTTTATTAAAGAAAAGTTGGAGAATGGAGTTATTTATATGCCATTCGTCACTTTAAAGCAACAAACAACAAATGTTCTTACCAAGAGACACTTCAGACCAAAGTTTGAATCTTTCATTGACAAGTTGGGCATCATCAATATTTATGCACTAACTTGAGAAAGGGTGTAGAAAATATTAAAAGATTAGATAGTTGACTTTCCTGATTTCTAGGATTAGATATCTAATTTGTACAACTATTACTAATTTATATATTTCTTAAAATTAGGAAGTTAAATTAGGAATTTATAGTCTTATAAAGTAATCCTATTGTACTAGTTATGGATATAACTTAGAAATAAGAAAAAATTCTTCTTCTCCTCTATCTTTCTGTATGTATACATTCAATTTCTATCCAACATATAATTCATGGTATTCATTATAAGATTAAAAATAAAAAAATTATTTCTTAAATCAATATGGTTCACAAATCATTCAATAGTGGCCAAATATTCAAAAGTATTAAGCAAGGTAATGAATACTCAATATTGAGTAATAAATCATAAACAACACAATTTTTAGAAAATAAATATTCTTAGTTAGGCTACATATTTGCCTTAATATAGAAAACTTAGTTCTTCATTAAATAATGAAGAATCACACAAAAAGTCATTAATCGACACATAAAAAATATAGAAAAGAAGATTGCAAGAGAAATGATTTCAAAGTCTCTTATTCCTTTTTATTGAAAAACAACTTTCTTTCTCCTACTTTGTGCTCCAAATTGAGAGAAAAATGATATTTCCTTCTCCAATAGCTGTTGCCCCTTGTTTAGAATGTAAATCCTAAAACAAAGTGTTGTGTTTATACTCTTCTTCAAATCAAAAGATTGGGCTTTGGGCTTTATATAGTTTTTTTGAAAAAAATGCAATGAGATCCATTTCATTTGGCCCAAATCTCTTCTTCTAATTTAATCGGTTGAAAAATACAAATCTTCTTCATTTTCTACAAATAAAAGCACAACAAATGAAAAGGAAAAATCAATAAGTAAAAAGATGAAATAATGTTAAGATTTGTTCTAATATTTGTGTAAACAAAGCACAAATATATATAAAAAAAAATGAATATATCAATAGACTTTTTAATTGAAGAATGAATCCAGTTATGAACTCTCAAGAGAGTAGTAAATAGGGACCTTAGAATGCGTAAGTACTGAAGATGACTCAATCTTATAATTGAAACTACTCGAATCACCCATATGTATACCTCTATGCATCAGAAGTGGATTGTCACTTTCAATTCGTTTAAAGCTTTCATTTAACGATGTAGAGTCCCAACCAGTTTTCTGGAGAAGGTTTCAACTATAGACTTTTAGAATGTCACCCCAAATATCTTCACCTAATCGTCTCCAAGTCTCCCAATCAGTAAAAGAGAACCCAAAATCATAAAATGCTGTACTCATGTATATGCATAAGATAAGGTAGAAATAACTCAAAGTGCTTGAAAACAAGAGCAAGAATCAAGAACAGAGTAAAAATAAACTAAGCTATGGTAGAAAACCCTGTACATCATAAGTAGATTGATCAACGCAGATGTAAAAAATACAACCCAAAAAACGAAGTAAAAAGCAAATAAAGGAAAGATAATCTTAGTGGAAGATTATAATACATGTGATAAAGATTAGGACATAAGAGGAAATGGGAGGCCAAGCATCTTTTCAAAATGGGTTTCTTCTCTCTGGAAAACAATAAGAAAAAAAAAACAAATGACAAAAATAACGTTTTAAGTGAGCATTTAAACTTAATAATAATAATAATAATAATAGAAAAGAAAGAGGAGAAAAAAGAGAAAGGGGTGATAACATCAATATCTTAGAATGAACCACCAATAAATGCGTGATCAGAAACATGATTTCGAAAAAATTTAAGGCAATCATGTAGTCGGGTTTTCGGACCCCAAGGATAAAACTCTAGCTGAAGTTTTAGGTAATAGCTGTAAACGACTATTACTGAACTGAGGGACTCCGTGTTAGACCCATTCTCCCGAGTTTCTTATAAGATTGATTATCACACTTAGACCCAGGGTCATGACAAACTAACCTCTGTTATGAACTTACAAAGTACCCAACCCAACACCCATTTCTATGGAGAACCAAACTATGTAAAAGGCCCCATTGAAAGGGACCTATGAAGAAGCAGGGCCCATTAAAATAATAATAATAATAATAACACGAATCAAACTATAACTTTTTAAAATTGTAATCTATTAAGATGAATAATCAAAATCCCATCAAAATGAGTACTCCAACAAAATTAGGGAATCGATAGTATATAAAGAAGAAAAAATAAAAAGCAAGTATTTTTTTCTCATAATAAAATAATTCACTAGTTAATAATTAGATGACAAAATTGGTATCAATATTGGGTAATAATATGGTTGAATATAGGTTGAGTAATAGATGAGATTAATATTAATTGTATGAGTTCAGATAAAGGTTGAGAAAATAATTGAGAAATAATTGATTAAAGTCAGGTTAAGGTTGGAAGTGAATAGGGAGAGTTAATTACAATAGTATTAATAACTATAGATCATGGACTCAGCTAAAGCTCAAAGTCAAAATTAAGTCTTTTCAACCAAGTAATTGATAAAAATACGAGTAAATTCAAGTTGCTATTTTATTATAAATTGTGATTGATGATATGAAAGGTAAGAGTAGGGTTAAATTAACATAATATTATAGGAGAATATCCATTACTTTTCTATTTTTTGAAATAATATCTTATTACTTCTATATATTTTCTTTAATATCCTATTATCATTTTAAATTTTGATTTTTATTTTAATATTTCAAATATTTTCAATTTTATCATTTTGTAAACTAATTGAACTAAAAGATAAAATTGAAAAAAAAAAAAAAATCAGAGGTGATGGGTATTAGAAAAAATATAGGGGGTAATGAGGTATTGCTTAAAAATTAAGGGAGCAATAGACATTCTCCCTAATACCCTTGATTAAGCCTACTTAGCGGACTTTAAACCTAAAAAATATTTATTATGTCATTAAACTAATACATAAAAGACATAGAGTTAAAAAATAATAGGATTTCTTTCTATTTTTGTTCTATTCATAAATCTTTGAAGCCTAATAAAGCCCAAAATTTTATTCTAATTTATTAGTGTTAATTAAAGAATTTTATTATAGATACATATTTTATATCATGTGTTGATTAAACTTAGGATTTCTTTTTTAATTGAAGTGTGAATAAAATTATTCAGATATTTAAAATATATTTTTTTAATTTATATCTAAAAATTTGTTAGAAATGTCAAAATGTAATTAATTAATAAATTCTAAATAACTAAATGTCTGAAATACTCTTAATTTATTACTTTATTTTCTAACACTTCAATTTTAAATCTTATCTAACACTTTTTGTTTTTTTTGTCACCTCTCTCTATTTTTATATACATGGAACAATTTTTTATATGAATTTTTGATATTATGTATTTTATCAATGATTTTTATATTTGTTGAATTATTAATTCATAATTTATCTTTAATCACAATACAAACTGAAGTCATATCTTATATAAAAAATATTGCAGATATTAATATAAAATTATTAAATTTATGAACTATTGTGTCAATATAATTAAATTTTTTATAAAATATATATATATAAATATATGTAATACTTAACAAAGACATATAAAATAAATAACTTAATATTAATATTCAAATATTTAAGATAAAAAGCCTTCAACTTTCAGGCAGAAAAATAAAACCTTAGCAAACCTAAAACCTTTGTTACCAATCTTGTTTGTTTAGCTCTCCTCCCACCCTAAAAACCTAAAACCTTAGCAAACCTTACTTTTTCGGCCACCTTTTGCTATAAAAACTAGCTTTGCTTACATCTCCTTTGCATCCATAAATAGTTACTTGCTACCTTTCGATAGTAGAATACATCTGTTCACAACCTGGAAGTCAATTAGGTTGCAAACTGACACCCGGATGTATCGTATGCCACCAGTCATATGTCTTATATGACTTTTGAGTGATTAAACAACACCTACGATATTTACCTTCACCAGTACGTGCTCTTTTTGCATTGTTGCTAGACTTATCTCATTCTGACACGCTATGGACTTGCAGTTTGGGTCTTGTGCTATAATTAATACTACAACAATATTGATACCAAATATTTCCAGCTCCTCAACTGTTTCCTAAGGTTTTAGCATCACGACTTTAATTTGGACCATCACATAATTTCTCAAGGTCTCTTTCAAATTTAGATTTACGTGTGAAAGCTTGATTTACATTCAAAAGCCCTGTTGTATCAAATCCGACAATTAAAATTTGTCGCGTCCATTGAATAGATTTCCCTCGCAATAATGAGAATGAAGGTCTTATATGTAATTAATAATTCTATTTTATTAAATATATGAACCTTTTTTCAACAAGAATTTAATTCCAAGATTAAGGATGCGTCTTAGTCTACTTTTTTTTTAGTTTTTCTTGTTTTAGAAAATTCCTGCAATAGGGATAAGGTAAAATCTTTGTAGGATTTTAACTTTATTTAATGTGGAATTTGAATTGTATTAAAAAAAAAGAGAGAGAGAGAAAGAAATGCCATTCTTAGAAGAAATACGTTATTATTCACCGTACATAAGGACATTGGGTTCTCTTGCTTATCACATAACATGAATAACTAGAAGTTTACGAAAATATATATTTTCTATTAGGAGTTAGGTTTATTGAGATTAGACACTAATATTAAAGTAGACAAATCCTTAATTATAAGAGAAGTAGTGAGATATATTTGAGATTGGGTGTACACTTATAATAATTTTTGCATAATAAATTTCTTCGTTGTCTTCCTTGACGCCCATTATTTTTTTCGATGTAGGATTTTTTATGTAAAAATTTTTGTTGTATAGTTGGTATTTTTCTTCATTGATATTTTTACTTGTTGCTTGTTCGATATTTTTATTCTAGAGAATTTCAAATGGAAATAAAATTCTTAACAAGTGGCATTAAAATGAGCTTTTAGAGTCAAGCAAATATATCAGCAAGTAGAATTTCAAATTTATTGAAGTTTAATGCAAAAATACATATTACACACACACACACACACACACACACACATATATATATATTTATCCAATTTGCGTACATTAAGTATTAAAGGACAAGTCAACTCGAAAGTGTAGGCAATAAAGGCATCTGAAAGAGAATTGTCTAAAAGAAAATGGAGTACTTTGGACTGTTTGACAAGTAGTTTTGAGTTAGTAAATAGAGATACTAATAATATCATTGGCAATGTGTTTCTCTTGTCTATGAGAGACGGTTATCTTATCTAAGATAGACTACGACATTATTATGGAATGTTGCTAAATTGCCACACTTGTATGTTTGGCATTTATACAATGTGAGGTGGCCAGAACTTATGTCAATGGCAGAAGACTTCCTAAGAAGCCAAACATAAGAGTGGACAATTTTTTAGACGATGGTTGACATCTGCTAAACAATTTTAAATTTGATTCCAAGTGTTATGTACTCTATATATAGTGGAGGATGGTGATTCTCTGTTATGAGGATCACTGTGCTGTATGAGAGAATTCTCATTGAAATTCAAGTTATATTTAAGAGTGTTTCTCATGAGTCCTATATGAGTGTGAATTTTAGTGGAGTATATCAAAGAAGGTGAAGACGACATGGTTGTTTGATGCAACAATGACGTGAAGGTTGATTCCATTATTGGTTCGTCACCCAAGTAGAAAAACTCAACAAGGTAGAGATTACGATATATATATATATATATATGACTCCTTTTTCAATAAGAATTTATATTCTAAAATTATGAAAGTGCCATACTCTATTTCCTATTGGTATTTCCCTTCTTTTAGAAAAAAGGATAAGATCCTTATAATAAAATTTTTATAGTTTTTTAATTTTATTTAAGGTGGAATTCAAATTGTATAAGAAAAAGAAATGTTATTCCTACGTTTTTTGTATTGTATATAAAAAAGTTGTCATGTGTTAAATAACTTGAATAATTTAGGGTATTTGAAAATAAATAATTTTTAAAAAGTGTGAGATCTATTGAGATTAGACACTGATCTCTAAGTAGACTAATTCTTGTGAGGGAAACATGTAAAAAGATTTATTTGAAATTAGGTGTGAGAAAAAATTACTCGTGCATATGGTTACAACAATTTTTCACATAGTGAGTTTATTATTGAGCTTGTGATTTTTCTCAAGTATAAGAGATACTCGTGTAAATATTTGTATAATAAGTTGATATTTTTTACGTGTTAGATATTTTTGTTTTAAAAATTGTGGAAAAGAGTAAAATTTTCAATGTTTTTAAAAGTAATTTTATTTTTTTTATATACTTAGTCATATTTTTGAAATTAATGAATATGATTTGAAAGAGGGAATATATAGTATAATTAAATAAAAATAACAGTTATAAATATAGTCTAAAATAAAGAAAGATGCCCCATTGGATCATCTTGTATAACCCAGTTCAAACCCCAATTGAACTGAGTAGGATTCCATTTGTTCGCTTTTGTTGTCAGAACTTACAACACTAGAAAGAATAATTTGCCACATTTCAATGAAATCTAGCACTTGGAAATTGCAAGCTGATCGCCTCGAACGACAGCTAAAACCTGCAAAATTCATATTAGATATTCTATTAATATTAACTATAAATCAAAAACGAATAATAATAATAACAAATTAACCATATATATACAATTTATCAATGCAAGGCTTCTTAATTATTTTTTTTGACTTAATTTCTAACCCATTAAAGTTGGTGGTACATTTAATAACAATATATCAGTATATATTCTACCAACATTTCTATCTATGATAGTCAGAATTAGGTTGATACATATTTAACTGTTTTCAAGACTTGGCTATAATATATATTTATATTAAATTCTCTTAACAACGTAAAAGTTGAAATACATTTAACGCGAAAAATGAATCTTAAGGTAGAATTTAAAATTTCAAAATTTAAGCCATTTAACATAATAATTAAAACATAAAAATTTTAAAAAAAAAAACTGTATATATATATATATATATATGTCATTTGATGTTTACATGATGGAATATATACAAGCCTAATTAAATTACAAACTTTAATTTAAAAATTTTAAAGGGGTTAGAGGGGAGTTCTATGGGGAAGGCAAATTGGAATCGTATATCATATTTGTCTCATGTCAAACCAATGACTAACTATTTTAGATAATTCAAACTCTATCTTATCCAACATCTGATTGGATAATAGATATTACAGTATGCGTTGTAACTGTCTAAAGTGCCCTATAAATATCATATATAAACTCCTAGTCGATAGTCTGATATAATTTATTTGTAAATTATAATGTAATATTAAAAAAATACTCCATCTATTTGATAATCTATCAATTGAAAATACTAATATGACATAAGCAGTAAAACCATCAAAATAAAACATGTTAAAATACAATTTGAATATTTCGACTCATAAAATTTGTATATACACACATATTATAAAATTTATTTATTGTGTAATATGAAGGCAATAAAATTGCTATTATTGACATAAACATAATAAGTTTGTTACCTCACTTATAGAAAATGATGTAAAGGGTGATGAGAGTATGCTGTCATCAGTATTTGGTTTTTTAAGGCAAAGCAAGGCAGCCTTTGCTATTTGAATAACCTCCCAAGAGTCAATTGTATTCATCAATCTGGGATCCATTACCTTAGTTAGAGAACCTTCTTCTATACATGGCATAACCTGTGTTGCCAAAAATAAAGAATGAGAAAAATAGAAAACAGTTTTATTGACAACAACTTTTATAGGGATAGGGCTACAATATAGACGAATCATATGTAGGATGGTAATTTGATTTAGATCACAACAACATTCTTTGATATGAATTAAATGTGAATAAACGTAATTAAATTGAGAAAAAAATAACATGATTAATTGATAGAAGACGATGATGGAACACACTTACTAATTGTGGTGGATTTGAATTTAAAAGTTTTGACACAAGAATTCGTTTATGACACAATATGATTAACTCTATTCACATCATCATTTCATTTGAAATCATTTATGAATAAATAGATTTATTTATATTTTTCAAATTATAAACGTATTAATTACATTTGTTACATTTTAAAAAGTGTTTAATTTTACTTGTTTAAGAGATGTATATTAAAATAAATAAATAAGAATAGTAAGTAGATGATAAAATTATAATATTTTAACTTGTTTAATAATCATGTCAAATTTAAATTTTAAATTCTTGACACAATTATTAAATTGATCGAATTCAGATAAGCCTATAAACATATTAACCTTTATTTTATATGATACAAATACAATTCATCAATCCGAATTATTACGTCTAATCGTATGTCATCAATTTTTTTCATTTCAATATCTAAATTTTTATTGCACATCCTGAATCGGTCATTTTATTAAAATAGTTTTCAATCTACAAATTAAATCTAAAAACTTAGATGTGAATTACTATCAAAGAGCTACATAGATGTGCTGTAGCAAAATCTTTTGTTAAAACACATCTTCTCCAAATTGCTTAATAAGACCTTGTCTTCTATTATAATCTATTGAGCTTATGAACTTAGGTACAATAAATTGCATGTATTGCTAAATTCAATTATTTTAGATATAAAATTTAAAATATAATATAAAAAAAAATAAAATCAACTTTTTATAGTTTTAACTCCTACCATTTTTTTTTATTTGCTTTTTGGTTCCCATAAAACAATTCTAACTCAACCCTTTGGATTATTTTGTAAGATTAAATAAGTAACAATATTTCTTAAACTAGTATAAGAAGTTTGTGGTTTGAGTACGAGCTCCTATTAGAGTTTATAGATGTACAAGTGTTTAATAAAAGCGAAATAATTACCAAGTCAATCAAAGATTGATTGTCGGCGTAATCAGCAAACAAACGAGCACTCTTTCCAGTGATGAGCTCTAGCAGGAAGACTCCGTAGTCATGAACGTCTATGGAGAGTTGCTTCTTTGAGCTTTGGCTTCTTCTACTGCATTTAAATTTCATAAGTCACCACATGTATATATATGTTTATAGACAGTTAGATTTAGACATTATCAACATTAAGATGTCGCATGTACATTAATTATGGTGTATTTATTATGTACTAATTACATACATATATTAGATTTAATCTTAACAGTTAAAAGTATTTAAATTTAACGATTTATAAATAATCTAAAAAGTTAAAGAGTTGTTGATTTGTCTCCATATAGTATATTAAAAAGAGAAAACAAGAAGAAAGATTAATTTCTTAATTCTTACTCATCAGCTGAGGATTCCTCGTTGAGCAACTTTGCTGTGAGGAAATTGGAAAGCTTGCATTCATACATATAAAAATAAATATGTTAGTATTCGTACAAAATTTGCAGCTGTTCGTTAAAAAAGATGAAAACCTAACAAAGTTTTCATCGAGAAAAATGTGGATAAGTGGATCCTTTTTTTGGTCTTGACTTGAGTCTTGACCTCTTGAAAAATACCTATTTTTATTGACTAAGTTACAAAAAACAAACTCAATACTTCATTAATTAATCAAGTGTACATGCATTGCAAAATATTGTCTGGTCAAATTTATTTTCCTAAAAATTGTATACGATTGTCTATGTTACGAATTAAGGATCTTTCCTGCAAAATATCTATCTTAGAAAATCTCTTTTCATGTAAGTTTTTGTTTTGCAAAATTTCTTGTGGACAAATTAATCTTTATTTTACTAAATGACTTGCATGATTAAGGGTATAATTAAAAGATTCAAAGATTTAATTATATTTATATATATGGGGTAAGATCACTGGTCTTTTTTAAACACAATCTTTTACGTCAATTATAAGTTATTGCATCTATACATATTCAACTGTTGAAATTATATGTAACATATGCATTAATTATAAATGCATTAACTATACATTAATTATATGGTTATATGCAATCTCAATCGTTGGATGTATCTGAATTCAATAATTTATAATTGATGTAAAAAATAATGTTAAAAAAAAAAGGTAATTGATTCTTCCCATATATATATATATATATATTCAGGATAATGTCAAAACTCATAACAAAATCTCTATATGAGAATATTCATAATATATATTTGTACAATTATGTATAATTAAGAATAAATTTTAAAAAATATGAATAAAATCAATAATTCAAAGATGCAAATATAAGTTAAGGAAAATGCAGGAAATCATAGGAAAAGATTATAACTAAAAGCAAAATAAATAAAAAAAATAACTAGATTTGATAAAAGGATTCAAAAATTAAAGTACTTCAAATTGATTTGTGGAATTAACTACATATAACTCAAATCTTTAGTCTCTACTCTCTAAGGATATGTTTGCCGTTTGGTTAAATGAATGTTGCCAATATCAGAATGTGGAAAAAAGATGTTAAGGACACAAAATTGCTTTCTTGGAAGCCATGGTGTTAAATATTTCAAGATGTTTTGGTATATATTTTCAGAAAACAAGATTTGTAGAAAATATTCCTTGTATTCCTCGAAAATATTAATACTATTTCATTTATGAAAAAATATTTAATATTTGAAATAGATAACCAAAATATTATTGCACAAATTGATTCAACTTTATATTTTCATTTGACCTTTTTTAATAAAAATCATAAAGTTAATACAACTTTAATTTTTTATATTGATGAATACTATTTTTCGAATGATTTTTTTTCAATTTATCGCCGAATAAAATGATAAATAATATTCGATTGGAAACATATAATAAATATGTAGTGGTATTTTTAAAACTGAAATATAAAAAAAGGGGTAAAAAAAGGTATTTGAAAAGAGGAATGTGAAGTGAAAAGTGAAAAAATGTGGAAATGAAACTAATTTTCTTCACAATTTCCATGAATTATTTTTCTAAAACGAAATTTTCTTTTTATGTTTTTGAAAAACAGATATTAGGTTTTGCAAAACAGTACTATATTACTAGAAATTAAAGTGAATACTATATATAAATATCTTACCATAGCAGAAGAACAATGAGAAAGGACAACATTAGACGAAGAGACAGATTGGTGAACAATTGGGCCATCACCACACTCCTCATGAAGATATCTCAAGCTTCCACCTATTTCTACAGCAATATACCACCTTGCCTTCCATGTCAACTTTCTTGCCGAGTCATCTTCTACACGATATATTAACCAAATTAATTAATTATACATTTGCAAAAAAACAAATATATATATATATATATATAACTTTTCAATTGCCAACGTTAATTGCATATTGTAAAACACATATTTGAGTAAATATGCATAAATTTAGTATAAAATTGTGTTGATTTGCATTAAATATTGTTGTTTTTACATACATATATGTGTGTGTGCAAACTTTCTTAAATCCACATTTTGATGTCGACGAAAAAATTATCTATAAGTTTTCAGTTGTCCACGTTCGTATATTTCAAAACACATATTTAAGTAAATATGTATAAATTTAATATAAAATATCAATAGTTTGCATAAAAATATCCTTGTTTTTATATTATACATTTTAAAATTTTATCAAATTTGTATTTTATCGTCGGCAGAAGAATATGTATATGTAAATATGTTTAATGATTAATGTGCATAAAGAAAACTCAACGATCCACTCTTCTTCCTCTTCAAAATAAATATGTATATTTTAAAACACATTTTGCCATTTTATTTTTAAAATAGAACTTTTATAAAAATATTACCAAAAACATTATTGATTCCAAAAATATTAACTCGAAAACATCATTTTCATTTTATTTTTGTTTTTAAAACAGTACTTAGAAAAATAATACAGATTGGGCCTTAAGGATCGATGTGGTTATGATTGTAATTATCGAACACTAAAGCCTATTTATATCTAATAAAGACTAACCTATTAAATGTTATTAACTAATGAAGCCCTCTCATTAATACCTAAAATGAAAAACAAAATAAAATTTTCACTATAAATTTTTTTTTTTAAAAGAATTTGCATTATTTAACCATCTTACCATTCAAGTTAGACTCGAGAGTACTCATGCAAGGGTAGTCGGTAAGCAAGAATCGGCCACTGCCGCAGCAGCAGTGGCCGAAGATGTTCATAATATTCCGGTGTCGTATCCGGGAAAGAATCATCAGGATTGTCCAAAACCGTTCATCATTTTCGGGGAAAGCATTGATGATAACAGGAACGTCCTGAAAGATTCCTTGGTAAACTTTGAAATCATCTACGTCTTGAATGAGATGTTCATCAGAGAATTCATCGGTTATCTCTTCAACCTCCGCTACGGCAAAAGCTCGAGGAAAGCCGGATCTCCAGGACAACGGAAGCCAACAAGGGCTCGGCGGGTGCCTAGTTTCCTGAGTTAGAGGAGAACTGTTAGGGCTAATTCCCTGTTGCTGCTGAATGGTTTCTGGCAACAGACTGTTGCAGGAAAGTGTTTCCGGTGTTGTTGTTAGGGAGTTACTGCGAGATGATTGTTTAGTGTTGCTTGGAGCTTTTGAGGGCATTAAGGTGGCGAAATCTTTGCCTTTCATTACGGCAACATTACATCCTACGGCTACGTGCCCATATATGTATACATCGTGTTTCTTTAAGTGGCTGCAGACAACAAAATAACAACAACAACAACATATTAGCCTCTCAACTTTGACTAAAGTTTAGTTTATTAGACATAGAGTCCATTTGATATAACTTTTCAAATAAAACCTTTTAAAGTAAAATTTTTACCCGTAAAATTTTTATGAGTAGAACTTTTAATAAAAGTTTATTAATCGTTTGGTTATCATAAATGACTTTCAAGAAAATTTGAGTAATTACTTTAATAGACAAATTTTTAATGTTTTATTTTAAAGAAATAACGTAGAATTTTTAAAACAAAATAAAGATATTTTAGATAATTTTACCTTTTAAAAAAAGTAGAGAAGTGCTATTGCCAAAAACCCAAATTTTGAATTTCTTCCAATAGAAGAAAAATAACTTTTTTAATTTCTAAAAACTCTTTTTTATTATCAATCAAAAGACATTAAAAAATTTGAAAAGAACTTTTACCATTAAAAAAATCCTTTTGCCCAATGAAAAAACCAAACTAAACAAGCACTTAGTAGTTTTAATAGTTTCAAAATATCTATTAAGATCACAACTTACTAAAAAATGATGATTGTAGTTTTATTTAATGGTAATTAATTAAGAAAATTAATTTTAACTCCTAACGGAAACTAAATATAATAATAATAATGCATTATTTTTTATTACTTATTAATAATTAAGCATATTTTAATATATTAACTAAAATACAAAGTTATTTATTTTATAATATACTAATAATTCAATATTAATTATGTATTAGAAATTAAATAAAATAAAGTATACATAATAAAATATATTATAATACGATATTTATGATTATATTTTAATTAAATAAAATATTTTATTTATAAAATATGTAAATATATAGTATACTAATAAATATTATATTACTAGTATGTTAAAAAATAATATTATTATTTATTCTATTAATATATTTTAGATAAATATATTTTATTTTTTTAAAATTTAAAAATTTAATATTCATCTTACTAAATAACTTTTATTAACAAAGGGTTGATTTTTTTGGTAAATTAGAATTTTAATGAATATTTTTTGAATCAGTTTAATAAACAAAAACTTAAGAAGCTGTAAATCATTTATCCTAATAATAATAATAATAATAATAATAATAATAATAAATGCATTTAATTTTATGTGTATTATTGTTGTTTTCGGTAGGTAAAAGAATGATTACCTATCTAAAACAATCCAACGAGCGTTGGAGTTTTGTGCTTCGTCCACTGTTACTTTGCCAGGACAATATCCAGCAGCCAGTTTTACTTCTAACTTCACCTGCATGCATGCACACGTAAATAATAAATTAATGCCATAATATTATATTATTATTAATTTTATATTACATTTTTATGAATATAAAAATATTAATAATATGTTAAAAAAATTTAATTATATATTTTATGATAAAATAAAATTATAAATTATAATGTGTGAATTAAATATAATAAAATATTAATCAATTATTTAACTTAACAAAATTTTTTATCGAAGAAGGGTCTGCACTATTTTCGAAGTCAACAGGAAAAAAGTGTTATTTTTAAAATAATTGGTAAAAATAATTAATTTTATAAAAGATGTATTTAATTAATGAACCTCATTTTTCTTGCATTGTCGATAAAAAGGTTGAAGGCTACGTTGATATTGTTGTCGTTTTCTTTCAATTTCTTCGCTAAGCTCTCTTGGATTTACTTCTCCATGTCCCGATGAGAACTCCAATTTTTCCCCTGAATAAATACAAATAAAAAAAAGGTATGCTTATGATTTTACAAAATTAGAATTAAAAAATTTATAAATTATCAGTGGAGTATATTTATTTATTCTTTTATATATATATGTATGAAATTTCAATATAAATTATTTTCAGCTATTGAGATATATAAGAGAACAGATCAACAAATCCTTTAATTTTACATATTCTTTTATTTATTTTATAAACAGTTAAATTTAATCACTTTTAACGATTTAGTTTGCATTTTAAATGTATATTAATTACATGTATAAAATGGATTGTCAATGATCTAAGTATTTAAATTTACTTGTTTATAAATAATGTAGAAAAATATATAAAATTAAGAAGTTGCTGAGGCGTTCACATATATATATATATTCTTTTATCTACAATTATCAATAAATGTTATCACTAATTATCAAATACGATGGATGAATCAATATATGTAAAGTAAATAAACATTGTCAACTATCACAAGCAAAAATAAGTATATTTTAAATATTAAATTAAAACCCAGAAATTATAAATAGACTGTGTATTTGATATATAACAACTATAAGTATAGACGTCCCTAACTGTTAAAATAAAAATTTTAAAAAAAATCTACGTAAAATTAGTGCAAAACAACGATAATTTAAAAAAAGAAAGTGCTAATTTACGTAAATTTCATCAAATTTACACTTAAAAAGATATGATCAATAGCAAGAAGATTATCTTTTTCTTATGTAATATAAATTTGTCTAGGAAACAAATAAACATATTACATAATTAAAAATAAAAGCGGGAATATATAGTAATTAAAAATTAATTAGCTTACAGATGCCGGAAATGGTAGTGCCAACATTCAAGGGAAAGCAAGAATAATTCCTTCTTCCAATTTCGTGAAGAACTCCAAGAACAATAACAGAATCTCTGGGACAAACAACGTTATTCAGAGCCCATTCAACTGCATTTACATTTCCTTTCTCTTTATTTGCATCCATCACAACTATCACTGCTTCTCTTTCTGCTGCTGCTGATGATAATGAAGATGATGATGATGAAGCTGTAAGCAGCCCCATTTTGTTGTTTGAATATTGATATTTCTTTCGAGTTGCAGAGATGAAAGTCTGACGAGGAGAGATGTTTAGAGTTGTTTTCTACTTTTCTCATTTATTTGGAAAATTTGTCGGTTAATGTTCCTTTGGTCCCTAATGTTTCAAGAAATGACACTTTAGTCACTTTATTTGAGGCTATTTTTTAAATTTATCTCAGATAGGTCTTATTGCTTTTGTTGACTTTAATTTCAACCGTGGACTAAAATTTTGTGAGTCTCAAATCATAGTATACCAAAAACAAATAACAAAAATACATAAATAATAAGAAAATATTAAAAATATCTAATATGTAATGTTAACAATTAATAAGAATTTCACACAAAATATAATTAGTTGATGTGTAGATGTACTAAAAAGTTATTGCAGTTTTAAAATAAATGATATTATTTTACACTTTTTGTAAGGCATAAAATGAATTCATTTTCTTGATTATAATTTAGATAGTTTATAGGAATTGTATTTAAAAATAAAAATCACTTAATTACTCTTACACTGTTAATTGAATGTAAGAAAATTTTGGTTTACAGACATAAATGAGATAAATTTTTAAATAGTACAGAGTTTTTTTAAAAGTGATTAAAGTGTGTTTTATGAAACAGCGGGGACCAAAATGCAATTTCCCCGAGTATATTCATTGCAAATTCCGCTTTAATGAGTTTAACAATGTTGGGAATTTGATTTGTTTTTTCTCTCGGGCTTTCCTAGGAGAATATTATATATATGTGAAGTGAATAATGCACAAGAATCACTAAGAACAAGAGTTTCCTCCATTCATGTATGCTCTTTGACCATCATGTCAAATCATTTATACCTTATTGATATATATATATATATATATATGATACCGATTAATAGTAACACTTAAATTTATGAATATTTTTATATTATTTTAAAATCATTGAATCTACATATTTTCTATAGTCAAAATTGAATATAATATATATATTAATTATGATATATTAATTATACATTAATTATATATTAATTGTATATATTACATTTAATTTTAACTATTGAAGATGTTTAAGTTTAATAGTCAAAAAATAATTTAAAAATATGTGTAAACTTACAAAACTAATGATCCATCCATTACACACATACACACACAATGTTCAGCATCGATTGATTTTTTGTAATCTAAAATTTTAATATAAATAATATTTTATTCTAATATAAAAAAATTGACAATCAATATTTTTATATTTACATCATTCATAAATTTTAAAAATAAGATAACTAATTAATTATTAAGATAATTTTGATAAATTTAAATTAGCATAAAAGTGAAAGAGATTTTATCAGAAATTATTTTTGAAAATTTTCATGACTAAATGTGATTCAAAAAAAAAAAAAAAGAGAGTGATAAGTTTTGTACAATGAACTAAGGATATTTTTGAGAAGTGATTTAAAAGAAATTATTAGGATTTTTTAGATTTAACAACAATCTAAAAAAAGTGACTTTTTTTAATTAAATAAAAAATCTCTTAAAGTTTTCATTAAACTTAAAAAATGTACATAATTATCTGATTATAATAAGAAAAATCAACAGATACCCCTGATGTTTGGGATAATAAATAGATATTCTTCTAATATTTAGAAAAATATAAATACCTTTCTCATGTTTGGTCAAATAGAAAAATATTTTTCTAAATTATCATGCAGTCATAAAAAAAACTTATTTTAACTTTTTATATTTAGAAGATATATTAATTGACTATTTTAATCTAGTTATTAATACATAATGACCAATATATCCTTATGATTTATTTTTTGATAATTAGTCTATAAATTATTATTAATATTTTAAATAATTTTATTATCATTATATTAATAATATTCAATATTTTCAAAAATATTTGATTGCATATTTTATACATTATTCATATTATTTTATTTTTATGTTAATATAGTTATGTATAAATTATATAAATATTCTCAAAATTATAAACAATATAATTCATATTATTCAAATATTATTTAGGTTTTATTTTAATTGATTGTGTTATAAATTAAGAATATTTGGTTATAAATTGCATAAATTATTTTAGTTATTTTATTTATAAATCAATATATTTATGTATAAATTATACAATTATTCTCAAAATTGTAAATTATACAAAAAATTAAAACAAATCCAAACTAATATTTGAATTTTGTGAATATATTATTTATAATATTTTTTTTACATATAAATTGTAAATATTCAATATGATATATTTATTTATCAAAAATATTCTCAAAATATAAATAATATAATTCATATCATCCAAATCTTATTTGGAATTTATTTTAGTTGGTTGTGTTATAAATTAATATAATAATAGTAAAATTATTTAAAATATTAATAATAATTTAGAGTAATTATAAAAAATATTTGAACACATAATTATTAAAAATAAATTATAAGGTATGTTGGCTATTATATATTAATAATTGGGTTAAAATAATCAATTAATATGTCTTTTAAATATATAAGGGTAAAATAGTCATTTTTCATGATTGTACAGTGGTTCAAGGGAGTATCTGTATATTTGGTCAATTGTAGGATAGTATCTATTTTTTTCCAAATATCAAGAAGATATCTATCTATAACCTTAAACATCAAGGAGTATCTTTTAATTTCCCTTAGTATAATTAAATTCTATAAACTAAGTATATTAAGTTTAAAAAAAATAAATAGTTTTGCAATATTACTATGGACTAAAATGTTGACCGAAGCTTAAAAGATTGTTATATCTTGATTATTGTTTATATATTTTAAATTTTCATTTCATAAGATAAGCTATTTATAGAATAGCAAGATGGTAAAATAGAGCTAATTTAAGCCCAAAAATCTTATTTTAATTAACTTATGATTAATAAATTTATTTTGCAATACTATTATGAACTAAAATGTATTAGCATAAGCTTAACAGACTACTATATCTTAAATAATGCCAAATATTTTTGAATTTTTATTTCAAATAATGTAATATTTAGAAAATAGAAGGTGAAATAGAACCGATTTAAGCTCAAATTTTTTTTTTAATTAACTCATGATTATTTAAAATAAAAATTTTACTGTAAATATAAGTTTTTTTACACCTCTTTCAACTAAAATTAGAATATATGTAAGTTTATTCTTAGATAATAAATCTATCTTAAAAAAGACAAGTTAAATTAAATTATAATATACATATATATATGTATGTATATATGCTAAGTAATACTCTACTATAATTACAAGTCACGTATTATAAACGTTGGCGTAATTAATGTGAAGGGGGATCCCAAGATGGAAGAGGATCCCAATTGTGGAATTGCTCGGCTCTCTCTCCCTCTTTCTCCCCAAGTTTCCATTGCCTCCTTTAGTATCATTGGTAGATTATTCTAATAGTCTGCTTTTCTGGCCAACTTCTGCCAAGAAAGTTGACTTTGCCCAGCACCACGATATTCTTACACCTTTCCTGCCTCCATATATACCAATTCACTACTTTTAGGTAGCAAAACACCTTAATCTGTAGTTTAGAAACCATCAACGTGATCACAAAACTGTTTAGTGGACGTATCATCAAGTCACAAAACTGTCTAGTTGACGTATCATATATTGCGAGTGCTTACTCCATACGATATCACACTGACTCAATGGCAATTATAACTTACCTTCATCATCTTGTGTTCCTTTGTATTGTTAGTGGGCCTATCTTGCTCTCACACATACACATACGGTGAATTTATAGTTTGAGTAGCTTGTACCATATTGAAAACTATAATAGTAAACAACGGTATCAAATACTTCTGGTTCGTCAACTGCCAAGTGAGATTCAAAAGATGAAGTGGGCTTGTCTCCTCTTAACTTAGATCATAAATTAGGTGTGAATTATTTTTCTTGAATTTGATTTAAGCATTTAACTATATATTCTGAGTTTTGAATCATACTAAAATGAAATAACAAAGAATGCATAAAATGGTAAGGAAATACTAAAAGTATCCAACATTTTATGTCAACAATCGACAAGACTTTCACACAAAATGAAGTTAGCTGGGATTGTGAAATAGTGTGAAAGTTCAAATATCGTAGAACATTTTTAGTAAGTTCACGTGGTCTGTTAATGTACTTGGACATTACTACATATTTAAAATAAATGATACTATTTTACACTTGACGTAAGGCGTAAAATGAATTCATTTATCTGATTATCGTTAGTATGGGCATTGTTTAAATTAAGTATTATAAAATTTTTTTTGAATTAAATTAAAAAGATGTCTTTTTTTACACTTCTTATATGGTAAAACGAATTCATTTATCTGATTGTCGTTAATATAGGCATTGGTTAAATAAAATATTATAAATTTTTTTAGAACAACGTTAAATTAAAAAGATGTCATTTTACACTAATCATTTCGCTGATTATAGTTTAGATAATTTATGTGAATTGGTTTAAAATGAAAAATCACTTCAATTACTCTTACACTGGTAATTGAATGTAGCAAAATTTGCTTTAGGGATATAAATATGATAAGTTTTATGATATTATAAAAGTTATGGAACAGCCCTAAATAAAGTGATTAATGTGTATTTTATGAAACATTGCAGACCAAAATGAAAATTTTCCGAAAATTGTCTTGGTAATTGTGCTTTAACGAGTTTAACAAGGTTGGGAATTTCAGATTCTAGGCATATGTTTTGTTTTTAGTGTTCTGGCTTTTCTAGGAGAATATTATAAACATATGAAGCGAATAATGCTAAAGAATCACCAAGAGTAAGAGTGTCTTCCAGTCATACATGCTCCTTGACCACCATGTCAAACTAGTTATAACTTGATGAAACCATATATATATATATATATATAAGAACAGAATCAACAGTTTTTTTTTCTTTTTATATAAAATTTTAAATTAATTATAAACCGTTGAATATAAGTATATTTAACAGTTGAAATTGTATTCGATATATATAGTAATTATGAATACATTAATTATGCATTAATTATATAGTCAAATGCAATCTCTCAACCGTTAAATGTCCTGATATCCAACGGTTTATAATTGATGCAAAATTTTATATAAAAAAAAGAAACTACTGATCTTAACTTATATATATATGAAAAATTGATAATTTCACTTAAAATTTGGGGAAAGGACAGATATTCTTAAAATTTGGAAATAAATAAATATTTTTTAAAGATTAGGTATTATAAAGTTTAGGAATAAACAAATATTCTTTGGAGTTAGCACAAATAGAGGAATTCTTTAATTAACTTTTAAATTATTATCATTTTTATCCTTAAATTTTAGTAAAATAATAAAATAAAACATAAATTCATTTTATTACATAATTTAGCCCCGTTTATTCATAACATATTAATAGGAATGATGAAAATTCTTATAAGAGTCTAGAACTTGTAAGGGCCTGAATCATTTGATTTGGAGATCAGGGAGAGTTATTACAGAAAATTGAAAATCAGGTTAGATATAAGGATAATTTTTCATCCTTGTTTTGAAAATGAGTCGATGATGGGAATGAGTCTGTTTCCATTGCACTACACTACTTTATTTTTTATTTATATAGGTTAATAAAAAAAATTGTAATAAATTTATCAATTAAATTTGATATTTTATTCTAACAACATGTTCATTAGCTATAATATTTTATATAAATTGTTTTAAGTAAAAGTAGACCTGAAGAGCGTATGTATATGCTAAAAATCATTGATGGTCAGACATAAGCAGGAAATGTTGTTGGGTTGAATAAATAAATGTCGACGAAGGTTGTATTAAGGGCATTCTCCTCAAGAATTGTTTTGGCTATAGAGGCTAATTTATTGATGAAGCCATCATCTACTACAAATAAGTGATCTAAAACATTGATGATTGGGCGAATGAAAGCCATGAGCCTGGAAAAGAAGAAACACATAACGACGTACTTAATGCATCAGCAAAACTCATCGTTATAGATATACAAATACTAACCTAACATCAATAAATTTCACTACCTCTATGATTGTTTTATAAACGCATGACTACTAGGTGAAAGAAAGATACGCATATGATTAAAATATGTATAGAAACCTAGCATAAATAAAGTTACGCGAAAATTCAGAATAGGCATGATAAGAACAGTAACCTACTTGGAATAAATAAAAGACAAAGAGAAAAGATGTAAACTTGGACAGCATCGGGTACCACTGTAAAGGAAAGATTTTTTAAACAAAACCAAGAAAAATGAGAAAAGATGTTGAAAATGGTAGAATGTTGGATTTTTGTGAATAGGCGGTAGTATATATAGCTACAAAATTTGAAAATTTACATCTAGAAAACTAACATGAACATCATAATAAAATTATCGGGAGCCATTCGCAAATCCAAAATTCGAAAGGGCAAGTCACATAGTAATGGTTAGAATTTCATACAATATGCTGGTTAGTAGAAGTATTGTTTTAATGGTCACGAGATATCTGGTCACGTTCTTATTCAACTAGTAATATAAGGTACCACCATGGAGAGAACACAACGTTAAAGGAGTGATATTCGATATTATCGAAGGCTTTTACATGGTTGATTCTATGAGTTGGTCACCCATTAGGATTGTAGAACTCGTATGATTGAGGAGACTAACGGTGATATCAAAATATAGTTGTTATGCTGTAGATTAAGCCCAACTTTAAAACTACGGCATTTTTTAAAGCAATATATAAAAATTAATAGACTTAAGTCACTCTTTGAAGCAGAAGTTGTTAGTTGTGATGTAGAAAATGCACAACTTCAGCCTAAATCAATATACTCTCTTAGGTCAAGCCCGCATAGAGGATCTTAGGCCCAAAAAAAATCCATAATATAAAAAGAACACAATATAACAAAAGCTTAAAAACTTCGAGTCATTATAAATTCAAAATCTTATTTTATCTACTAATTTAAAATTTGTTTAGAAAAAATTATTACAAATATATGTCTTTCTTGAATCTCTTTTAATTAGGACTAGAAGACATATAAGTTTATATTACCCGGAAAGATAAGTCAGATTAAACTAAGACATGTAACCAAGTAACAATCTGCTACAATTTTGCATCACATACTATAAGAGGAGATATAATTTGATGTTAAAGTATTATTGAAAAACTAAGTATCATTTGTCTCTCTCTCTCACTCATCAGTTATGAAGTCTATGCTCAAGGAATTGAGAAGTAGGTTCAATATTTTGGATTAGGTTACTTGAGATTATAGGAAGAGGCAAAAAAGCTAACCACCCTCTGAACGGTGGGTAGCAGTTTTTAAGGCATTATTAGATTTAGGAGTTATGTTTCTATTGTAGTTATATTTCGTTAAAAGCATTGAGTAATTTGAACCTAACCAACTACTGACTTATTTTAAATTCCTAGGGACCCTTAGTTGGCATATACATTTTGCGGAATAGAACAAGTCACGATAAATTAACCTTCTTGTGACGTCGATGCCTGTGTTAGTTGAGAATGAGCCCTATGATGAATCTGGGTTTTACTACCTTGTCATACGGTTTGGGGATGAGAAACCAATTCCAAACTTCTCGAATTCTAAAAGGCCATGAAAGGACAAATGGTTTTTAATTGGTGGGAAATGGGGCCGAAATATCAGGAATAATGATATCAAGTTCTTAGTTTCTACAATTTTTATCTAATAAAGGTTCTTTATTACTTTGTTGTTGTACTAAATGATTTAGAAAAAAATTTCTTTTAGAATGTTCATTGATTGACTTCTCAGTGCTTGTAGTTTTTAAAGGTGAAAACCATACTTGAATTTAATTCAAAAGAGTAGGTTCAATAGGTGATTTTTGAATTCTTCGTACCGCAAGATCTTTTCTTTGATTATAGCTGACAGGCTACAAGAAAAAATGGATACTTCCAGGCTTTAATCATTTGATACCATGACCTCACTTGTCCTTTGAGGCTGAGCTAAAATGGTCTGCACATCTCCTCTTCTGCTAGACCCTGAATGTACATTATGTTCTTTTATCGTTCAATATAGAGTTTGGCCAATTTGTCCAACATAAGGAACATTGTTTGATATCTTGAATTTTCTAAGCAATCCTTAATTCATGATCTCCAAACTCATAGGGGAGGTTATTTCTTACTTATCCTCTTTCCTCGACCGATATTGTTCCTCTTTGACCTCTTGTAATTCTTTTCGCTACCATTTGATTTATTCCATAAGAGGAAAATCCAAGTCTTCTTTTTCAAAGTACTTTCTCCTACATTTTTGGACTCCTAGGTTATATACGTTAATCCTATCCAGGACCTCATCACTCTCGCAATTAACTTCAACCTTTCCTGGGTTTTTAGGCTCTTAAACTTTATCGCCTTTTTCCTTCTCTTGATTGGGCAAAATCACTATTATTTCTTGACATCACTAGAACTCCTTACTATTCCATCATCTCCCTTCATTCATCTATTATTTTTTGCAACTCTGATATTAGTTGGGCATGTTACTTTGCTTTCTCGTGCAGTCCTTGATTTTTTTTTCCACTTCCAGCACGTCTTCCAAAGAAAGATTTGGATTTTTATTGCCTTTATGTCCTTCTGCCATTCTTTCTTTTTGTCTTTAAGCATTTCTTTCAAGAAATTTTCTTGCAAACAATGTTAATTGTTGATGCCTAAATTTTTTTACTAGAAATCAACAAGTAAATTTGTTTTGTGCGTCGAAAAATCATGCCAACTTCTTCTCTCTTCTTACTTGTATACTTACTTTTTTTCTTTTAAGTTTTTTGTAGTACTTGTTCTTATGGAATTCTAATTACAGGAGAAATAAGTTATTAGGCTTTACTTGGTCTTAATAGGTTGGTTTGATAAGGTATGAGACTTAGAGAAAATGTACTTGTTTATTAAATTCTTAGGGCGGTTTCCTAGGGACTCGGGCTTAGCAGTGCCTACTTTTCCATTTCTTAGGCTTACCTAGATAGCTTGGGCCCAATTCGAGACCAACTAGCCCAACTTATTGTAATGTTAAAAATTAATACAAAAAAGAAAAAAAATTAAAATGCTCATTTTACATGATCCAATTCTTTGTTTATTAAGAAAGACACGAAGAAAAAAAAGATAAAATAAAAGGGTCGATTGAGAAAAGAAAATAAAGATAATTTATAAGATATGTTATATTCATATCTAACGTATTAATTCCAAATACTAAAAATGAAAAGATAAATTTTTATTCCTAGCTGTTTTACTATATAGGAGAAACAAACACGGAGTTGAAATTTATAAAGCTTGAAAAAACTAGACCTTGGATAGTAGACTTTGGAGCTTCCAATCACATGACAGGTGCTTTTAACCTGTTTATTTCCTTACACTTTGTTTTAGTGTTACTAAGGTTAAAATTGCATATGGTTCCTTCTCAATAATGGCTAGAAAAGGTCTATTATATTGTCAAATGAGCCAAACATTGATTTTTTGCTTTATGCCTCAAACCTAAGTTGTAATCTTCTCTCTATTAGTAAATTGACTTGTGACAATAACTGTGTTGCTAAATTACTTCCTTCCATGTGCCAATTTTAAGAAATATCATCAAGAAACTAAGTGAAGGACATTATTACTTTGATAAAGAGATCTCCGAGAATGGACATGCATGTGTGTCTGGTGTTGAGTCTATTTCTAGTGATAAGGAAATAAAGTTGTGGCATTATAGGTTAGGCCACCCTAATTTTGTTTATTTAAGATATTTTTTTCCAGTAATATTCAGTGATAAAAATCCAGGGTTTTTTCATTGTGATATGTGTAAACTTGCAAAACATGTTTGAAATTCATACTCTCCAAGACTTATACACCATCTACACCATTTACTCTTATTCACACTGATATCTAGGCACCGTTTAGGATCACTACTCTTTTAGGAAAATGATAGTTCATCACATTCATGATGATCATACTTAAGTTAGCTGGGTTTATCTTTTAAAAGATAAGTTTGAGGCATCACAAATTTTCAAGAATTTTCGTGTCATGGTTCAAAATCAATTTTAGGTCACAATCAAAGTTCTACATACAGATAATGGATGTGAATATTTTCATTCTATCCTTGGGACTATTTCACTCAACATGAAATTTTTTATCAAAGTTCTTATATTGACGCTCCACAACAAAATTGATTGGTTGAATGAAAGAACCAACATTTGTTAGATGTAAATTCTGCTCTCATGCTTATGATGAATATGCTTAAGTATCTATGGGGTGATGCTTTACTTATTGCCACCTGTCTCATAAATTGTTTGCCTAGCCGTGTACTCATTGTTGTTCTTTTTTTTCTTTTCTTTCTACATCTTATCCTCACCTCAAAACTATTAATAATCTTGCTCCCAAAACATTTTGGTGTATTGCATTTGTCTATACCTCTCTACAACATCTTTCTGAACATGATCCAAGAGTAATCAAAACAATCTTCCTTGGTTATTCCCCCACACAAAATGGGTACTGTTATTTTCCACCTCTACTCGAAAATTCTGTACTTCTAGAGATGTAACATTTTTTTAAGATCAATTTTTTTTCACCCAAACTTCGCTCTAAGGGCAGAATTATGAAGAGAAAACTCATTTTTGGGAAACTATCTCCCTACCTTACCATTCAAGTCTGAGTCTTTTTCTACCACCGTCCTAAAATTTTCTAAAGCTCTTTTACTATTGTTTTGCAAATTTCTAATTTTTCATAAAAATAGTTGGTAAATTAAGGAAAGAAATAAGAATAGACACTTCAAAACCATTTCAATAAGAGCCTTGTATTTATACTTGGAGAAATCAACCTCAAAGTAATAAATTCAACATTGAGATTCACAGCCATGATTCTGAACTGGTGGTAATAGAAACTCCAAATTTTTTTTGGTAACTTTAATAACGACCCCGGTTGTGAACATAATAACCTTGATTTGGCTACCACTTGCAGTAAAGGAGTTAGATCCTGTACTTCACATCATATTTCAAATTTTGTTGCCTTTGAGAGACTCTTACTATCTTTCCATGCCTTTAGTACTAAAATGTCTACTATTGAGATTCGTAGGTCTATCCAAAAGGCTTTTTCTAATCTAGATTGGAAGAAGGTTGTTTTGGAGGAGATGCATGCACTTGAAAGGAATTATACTTGGGATCTAGAAGAGATGCCATGAGGAAAACTTGTAGTAGGCTGTAGATGGGTATTTACAACTAAGTATAAACCTAATGTTGAAATTGAGTCAAAGCTTGCTTGATCGCCAAAGGATTCACTTAAACTTTTGGTAATAATTATATTGAAACTTTTGCTCTAATTGCAAAGCTCAGTACTTTATGAATCCTTCTCTTCCTTGCAATATATCTAGAGTGGTCATTAACTCAGCTATATGTGAAAAATGCTTTTTTAAATGGAGAATCAGAGTAGGGATATGTATGGAGATGCCATTAGGTGTTGTAGCTAACAAAAAGAATAAAAAGGTATGTAAGTTGAAGAAGTCATTATAAGCATTAAAGCAGTATCCCATGTCCTTGGTTTGATCACTTCTCAAAGGTAATTAAACAAAATGGTTATAATCAGGGTAGGCTGATGCAACCATTTTTTAATTATTCATGAGGAAGGAAAATCATTATTTTGATAGTATACATGGACGATATTATTCTCATTAGAGATCATTTGGAGGAAAATTAAATTTGAAGAATCCAAAAGCAAGAGAATTTGACATCAAAGACAAGAACCTTTAAAGTACTTCCTTGGAATAAAGGTGGCTTGGAGCAGTAAGGGAATTTTGGTTTCTTAGAGGAAATGCACTTTATATCTTCTTGAAGACATAGGTATTTTTGGGGTGTAAACAACTAGAACTCCTATGGAATTTGGAAGAAAGATGAATTTATCTCAAGGTAATTTTGTGGACAAAGGGAAGTACCAACGATTAGTTGGGAAACTAATTTGCCTCTTACATATATAGCTAAACACTGCATTTGCAATGAGTTTGGTTAGTCAATACATGCATTCACCATGACAAGGACATTTTAAAGCGGTATATAGAATCCTTCAATACCTTAAAATGGCTCTAGGTAAAGTTTTGTTGTTTGAAAAAAATGAGAAAACAAAGATAAATGTTTATATGGATGCAGATTGGGCAGGTTCTATGGAAGATAAAAACTCAACATCAAGTTATTATACTTATGTATTGGGTAATCTAGTAACATGAAGAAGCAAACAAAAACTGTGATTACCATAAGTAATGTTGAGGTAGAATTTAAATCAATGGCTAATAGATTTTGTGAGGTGATTTGGATTAAAAGGTTACGAGAAGAGTTGAAAATCACATGTATATTTCCTATTCAATTATATAGTGATAATAAATCAATTATTAATATTCCCTATAATCCAGTCCATCATTACAAAATGAAGCATGTAGAGATTGATAGACGTTTTATTAAAGAGAAGTTAGAAAAAAGAAGTATTAATGTTGTCTATGTCCATACTAATCAGCAAGTAGTCAATATCTTCACCAAAGGTCTATTGTGGCAGAACTTCAAGTATTTAGGTCAATATATACGGCCAACCTTGAGGGGCAATGTTGTCAGTTGAGATTTCTTCTCTTAGTTTTTTAGGAGTTTGTTAGATAAGATTATGTCAATTTTTTATCATTTGAAATTTTGAATAATTAGTGGAGCTTTATCTTAGCCATATTTTTAGGATTTTATCTCTCCTATTTTTTAGTTCTTTTGGTTAGCTTTTTATTCTATTTATTGTAAATAATTTCCTTGAATGAAAAAAATTAGAGAATAATTTTTCTTCTTTATTTACAGTTTTATTCCTTAACAAAATTTAAATTACAGTACTAATTTTATTTTTAAATATAATTAAATTATTATTAAAATTTTAATATTAAAACATCAATATATTAAAATTAATTGTTAGTTTAGTAGATGACTATCCTCTGATAAATGGATAAGGAACCCTAATATTTAGGCCCATTATTATAATTTTTTTAAAACAATTGGTTTGGTAGTCTTCTTTTAATTATGAATAAATTTAAAAACTAAAGTATAATTACAATAATAATCATTTATTTGTATCATAAAAATTGCAATTATCAACTAAGTACAATTAGTTATATATTATCAAGTATAAATAAATTATATAATAATAAATTAATATAGGAAATAAACATATGAAAGATGTATTTTGTACATAATAAGAACAATAGAACATAATTATAATAAAATTATGTTGAATTTATAAGTAAAAATAAATTTTGCATTAATAATTATAAATTAATTATAAATAAATTTATAATAAAATCATATGAAATTTAGAAATTAGAATGAATTATGTAATAATAATTATAAATTATAAAATTTGAATTTAGGTAATATTAAATGAAATAATTATGAAGTGGCGATAGCAATTTTGATTTTGGGCATTCATCAACATAAATTGAGCTTTTATATGTGCTATAAATAAAATTAAGACAAGCATCTTTCTATGATATCAAAACATAAATGTTGATATTGATAAGAGTAAATATTATAGAATATTATTTAATGAAATTAATTTAGGACCGTTTAAACTTTTTTGTTTCCTTGTTGAAAAATCCAAGTCAACTACTCTCCAATTTCACATAATAGCATCATTTGTAAAACTATGATTATTAGGATAAATGACAGTTAGATGCTCAAAAATATTTAATATATGTCAAATAGATTTTTTAATAGAAAACATTTTTGTAACAGAGACTTTCACCATTGGTGCCGAAAATTCGTTTATTCCGACTTCAAACAACAGAATTCTTGTCTTCAAAATTGGGGGTTGTTGACACTTGCCTACAAAACAATCATAGTAAGAGAGATGGCCGGTTTGCTCAGCATAAGCACTCCGATGCTTAAGTTAAATGGTTTGCTTGAAAGGAAAAAGAAAATTTAGTAACGTTTTTGCTAGGATTCAGTGTATCTACCTTCCCTTTTCGATGCTGGGATTTTATAAGTGTAGGGATTAACTGTCTTTAGCTATTTTTTTGGTCACATCTCACATTTCCCTTATGGTTGGAAGTGGCAAGGACGAGTGGTTAGTGGGTAGAATGCATGGCCTAAACTTTTGTTGCCCACATCACGCTAAGTCAGGTGATGCTTTATGCCCAACTCAATTCGTTTATCTTCACTGTAGCAAACACCTAGGATTTAGCTTGGTCTTGGATATGCCATTTAGTCTCAGGGAATTATCAAACCCGACCACATGCCATCTGATGGTCTAGCATATTTATGCTCAGGTACTTCCTCAAACATTAGCCCTCGAGTCTCAAGTGAAAGGTTGTTTTACTAGAGACTGTTTAATTAGTTTTTATGTCGCGCATTTTTTGTCTCTCTTTTGTCCTGAGCTTAAATACATCACTTCACATTTGAAAAGACAAATAGTTGCACAGCCTTTTAGGAGACACGTCTCCTCAGGAAATGTTCGGCAGTTACCCTTTCCATGGCTGTTATTTATTCTACGATTGAGCCACCTGGTGCTGTCTCATTGGGCCACCCTTATAGTCGCTACGCAAGAAATTGCCCTACATTTAAAGTCTCTGACGCGGATCATCTAGGGCCTTGATTTTGGATGGCTTTGATTAATCAGGCTTAGGTATAAATGTGCTACTTTCCTTTGATTTCTTACTTTTTGGGCTATCTTCTCTCTTATAGACGATTCCATTGCTACGCTTACGTTACTCCTAAATTTCCTTTGGTCTCACTTAAACTCTTTTTTTCGCCGGGAACTCCATTCAATCGATAAGCCTTTCCTCCCTTTTTCTTGCTTACTCATTTACATTGCCGGATTGTTCAATTGTGTTTGCTTGTTTACCTGGGTTTTGTTCTTTGTGAGATAGTGTAACTATTTTGTGAAGCATATATGGTTGCTTTGTTTTGAGGGTGTTTTTGAGATTTAACTTATATGCTAGAGCATAGAAGGCATTTGTGAATGCATACTATAGTCAGGTAGGATTCTAACTTACTTTCTCCCTAACCTAACTTGAGCTTAGGTCTGGAATTTTAGGCTTTCCTTTTAGTAACTTGAGCTATTTGCATGACTTTAGGTTTAATGGACCACATCAACATCTCTTCATCATCCTTATCTAGTGAGTCCAATAGGCATTACAGACTATGAGGCATAGAATAGGCTCCCCCCTTCCGTTAGACATGATTATTTGATGGTTTATGGCAAAATTCCCTTTAAGATAGCAACCTCTTTAAGAACAATTTACCACAGTTTTAGGGTTAAGACTCCTGAGTTAGGGCACGATACCCCCAAGGCTAAGCATTCCGAGACTATTGTTATCTCTAATAACTCTTCTAATGACATATAGGGGAGCATGGATCCTCAAGGAACCAGAGCTAGAGATCAGGATGTTCTCCCATAATTAAATGATACGTTAGGTAGATTAGTCTTTTCTGTTGAGGATGTGGCTGTATCAGGTCACATAGTAGAGCTCGGGTACGTTGATGCATCGGAGGAGTTTTTATCTAGGGTATGGGATGGTAATGAGGGCTTCGAGGATAATGTCCTCAGTATTGATTTTGAAGCAACTAAAACCGAAAATGTTGGAAACACCTTTAACTCGGTTAGGCAATTTAGGCCGTATGAGGTAGACTAGTTTGTTTTATCTATAAACCGTGTCGACTTTAAAGCTTATAAGAAAATATATCAGATTCCTGATGACATCTATCTTAGGTTGCTCAAAGTAGATAAATTCTAGAGTAAAGCCAATCAAAAGGAGATAGCCTTTCATGAAGAGCTTTTCCACTTCAGGCTTAGGTTGCCCACTTAGAAATACTTCGCATGCGTTTTTCTACTTTTTTGATATTTTCCCATACCAATTAAACCTAAATGGTTGGTGGGTGATAACTAGGCTCTACGTGATCTGGGCTGTAATGGGAAATCCCACTCCCAGCATTGAAGAAATTAAATATGCTTAAATGCTGAAAAAAAACCCTAAAACTAACCTCGGGTTCTATTATCTTCAATCTCAGCGTTGACTACCAAAATAGTGACTAGCTCTCCAACCTACAATAAGGACTGGAAACACAAATAGTTTTTCACGGAGGAAATCGAGCTTAGTCTTTAGAACGTATGGGCACGGGTGGCCATGTGCCCACCATTTTTAACCGTGAAGGTAATCTCAATCTATACTTTTGTTTTTCTTTTGTTGTTTTTGTCCCTTTCAAATTTCAATTTCCCAATTATATTTTTAACTGATCTGATCATTGATTTGTCTTTCTTCTAGTTGATTTATGGGAAAAGGCTCATTCACTCACCAACACTGCTTTAGAAAGAATTTTTGTTGGCAGAGCTACTACTGATGATTAGAGGAATCTTCTCTCCTCTAATTTCTTGATGGGTTCAGGATTAGTTACATCCGCTTCAACTTTGGGAGAGCTTCCCGCGACTAAAAGAGTAGAGAAAATCAGGAAAAGTGAATACTTTCGACCCCGACCTTGATTTCATGCCTATTGACTTCTAAATCATTTTATTTTTCCTTTGTGAAGAAATAATGGTTTCAAAACAATCAGGGAGAGGGTTTGTTATGGAAAAAGATGCCTTAAGCAACTTTTAAGCGTTACTTGAGAAATCAAAAAAAAGGAAGGGGAAAATGGGTTCAGGCCTTGGTTAGGCTTATAAGAATTTCTCACTCAGGTAGATCAAGAAGGCCCTTACCAAGCCTGTCTCAAAAGATAAGGGGAAGAGCTTAATGGCAATCCTAGAGAAAGGGCTTGAAGTCCCCCCAAAGTAGCCAGTAAATTAGATCGAAAAGGAGGGGGAATCAACCGATTAACAACCCTTGAAGTAGTGAAAGTGCCCGATTGCAGGCTTGGACAAGAGCGCTTTAAAGGGGGAGATCAATCTATTTTTTGAGGACTTGACCAAGAATAAGCAAGGGGATTATGCTCATTTAACCTCGACCATGAGTGACCTCAGGGCATTTATTTCCCATGTAATCAATGAAGCCATTAAAAATAAGCTAACAAAGAAAGCGTTAGACTTATTCCATAAGTGGGCTTGTCATGTTTAATTTTCATTCTCCTTCTTTTCTCTTTTCATATTATCTAAGCTCGTTTATACCTTGTCCATTCACAAGGAAAAGGCCAAAGGGAATTCTTATGTTGTTGTCTTGACTCAGGAGATGATCTTCAAGCTCAAAGCAGAACATGAAGAGTTACTGAAAAGAGCCAAGGAAGTTGAGAAAAAAGTGGGAGCACTTTAAAGCCTAGCTATGCATAGAGGAAGAGATGGGATTTGGAGTGTTCCCAACTTGAGTCTACAATTTTTGACTTGATGAAGGCGTGGATGATCGCATTCAGAAGGCCAAGGATGATGAGTTCGATGAAGGCGTGGACTCTGTCTACAAAATCATCCACTACACTGATCCAAGTTATAGAATCTCATATATTTATGATGCTTTAGGTTGCGATTCCCTTGAGTTGAACTTTCCAGAGGCTGGGTCTCCTAAAATAGAGGTCACTGCAGAAGAGATCTTGAAGATCGCGACACCTTTGATAGGTATTTTCTTGATCACCGTGCGCAATCTCTTTCCCGTGACCGTTGCATAGTTAACTTTAAGTTGATGTTACATCAGGTTGTCACTAATGGTGCATCAAGTTGATATTTTATTAACTTAATGTTGTTCAACCTTTCTAAATCCATGTTTGATATTAGGTTGTTACTAATGGTTTAAAATTGATACTTTGTGGATTCAAAGTTAATCTCTTCAGATCAGTATTTTCTTGATTTGAAGAGGTTTTGTCACCTTTTTCAGATCGACATTTTGTTGATCTGTGGCAGATTTGGTCAAGTTGGCATCTTATTGACCATCATATTATATGACCTATATCGGTATTTTCTTGATCTAGGTCTGAGATGGATAGTGACTTCGTTGCTCATTAGACAAAGAATTGCATAAAGTTAAATTTTATTGGTGTATTTATAACTAGACTACATTACTATAAACAAGGGTAGTAAACTTTCAACATTTGTGCATTCCATGATTTCTTTACCTCTCTTCCGTCAGGGTGTTATAACTTATATACACCTGACCTTTCAACTTTGATGATCTTGTAGGGCCCCTCTCATTTTAGGACCAAGTCACCTTCTCTGAATGCTTTAGAGCAAACCTTCTGCTTGTAATATTTGGTCACTTTTTCCTGATATGCGGTTATTTTCAATAAAGTCTGATCTCTTTTTTCCTCAAGTAGATCCAGGTCATTTCACATATGTGACGTTGACTTCTACTAGTATTAATGCTTTGAAACTGAATGCCAGTGAAAAAGATGTTTCACCTGTAGCAACTTTCTCTGTAGTCCTGTACCCCAACAAAACTCGGGGAAGCTTATCTACCTGTGCTCCTTTGTGATCCTTCAGCTTCTTCTTTAGAGTTTTCTTGATGATCTTGTTCACGGCCTCTACTTGGCCATTGACTTTCAGATGAGCCAAGCTTACCAATTTGAGGTTAATGCTTAGGTTAAAGCAGAAGTCTCTAAAGTAGTTGTTGTCGAACTTCTTCCTATTGTTAGCAATAAGGACATAACGCACACCAAACCTATAAACCAAATTTCTCTCTATGAACGTAATGACCTTTCTCTCTGTAATGATGGCTAGAGGTTTAACCTCGACTGATTTTGTGAAATAATCTATGGAGACTATGGTATACTTCCTCTGAGCTCTTCTAGTGGGTAGCAGTCTAATTAAGTTTAGTTCCCATTGGGCAAAAGGCCAACGACTAAATAGTGTGGTCAGTTTTTTGAGTGGCTGTTTTGGCAAATCGCCATGGAACTGACAATTTTGGCATGACCTTGTGACTTAAGCCGCATTTTGATACAACGTTGACTAATAGTATCCTCATTTTATGACTCGGTGTGCCAAAGATTGGACTCCCTTATGATCACCGTATATTCCTATGTGGGTTTCCTTGAACACATAATCTCCTTCTTGAGGTGATAACCATCGTAAATATAGTATCTCATACCCTCTCTTGTACAGTATTCTGTTTATGATAAGGTACTTAGCCGACATATTCTTGATTCTTCTTGCCTCTTCTCTATAATCAGGCAATTCACCCATTTGCAAATAATTCCAAATTAAATCTATACAAGTCTGATCTTTACTGTACTCGAGTACGTATACGGGAGAGTAGTTCTTTTGGTCTGCATCAGCTCGGGTGTTTTCTCCCCTGTGGACTTGTTCCATGTTGGCCTTCTCCATTTTATTTATCAGTTGCTAGACTTTATCCAAATAGGCTTGCATATTTTCTTCCCGAGCCTACAATTGTCCATTTATTTGATTCACCATCAGTTACAAATCATCCTTAATATTCAAGCATTGAACTCCGAGTGCCTGCGCGAGGTTTAGACTAACCAGCAGTGGCTCATATTTGGCTTCGTTGTTCATGACCTTGAAGTCGAACTTGAGTGCGTAAGTTATCTCCTTATTGTTTGGTCTCATGAGATTAATCCATGCTTCTCTTCTTTGCATATTTGAAGCACCATCAACATACAGATGCCATATAGGCTTGGGTAAAGCTTTAGACTATAAGTGTCTGCAGATTCCCTGACTTGGATTGCTTCGCGATAAAGTCTTTTAGAGTTTAGACCTTTATTGCCCTACGCGGCTTGAAATCAGTAACGAATTAGCTAAACTCCACAGTTTATCTCACCAATCGCCTAGAAAGGTTTAGTTTGTGGAAAATTTGTCTCAATGGTTGGTCCGTTAAGATCGCGACTTCGTGCGTTTAAAAATATGGTCATAAATTTCTGGCGATTGCCTCAAGTACGAGAGCTAACTTTTCTAGAGGGTGAATACTTAGTCTTTGCATCTAACAATGATTTGCTGGTATAATACATAGGTCGTGGACCTTGTCATAGTCCTTCTTAAATAATATTGAGCTAACCCTATGGTTAGAGATAGTTAGGTACAAGTAGAGCATATTTTCTAATTTGACACAAAGGACTTGCCAAATAATGCTTTAGCACCTGGAACTTTTACTTGTTCATCCGCCGCATGTTCTTCCTTTTCTTCATGAGCTGAAAAAGTGAAAACATTTGCCGGTGGCCTTCAAAATAAATCTGCTAAGGGCTACCAATCTCGCAATTAAACTTTGTAACTCTTTCAGCGTAGGAGGTGATTTTATCTCTAGGATTGTTTTGATCTTCTGAGGATTGGCTTCAATTACTCTTTCATTAACCATAAACCCCAAAAACTTTCTCGAACTTACTCCAAAAGTGCCTTTTTTCAAGTTTAACTTCATCTTGTATTTTCTGAAGAGTAAGAAGGTTTCCTTTAGATGGCAAATATGGTCATCCATGCTTATAGACTTCGTGATCATGTCGTCCATATACACTTCCATCGTTTTCTCGATCAAGAATTTGATCACTCGGCTCACTATCCTTTGGAAAGTGGCTGCGACATTTTTCAACCCAAAGAGCATTATCTTGTAGCAATATAGCCCTTGATTAGTGATGAAGGCAATTTTCTCTTGGTCGAGCTTGTACATCATGATCTGATTGTAGCTCAAAAAAGCATCCACGAAGCTCAAAAGTCTATGACCTACCGTGGCATCCACAAGCAAATCGACTTAAAAGTGCGAATCCATCCTTGAGACATGCCTTGTTCAGGTCAGTAAAATCTACAGACATTTTCTATTGCCCGCTTGATTTCTTTACCATGACCACATTAGTGATCCATTTTGGGTATTTGACCTCTCTGATAAAATCGGCTCCTAAAAGTTTATCAACCTTCACCCAAATTGCTTCCCTTATTTCTTAGTTTAGCACTCTTTTTTTTTTTTTGGCCTCACAAGCTTAAAGGTAGGATTCGTTGCATGGTGGTGGGATATTATCCCGAGGTCGATGTCGGGCATATCATCATGTGTCTATACAAAAACACTCACATATTTTCTCAAGAACCTTCCTAACTTCCTCTTTTTATCCTCTGGTAGAAGAGACCCAATTTTAGTCACCTTTTAGGGGTTCTTCTAGTCCAAAACCACTTCCTCCAGTTGTTCTGCAAGCTCAGCTGCATGAATATTATTCTGCCAATCAGATTTTGGCTTTAGTTGTTGTAGGATTCTCTTATGCTCTTTACCTTTGTTACTATCATCCATCGCCTTTATATTTTAGGTGGTAATGCAATATGTTTGCCTTGAAGAAACTGTGAAGTAGCTCCTGGCTTGTTTCTAATCTCCTCGTACCACACCAATTCATTCCTCAACTCGGAACTTGAGTTTTAGGTAATGGATGCTTTCTACCGCTTTAGTTAATCTTAAGAACGACCTTCCTAAGATTATAGAGTATGGCAGCTTCAAGTCAACCACCTGAAAGGTTACCATGGTGGTTTTCTAGATTGGCGGGCTCCCTATGGTCACTGGCAACTGTACTATACCAATAGGGAGAGCGTAGGATTCTGTAAATCTGCACAGGGCAGTGTTGATTGGTCTTAGCTTAGATCCTTGATATTCAACGAATCAAAGGTGTCTTTGGAAATAATGTTAGTCGAGTTTTTAGTGTTTATCAGAATTCTACTGACTTAAGACAGCCCTACCCCTAGCGTAACCATTAAAGCATCATCGTATAGGCTAATCTTCTTTTGTAAACATGATCGGTATTATAGTTATCTGAGGCTTCTTTTCCCCATGCATATTCATAATGTGGATGCCAGCGGTCGAATTCGATAAGGAATACATTGAGTAATTTTTCCAGGCTTTATTCGAATTCCCTGCCAAGGTCAGTCCTCTTGAAATAACCAAACTCCTTCATCTCAGGTCTCTATTAAGGCTTTCCTGATTACCCTAACTTGTCCTTTCATACGAATGGTCTATATACCGATCAAGATATTCATTCCTGACCAACAACTTGATTTGCTCTTTGAGATCCAAGCATTCATTGGTCTTGTGCCCATGATCTCAATGGAATGCGTACATTATATATTTGGGCCTTTTCTCCGAATTCACATTTAGCGGTTAAGGATCCAGTACCAATAGAGTCTTTAATGTCCTCGTAAATGTAAGCCAAAAATGAATTTAGCAGTGTGAATTTTTACTTATCTTACACTTGCGCAACTCTCTTTGACCCTTCGTTTGGCAGAGGTGGAGTTTGTCTTTCTTAGGTGCTTTACCTCCCGGACGATCAACTTTTGGTCTCTAGTAATCTTGCCACCTCTTTAGCCCAGACCTTCTATCGTAAGAGCTTTCCCTTTTCTTTTCTTCCACTCGCAAAGTGCTTGGTCTTTCATAAGATTCATTTGCTCTTTCTTTTTTCTGTCTGAGGAGAACTTGGTCATGTATTTGGATCTCGTCAAATATCTCTCTCCAAGCCTACTTATAAGTTGTCACATTATTTTTATGGATTGCATACCAAGCTCTCTCTATAAACAACCCCTTTCTCAATCCTTCTAATACTAAGGGATGATTAATAGATCTAATTCCATGACTTCATCATAGTACCTCTTGGCAAAGCTCCTTAAACTTTCTCCTTGACCTTGTCTCAACATCAACAGTGAGCTCATGCTATTGTGATTTGATGTTGTCCCCTAAACTTGTTGGTGAACATGTCACATAGCTGAGTAAAACTTCTGGCCGAATCTGCCTTCAGGTTTCTAAACCATTTTCGGGCTTGTCCTTGCAATGTTAAAGGGAAAGGTCGGTACATCTAAAGCTCAATTAGACCTTGAATATGCATCATTTCCCAAAACAGCTCTACATGCGAAATTGAGTTAGAAATCCTTATACAAGGGGTAATATATGGCATCTTGAATTTTCTAGGAAAAGCCAATTCTTGGATTTCTCTAGTGAATGGAGATCCAAGGCTCATTCTTACTCAAACTTTCCTCTATTCCTTCTGCTTCTTCTTCACTTCTAATTCCTCCAACAACGTTTTGAGGCATTCCTCCATTTGTTGCTTGTTTATTACCTGAGAAGCATGATTTTCACCTTAAACTTCCTTTGACCTCATGTCCTACTTGGCCTTAGCTAAGTCTGTGTTTATTGAGGCTTTCTTCTCTTTCTGCCTCTTTTGGTTCAAGTACGAGTGTATGTCATACAAGTGCAAACCTTGCTTAGCAGTGCACTTCAAATTGTTTTCTCAAGCATGCTAGTCATGTAAAGAATGTGGAATCGGGTCTGTTCATATGGTGACAGGTGCATTGGGAACCAGATTACGCCATTTTTTGCTAGATGGTTGCTCCATAACCTTTCCTTTCCCTTTTTGGGATGTGGTGTACCTTTTTCCTTCTCGTGGGCTCAATTTCCAACCAACCATGGTCGTTACCATTGCCTTTAGAGCCCATTCTCCAGAAATTTTTGCATTGAAGCCTTGGTGCACTAGTTCTTCATGCTCTATTAGCATGTCATTCTCTGTGGGCTTTCCCACTCTTTGTCTCAGCATTTGCTTCAATTTCTCTAACTTCTTTTACTGAGCCACCATCATATTCTTCAATCTCGCCATTTTCTTGTCTTTCTTTGCATGCGATCGACGGCTATTTTCCAACTCCCGTTGCAACCAATTTGCTTTGCTCGGATCAAGTCGAAGTATCGACTGACTAGATGGCTATGGATCTGAATTGGTTCGTGAATTGGATTCCTCTTGATTCAAGACTCCATGGCATTCCTCCTCGTATGGAAAGAAGTCCCTAGAATCATCCTGCAATGCAATTCTTTCTGTCACATGTGGTCTCGACGAATGATGCTTGTCCTTCATAGCCATCTTGAATTCTACCTTTGTCTTTTTGTCCTCTTTTTCCCATAGACGGCACCAGTTATTGATGCCGAAAATTCGTTTATTCTGAAATCAAACAATAGCATTCTTGTCTTCAAGATTAGGGTTGTTGACGCTCACCTGCAAAACAATCACAGTCAGAGAGATGGCTGATTTGTCCCACGTAAGCACTCTAATGCTTAAATTAGATGGTTTGCTTAAGAGGAGAAAGAAAATTTAGCAACGTTTTTGTTAGGATTCAGTGTACGTACCTTCTCTTTTTGATGCCGGGATTTTATAGGTGCGAAGATTAACTGTTTTCAGCTATATTTCCGGCCACATCTCTCGTTCCCCCTAGTGATTGGAAGTAGGAAGGACGAGTGGTTAGTGGGCAGAATGAATGGCCTAAATTTTCGTTGTCCACGTCGCGCCATGTCTGGTGATGCTTTATACTCGACCCGATCCGGTTATCCTTATCATGGCAAAACACCTAGGATTTAGCTTGTCCTAAATATGTCATTTAGTCTTAGGGGATTATCAAACCTGATCACACGCCATCTGATGGTTTGGCATATTTATGCTCGAGTACTTCCTCAAAGAACCGTTATATTTTTCTGTCACCGTAAGATTTTGATCAAGTTCGACCAATAAAATAATTTAAATTTATACATTTCTGATTTATGTTGACCAATACAATTATACAAATACCCCTAATTTATATATATTTATATATATTTGAAAAATAAATTATAAACACAATGCAGGAGAAATAAAAAAATTAAAATTAAATAGATGGGTGGACAAAGCCCAAATCATTTATACAATTTAAATAAATTTTCGATTAGAAGTTTCTACTTGAAAACATATAAATCCATATTTTTTATTAACAATTTTTTATTTACTTCACTTAACTAAAATGATTAACAATTTTGTGCACAAATACTTGCAATTATAAGAATTTAGATAGAAGACAATAAGAAATAAAACTTATGCTTTTACAAATCTTAATTCAAAAATTGATTGGAAAGTTAGTTAATTTGATAGGCTGATGCATGTACAAGTACTGTATTGGCATATATTTAATATGCACTGAATTAATTTTTATAATTAAATATTATTAAAAATAAGAAAAGTGAGACACCGTTATTATAAAAATATATGAATTTTAAAAAAATATGTTATAGGCAATTTATAATATTTAATTACTTTAATGATGGAAAGTAAATATTTCTCAGATTTTCATCATCTAAGAGTTAAAATTGAAAACTTTGTTAGTAAAGATCCAGCAACGAAAAAAACCGACTTTACAAGGACGTCTATATTCTAAGAAGGTAGACCAAATATTAAAGAACATGAAGTGGGCAATGATTGAATGAACCATAAAATTAAATATTTTCAATTAAAAGTAAAAGAAATCTGCAATTGAAAATTTTAAAAATCTAAAATTTACGTTAAATATATGTTAGAGCTTAGAGTTAGAATTTCAGGTTTACTTAGAGTTTTGTGTAAATTATTTGTGTTGTGCAATAAACATTGTATAAGCTATCAAACAAAATTGTGTCTTTAATATTTCGTATAAGTTATGTTGTCACTATGATTGGGTAATCATTGTGTTTAGGTTGTCAATCATTATGTTTAAGTTGTAAACATGAACAAGAGAACTCATCATGTTTGAATTATCACCATGTTCAAGTTACCATTGTAATCAACTATTCATCATATCTAACTTGTCATTATGACAGACATTCACCATGTTTGGATTAGGCATTGACTAGGTTATCACAAAGACTAGGTATTTACCATATTTAGGTTGTCACTTTAACCAAGCATTCACCATGTTTGAGTTGTTACTGTGCTTTTACCAAGTTGTCCTCTGTCTTAGTTATCATCATAACCAAATTGTCACCATATCTAGGTTATCACTTGGTTGAGGTAATTACCCTAATTAGGTTGTTATCATGTCTCCCTAAGTTTTGTCTAAGTTGTCATTGTAACTAGATATTTATCATGTCATCTAATTATTCTAAATAGGTTGCTACAATTACCATTCCTAAGTTGTCACTATGACTAGGTTGGTATCGTGTCTCTCTAAGTTGTGTCTAAGTTGTCACTATAACTAGATATTTGTCATGTCATCCAAGCTAAGTTCCCTACTAGAAATTGGCTATCACTAACATCAACTTAATATTTGTGATACGGTTTATTGACACTAGTTCAAAGTATGTAAATTGCTCAAATTAGTTAATAGTCATACTAAATTTAGTATCACAGAAGAAATATTAAAAGTTACTAATCCGAGAGTATCAAAACATTATTAAGACTTTTGTATCGTTGTACTACTACCCTATTTAGACATTTGTATCATGATATTATTGAAACTTTTTCATCAAGATACTGCTAATACTATTAAAATTTTTTGAATATCTATTATACTATTAATTATCAGTTGACATAAAATTAGTATCAATAAATATTTTTTGATTTGCAAGTTTAATGTTAATGTTTATTGAAAACCATTTATATTATAGGTTAAGTTTAATTATATAGTACATTAGATACGAATTTCATTATTGAATACTAAATAGGATAATATAAATGGTTAATATAGTATAATTCAATATACTACAACTTACAAAGCAACCATACACAATTCAATAACAAACACAAGTTCTATAAACATAAGTTTGAGCACAAAGTACAAATACATATCTAATAATAATACCAGTAAAACTCATATTTTCTATATATATGGTTTCTAATGTTTTAATAAAATCCTTCAAAAATTGCCCTCACTTTTGCTTGATTTGACCTCTTCTATTCAAGCAACCTATATTAAGCAATTAGTTCATGCATTAATATCCAATCAACTTTTGCATTTGACATAAAATGCACACACCCCAAATTCAACATCAATGAATAAAAATTAGTAAGATTAAAAAAGAGAAGGCATTAACCTGAAGGGTATGCCATGACTTCTACAAAATGATAATCACATTTTCGCTTTTTCACTTTGCTATTTCTTTATTGTTAAAGTTGCTACTACTCGGCCCCACCATTGTGCTACTATTATTGCTGCCAAGGGGTTGTTGTTTTTGTTGTTTTGCAACGAAGAAAAACTATAGCTTACTCCTAACTTTATATTTAGCTTAGTGCAAGGTATTGTAGTCCAGTAAAGAAATCTACAATGATGAAACCCAATGATTGCATGGTAGAATCCAAAACCGTGCATTAGCTCCTTAGTTTGTATTTTAAAAATCAGTTAACAGTAAAAATAAAAAAAAATAGCCAACTTTCACTTTAATCCATGTGTAAAAGTTTGTGCTCGAGAATGTACCCAATACTCAAACTAATAGCTAAACATATGTTATATTTATCAATAAGCTTCAGCACAACAGCAAAACAAAAGCATTTGATTTGCTAGACATTTCATTAATTCCATTTCGGTACCCAAAATCAAAGTCTGCAAGAGGGAAAAATAAGGCAACACATAAATGACCTTGTTATAAGGCTCATTCAGCTCAACAGCAAGGTTTCTTCAAAAAGGGTTATTGAGTTCAAAACTTGTTACAAGATTAGCAAGCTCTCTTAGTGGATGACATTCTCCAAACGCTTTAACCAAAGTCGTGATATTATTTTTTGGAACTGGCCTTGCAGGTGCAAAAATCATAGGCTTGCGTGGGTTGTTAAAAAAGTTCATTATCAGCAAAATTAAAATTTAAACATTAACATTAACTAACAGTTGCATAAAATATGGGAATATGTATGATCTTAGGTACATGATCATCGAAGTTCAGTTAATGTATAAGCCATTTCTCAAGTAGACAAAAAAAATATGCAAGTACCGATTAATACCTCAGCCTAGATAAGTGGATCTAGAGGTGCAGAATGATCTTCATTTCCTTCTGTATCACCATTTATATCACCATCTTGTGGAACAATATAATTGAACTCCATTCCAAGGGAAATTATCTATAGTAAAATACACATTCATCAATCATATGTTGTGAAAAAATAACATCCATACCTATGACATATAGTATTAAGGAAGAGAAACCTACAGTGAAGCGAATTTTTCTAGTTAAATATTGTTAGTAAGCAAAATGAACTTTGCCATATTACTTCAACCCAATATTTTTTGTCTTCAAGGCTCAGGTTGTGATGCATATCAAAATGAAATTGCCTAGAATGACTAATTGTTCCAAAGCACAAATTTGGATCTTACTTAAAAGTTTTTAAATTCTGATGTCTATGTGGGAGTTCATTATGGTATCCCTCTGAGATACTCTTTATATTAATTAAATCAATATGCCCACATGATCTAAGTTAAAACTATGATTCTGAGATGTTGACAAGTTTGTCATATCTTTGTATGGACATGATTCAGATGCAGCAACCTTGAAAAATCTTAAAACAAGGACATATATGGCTGGGTTATACGGCTTATGTACATTTATCATATATATACTAGACCATGATTCTGTATTTCTTTAGCTCATAGGAAAAGCATAAAAAGTAAACATTTCAAACTTGAAAGCATGTTAAAGTTTGTAACAAAATTCTCTAAGCATCCCTAGACTATCAAAAATATCTAAGTAGATAAAGGTGCCTTTTCTTTTTACTGTCCATACAAGTATAGTCAGATTTCAGACACACAAACATTATTATTATTTATGTCTGCATAGAAGTGAGTAAACAATAACAATAAAAACTACAAGATCTCATCATCATCATCACACATACACTTACACAAAAACACCACGTTCTCATCTCCTTCCTCACAAACACCTCTTAATTCTTATTGGCTAGCTCTTTATTGAGATTTTCAAATGCAATTTTATTGTTTATATATGATTATAAATATATTATATATGTATTTGTACGGCCTCTAGTTGCCTGACTATTTTACTTTCTAGAGAGAGCCAATAAGAATTCTTTTGTCTTTGTCATGAGGAAACCCAAAAAAATCTCTTCTTAGGTTTGCAAAAAATGTTTCACTGATGCATTTTCATTTGTTGCTAGTCATTGGAAGGTGGGGCCTAATGCTTAACTTGTTTTGTGTTGAGTCCCTTATCTTCTTCCCTTCACCATTCCATTTCATCATTTTTTTTTTTTTTTTTTGCTTTTATAAAAGATATTCTTTACCTTATTCTGTGAGTTTTAAAGACAATAGTTTATCTTATTGCTTATATGCATGTTAGAGAAATAATGTAGGGCTTTGTGTATCTTTCTTTTTCTCTTAAAATCTCTGCTTCTTCATTCATCCTCTTGTACCATTCATAAAAGTTCTCTTAGACAAACAAAAGCAAAAGAATTCTTAAATAAAAAAAAAAGCTTGTAAGCATTTATTGCAAAGAGAAATTCATACACAACTAACTCTCTAGTTTCTAAGGATCGAAACCAACTCGATTTCGAAGATCAATAATTTAATATTTAATATTCTATTATTATCAAGTAAATTTGAGCATTTAATTAATTTAAATGTTTAATCACAGAACAAAAAGTGAGGACACCAATTCATACATGGCAAAAATTTCTAAAGAAATAAAAATAGAATCAACTAGAGCTAGTGTTCTTAAAAACTTCAATGGACTAATATTTATGCTAGAGCACAAGGTACTTGTAACCATTCAAATCTAAGTAGAGTTTAATACTTAGGAAGTTCCAAGGAGCTAGAAGCTATATTTTTGACAATCAAATAGAATAATTAAGCTTGTTGAATATGCAACCACAAAAGGTAGATGGAATCTTTAGATTCTTTTATTATCGACCTTTAATTCAAAGCAAATAACAAAATTTTCATTAAAGAAAACTCAATTTTATATTGAAGAGTAATGATTCAATCAATAGTTAGTTATATAGATAAATCTATAGCTCTTGAGAAGTCAAATCATACGTTCTTGTTCTAAAGGTTTTCTAGCAAAACATTTATCATTGATTCGTTTTATTGCAACATCAATAACCATCCACTTCCCATGGTAAATTATACCAAAAGTTCTAAAACCTAATTATCACAACTCTTCAAGGTCATAAATACTTATATTTTCGAAAAAGGGATTAGCACACTTTCTTTTAGTTATTTTCTTGTTATATCGGTCGCAGTTAATTGAATGACTAGAGACAAAATTAGGGCAAATAAGAAACAAAAATAAAAAGAGAGATGAATGGTATGTAGTTACAAATTGAGGAAGAAGAGGTTTGTCCAAAGGAAAAAACGAAAGAAAAACACTTCTTTATATGTATTATATCGCTATAGTTCACATCACTTGCTCTTGTAGACATCGGCAGAGGAATCATATCTGCAACTAGAATTTGAGTCACAACTAGTAAATCATTGGAGTGGTAGTGTGGCTAATGACCTAATTAGCAAGATTGAATGTCGATTCAACAGGATATCCAGCCACACCATTTAAATTTTGACAAAAAAAGTGAAATACTTACAATTTTCTCATAATAAAGATAGTGAATCATAGGTTCCATGAGTGGATTTTGTATTAAGTGAGTAGAGAGTTAGCGATTGAATGGAGAGCTGACCACTTTTTGATTTGGATTTTTTGATTAATGTAAGGTGTTTTGGCAAAATGGAGAGTGAGAATTAAGGGAGAAAATTTCGCGTAGTGTGGGAAAACTTGTAGCCAAATATTTGGCCCCAACAAATCGACGTTGTTTTTGTTATTCTTTTTCCTTTTGATTTAAAAAAGAAATAACAATTACCCTTGAAACATTTTCATTTCGCCATGTTGTCATGCACAAATATAACTTTGTTTTATTAGTTGATACTTAAAAATCACAAAATATGTGTAAACATAAAATACGTATATTTGTATGTTTGGTAGGACCTCTTATGTGTAACAATCATTGTCAGAATGTATCACATTATAAAATAATCAATTTAAAATCACTTTAGTAAACACAAATTTAATCAAAACTCATCAAACTAAATTATTTATAGCTTTTTTATGACAATCACCATGGGACATTAAGAGTATTTATATTTTTTTGTACAAATATGTAATTTTTATTTATTGCTTGTTATGAGCTTGTGTGTGTGTATTTTCTAATAATTTTTTGGTAAAAAAGTTTTAGATATAATAAGATAAGTACCACACCATTTGGATGTCCACTTACTAAAATCATGATATATATGTTATGTTCTTAATTTGATCATTAATAATAGAAATTATGATAAAAAGAAAGAATATTTGCAATGTGTAACATAGGTTTACTAGATTGTCTCATTAAGATTGTATATTCAAAACCTTATCCTTCAAAAATGCTTGATGAAATTTCAATGAAATGGTGGGATATTTATATGCTTCTTAGGAAGGTTTTATTTGATATTTTTCTTTTGTATGAATGTGATATCTTTTTTGTAAATTTATAAACTTCTAATTCTTTGAATTTGATAGTTGTGAATGTGTGCAATCATATTTATTTGAAGGTAAAATTTTGCATGTGATATAGCACAGACTTAGGAGAATGTTGTAAAGAAATTTTACTAATTGATAAAAGTTTAATGATAAAATAAAGAATTCGGATCTTTTTTATTTTTTAAGAAAATAAATTTATCTTAAAAGATGTGAATTTAAAAAACTTTTGCAATTAAAATTTTATTAGATAATAAAATACTATAAATTATAAGAGAGAAAAACGACACGAATTCAAATTTTCTATAAAAAAATAATATTCTCTAAAGTCTTTTAAAAGTACTAAACTTTAAATATTTGAAAATGAGGACTTTAAATATTTGAAAATGATTGCTCAACTATTTTAATTTTCTCTTTACTTTAGTTCTCATCATACAGTTTTAAAAAAATTATCATAATTAATATAGTTTGCCCTAAAATAAATTACAGTAATTTATAAGTGAAAAGATTAATACTAAGTTGCATTGGAAAAAAAAAGGGATTTAAATAAAGTAAGTATCATAAATATATTGATAATGGTATTTAGAGAATTACAATTGTTATCAATAAATCATTAAAAAATTTAAAATATTGTGTAAAATTTTATTGTTTTATAATAAAATGTAATATGTTGTTTAACGATTGATTTAAATTTTTAATAATCCCATAAAACCCTATAACAAGATAAGTAATTAAATTATTTTACTTATGAAATGATAGATATTTATGTTATGTAGCTCTTTGTTGTTCAACTTAAACTTGTTACACATAGTTTCCTCCAAAATCTTAAATTTATTTAATTTAAAGTGTTTAAGTATAATACAATATTAAAATACATTAAAGTTTTGAAATCTTGTTAAAAAGTTAATATAGAATATGTTATCACAACAATTTGGTTATTTTCATCATGAGATGGAAGTGAACGAGAGAAGTACATGATTTCTCATATTCTATGTAAAAAAATAACTTGAATAAAATGATTTATGAATGTAGAGGATTATCAAAATATTTGCGTGACTTACAATTAGAAAAAAATTTCAAAAACTAAAATCATTATTATCAAATTATATAATTTATTAGAAAATCATGACAAACAAAAAATCATTTACTATATAAAAATATTTTTATCTAATAAATCTTGGCAATTCTTATTAAAAGTATTTTTATCTAATAAAAGTCTTAGAATTAAGTCACTTTATTTTATTAATCCAATTATAAAAATGAATCTTTATGAGGAGAATATTTTCCATTTCTACTTTGATTTCTCTCTTACTCTAAAATTATTTATTTCATGTAATAATTTCTATCTAGAAACTTCCATAATTTAAAATTTTTTAATTTCAGTTGGAAATAGTTTTCTAGCTTCGGGTGGTTTGCTGATTTCTTTATGTTCATTAGAGTAGTATCAAATTGATCAATTTTATTCAATAATTATGATTCAAAAAATTTTAATTAGTTTTAAAATTAAAAAGATAAAAATAAATTTTTTAAAAAATTTATAAAATAACAATGACACGTAGCAAATCAAAATTGCTCTACCCTTTTCTAACTCATAAACACAGTCAAAGGCAAGCTCAGAAGAATAGCTTGCAAATTGCAATTCCTTCCCTGATAACTTATATTGATAGGTTTTGAGAATATTTACTCGATTTCGACTGAATTATCACATCAAGTCCTATTATTACCTACAACGCTTGACAAACCACATAATTAACTTTGTACAAAAGGTGCTTAATAAAAAAAAAAATGGAAAATTCAAAAGAAGATGAAAATTAACAAAAAAACTACTTGTAAAATATTTTCAAACGCTACTCTCTAACATTTGATCGATGCTCTAAAACATGTCTCATAGCTCTATGTAGTGAACAAACTTGGTCAATTTTTAGAGTGCCCAATACAACAAAATTTGCAAGCTTGCGAAAGTGCTTTAAGGCATCTCAATTAAAGGTGCAGTAGTAGATCATGTTTTAACTTTCAATCTAGAGAAGAACAAGTTACGAACTGCTTTTAAAGTAATGATTCTGATAGTGCCTGTGACATAGATGGTCGTACTAAGTTGGTTAATTCCTTTGCTAGAATTGCAGTTTAAACTTGTGAAGACTCCAATTAATATATATATATAGGGTGGCCGAAAATGTCTGGGCCGTAAAAATGTCAAAAAAGTACAGATTTTTGCCACAAAGTTTTTAATATCTCAGACTCAATCCGAGCTTTTGTTTTAAAAGCTGGATCAAAGCCCAGTCCCAGAACCATGAAAATTGGGCCGTATTTTAATAATTTGATCCAAATCGAGCTGAGGTTTCAACCTCAGGTACGATGAAAGATATATTGATTGTCTTTAACGTCAAAACGGTCTTTAGTTCCTAAAGTTCAAGTTGAATATTTAATGTATATATTCAGGATTCAAGGTTCAATTTATGCATGGGAAAGAGGAAGGATATATAGAGAATAGATTAACCCATACAAACAGAAAACATCCCATTTTAATATTGCATACACAGTGGTAAAGAAGTTTAATATTACAGACCATAATTTTTTTATTATTCCGAATTAAGCTAGCTGTAATGAAAACTAAAAGTTCTTGATCTGATACCTCTGAATCTGATAGTGAGTTCTATTTATATATTACAATTCTTAACAAAATACTATTATTTATTTATTACTTAACTAGACCCCATTGTTTCCAGAATCTTGCCTCTGCTCCTCGTTGTACTCTTCCTTCACGTCAGCAAACAAAGCAATCAGAAATGGTGGTAAATAAAGTGTAACCAGAGAAATACAAACCATTGCAATGAGAGAAGTTGTGGATCCTGTAGCATAAACGCTTCCACAATATATCTTCCCTAGTCTTATCTGTATCAGATGAATCATGGACAACATCAACGCAATAATTCCACCAATTGATGCCGCAAATGACACAAACAGCAAGGTGTATCTCCACCTAAGTGTCAGAAAGAAGTGTAAAAGTTTTATTTCTAATTTGAGCTGGTTCTTGATCTTATGGAAGTTTAATAGAACTTTGAGCGATTTTGCGGCCAGGCTTGATATCAGGAAGAAATCAAAGGATAAAACTTCATACAAGATCAGTCTCTTGGGCATATCAGGATCTGGATCGCAGTTTGGTCGGTTTTCAAGACTGTGTTGCTTTGAAGAAGCAAAGGATAAACCGATGAAGACAGCCACAGTGAAGAGTGAGTTTACGTTGACAATATCATCTAGTGCTTTTGAATGCACCTCTATCACTTCGTTCACTTTGTTTTCAGGCTGATCTTGATTACTTGCTGCGCAATATTTGTTCCTGATCCAAATTTAAAGAAAACTAATTAATTTCAAGTATTATATATAAATCATATCATATGAAGTAGATAGCTAGCTAGCTAGAGAGTACCCATCTGGATGCTGCGGCCTGGACATTGTAGGGGTAAGATTTCTGCTATATCTGATTTATCTATCTGGATGATCGAGTTGAGTACATTTTCCACTGATATTTATTTATATGGGAAAATGGCAATTTCCCCATTACATCCAGGCCTACTACATTTTCCACTGATTGAAAAAAACAAAAAAATACCCCAAAATTTCCCGTGATTAAAACAGTAACTATAGAAATTAGATTTTTTAAAGGTATTTTGGTCTTATTCGCTGTAAGAGAAATGACCTGGGAGACAAACACCGACTTGAATTTTACTAAGATGTGATATGTCCTAGTTAGATGTCTCATTGGAAAATATGTATGAAAAAAATACATAAACATTTAAATACATATTTAATTTTTCACTATTATTTTTATAAATTAATTTTAATTTATAAATTCATATTTAATTTTTTAATATTAGAAAATACTAATTTTTTGTCAAATTGTTACACTAAATTATCGGTTTAATTTTATACAAAATTATTATTAATTTAATATTACAAAATAAATATTCTTTTCTATCAGAGAAAATATAGTAAGTCCGGATCTAATAGTGGAGGAATTGTCATTTCCCATTTCCCATTTCCCATGCATATAAAAGAATGTCTATGTGCGGTAATTACAAGAAGAAAAGTAAGTTGATGTGCTTCCTTTCCGTTGCTCGTCTTTCAGGCCTTCTTTGTCATGCCCTTTGAATCTAATGTTTATTCATGTAAAAAAAAATATTGATAGCATCAATCATCTAAAAGACTTAACTTCAAATAAATTGGGACTTCTCCTGCAGGAGATACTATGCCTATGGCTCCACTTTTTGTAGGTTATTCTATGCCATCTCTTTTAGAAGATAATATTATTAGTGCGAATAACAATTGTATCTCTAAAATCTGAAATAAATAATAATTGAATCCTAAATTAAAAATATTTATCAACAAAACTCCTTTTAGATTTTTTTTATTACTGCTAACCACTTAGAAGATATAATCGTATTTTGGACTTGTCCTAACTAAATTAAAAAATAAAATTACAAGTATAAAACATGAAACAAAAATTGATGACATACTTTTTTCAATATGGGTGATGCCTATCCTTATTTTGGGGGGATTATAACTTATAATTAAATATGATACATCTCATAAATAGTGGATAGATCCATGCATAGGTGGAAATTAATCCTTGTAATTAGTAAGGATTAAAGATTAGACTAGTCTCCGTTAAGAGGTTTAGTCTTTTGGCTACTCAGACCTATGCAAGTTAGGGCTGAATTGTTGATTAATGGCATACTTGAGTGCCTCTTTGATTTGATTTTTTTTATTAAAAAAAAAATTAATACTAAAACTCTAATTTTTGGACGTGGTTTAATTGATAATAGAGAAAAATTTTTAAAAATTAAAAAAAATATTTTTTTTATTAAAGAAGTTTAAAATTTAAGTTTTTTTTTATAATTTTTAAAATTTTTAAAAGTAAATTTATATATAATATCTTTATTTTATTTTAAAAATTTTAAATTATTTTTTAAAATAAATTATTAAAAATTATATTAAAATAATTAATTATTTATGACAATCAACTCATGTTAATAAGTACGTGTAAAGTAACAAAGTTCGTCTTGATTAGTTTGGAGTATTCCCAAAATTCTCTCTCTCAATAAAGTTAAAAGAAGACTTTGACATTAAACAAAAGGCAAGTCTTATTATATTAATAAATAAACAAACCCAGGCACTTTTACATTTTAGAAACTGAAATTTAAATAAAATTATTAAATATTTAAAATTTATTTATTTTTTATTAAAAACATAAGAATGTAATTAAATTAAAAAATTTAACATATCTTTAAATAATTAAATGTGTGAGTAAATTAATTATTTTATTTTTCAATAATATTTTTATTTTATTAATTTATTTATTAACAATTCAATTTTAAATACTATTTAACTCTTTTAATTCTTGTCATCTTTTTCTACATCTCTTTACCTACTTTTACAATATGATTTATTTTCTTTTATCTATTTTTATATTATTGAATATAATTGATTCATAGTTTTTTCTTTACTTAGCAAGATTAAAAATTAAAAAACCAAACTCTCATATCATATAAGAAATAATTTGTATGTATTTACTAGAAGTTATTATCTTTATGAACTGTTGTTTAATGTAATAAAAATCTTTTATAACATATAGAAGTATATGTAATATTTTAAAAGAATATATATGTTAAAATAATTAATTTTTTAATTTTTATTTTTATAAAAATAAATAATTTAATATTTAAACATTTTGAAAAATAAACATATCATTTATAATCAATTTCAGTTAAATTTATAGTTTAGCCATGTTTAAATTTTAAAATTATGTATTTGAGATACAAAGTATGAGTAAAAGAAAAATTACAGCTGAATCTATTTGAAATATTTTTAATTTTATATTAAATATTTTACATTATATTTTAATGTTTTAAAATTTTATACGTTTTATATAAATTTTAAAATTTGCCCTTGTGAATAACGTGACTGTCTTGTTATAAATGATATAGGGTAGGTCACTTCATCTTTACCAAAAGCTGCCCCCCACGATAGTTTATTTAACAATATAATAAGAGTTGCTTTTCTTTTCTGTTTCGTTTCTTTTCTTTTTCTTTCTTTAACGTTGATATTTAATAATATAATAAGACTTAGACTTGCTTTTGTTTTTTATTTTCCCCTTTTGAATTGATAGTTAATGATATAATAAGACTACAACACTAATAAACTTTTCCTTTTTTATGTTTCGTTCGACATATAAGTTGTAGAAAATTTTGGACATACTGAAATCTCTTCATTAAAAGTAGCGCGGAGATTTGTTTATTTAACAATATATATAATAAGAGAGATGCCTCTTTTTCAAGCGTTAGATACTTTAATTTTTTTTAATTTTTTAAGTATTACAATATTATGATATGATAAATATTTACTCGGATTCTACGTATAACGAATGTGAAACAGTTCAAAATTTTATTTACATTTTTTGCAATATTTACCTTTTAGAGAAGGATATATACCCATATTGTTAGTGAGAAATCCCTAAACTTGTATTATGTGTTAAATTATATTCAGAAACTTCAATAATATAAAATTACAATTGTCATATTTGAAACAATAAAAATTATTATTAAGATATTGCTTTTAACTATTGTTTTCACTTATTATCTATATTATAATAAAAAATTATTGAAAAAACCTTATCTCATCTGTTTAAAGGGGTAATTTAATTGATTTGATCTCTTACGGTAAATATAAGAAATATGAAAATTGATCAGTTTTATTTAATAACTATATTATAAAAAAAATTTTAATTTCAATTTGTTGTGCGTGGAAATAGATTTCCTCTAAGAATGTTCATCAGAGTAGTATCAAACTATTTTGCATAAATGCATACATATGCACACATAAATTATTAAAGGCCGATAATGTAGAAAAAAATTCTATGCATAAATTATTGAAAAAAGCCGATGTGACTTAATAGTATTTGTGAATGAAAATAAAAAATTAATAGAGTCTAAAAAAATAATAATGTGAAACTCGTGACAAATATGTGCAATTGTATGACATTAATTTATATCCCATGATTACAAACGTAGTGAAATTTAATATTACACACCACAAACAGAAAACATCCCGTTTAATATTGAATACACAGTGGCAAAAGAAATTTAATATTACACGCCATAATTTTTCATTATTCCAAATTAAGTTATAGCCGTAATTAAAACTAAAGGTTCTTGATACGATACCATTTAATTTGAATGTGAGTTTTATTTATCCAATTCTTAATAACATACTGATTATTTATTAAGAATCTTGTCTCAACTCGTCGAAGGCCTCTTTCTTCAAGTCGGAAAACAAACCAATCAGAAATGGTGGTAAATAAAGTGCAACCAGAGAAAAGCCAACCATTGCAATCAGAGAAGTTGCGGCTCCTGTAGCATAAACGCTTCCACAATATATCTTCCCCAGTCTAATTTGTATCAGATGAATCATGGAAAACATTAACGAAATAATTCCACCAATTGATGCCGCAAATGATACACACAGCAAAGTGTCTCTCCACCTAAATCTCAGAAAGAAGTATAAAGGTTCCATGTATAATTTGAGCTGGCTCTTGATCTTATGGAAGTTTAATAAAACTTTGAGTGATTTTGCGGCCAGGCTTGATATCAGGAAGAAACCAAAGGACAAAACTTCACACAAGATCAGTCTTTTGGGCATATCAGGATCTGGATCGCAGTTTGGTCGGTTTTCAAGACTGCGTTGGTTTGGAGAAGCAAACGATAAACCGATGAAGACAGCCATAGTGAAGAGTGAATTTACGTTGACAATATCATCTAGTGCTTTTGAATACACCTCTATCACTTCATCCACATTGTTTTCCGCCCGATCACTTGCTGCATGAGATCTGTTCCTGATAAATATTCAAAGAAAACCAATTAATTCAAAGTATATATATATATATATATATATTTATATAAATCATATCATATGTAGTAGATAGCTTGCTAGCGAGTACCCATCTGGATGTTGCGCCTCGGACATGTTGGTGGTACGATTTCTGCTCTATCTGATTTGTCTATCTATCTTAATTTATTGATTTCTTTCACTGGCTGTCCAATTGATTTGAGTATATATATATTGGGGAAATGGCAATTTCCCCCAATCAGATCCATGCCTACTACATTACCCCTCATAGAAAAAAAGTCCCAAAACCCCTTTGTCGTTAAAATTGTAACTGGAGAAATTGGCTTTCTAAGGTATTTTGGTATTATTCACTGTAAGAGAAGTGACCTAATAGACAAATGCCGACTTGAATTTTACTAATATGTGATATGTTCTAGTTAAACGCGATTAAAAAATATAAAAATAATGTCTCATTAAAAAATATGTTTGAAAAAAATTCATAAACATTTAAATTCATGTTTAATTTTTCATATTAGAAAATTATTATTAGCTTAATTATTTTCAAATTTTTACTGCAAAATATTGGTTTAAACTAATAATAGTTTTCTATAAAATTAAACCAATTTTTTACTGCAAAATATTGGTTTAATTTTATAGAAAACTATTATTAGTTTGATGATACCAAATAAATATTTTTTCTAAATTGATTTGAGTGCACTTGTTCGTATTTAATTTTTTCATATTACTAATTCATTATTTGTTTGCCCTTAAAAAGTGTGTAGGGCTCTTTGAAAAATTTTATAAAAGATTTTCATATTAAGCATTTCATTATAACAGATCAAATTATATTTAATCTAACAATGCAAACAATTTGATTCAGTAATACACAAAATTCAATCAGATTAAATGGAAAAAAAATAACAAATTAACAACTAAAACACTAACAATACAACTCAAAATAGCACCAAGAGCATAGGCACAAAATGAAGCAATTTTCCAACCTAGGTTAAGAAGGAATCAAAAACTTGTGGAAGTAGCGACAGGCATAGATAATTAAAAAAAAAAATAGATCTAGTTCTTTTTTTTTTTATTTTTTAAATTTAAAATTATGATAATTAAAAAATAAAATTAATTTATTTTATATTATTTAACTATCTTAATAAGTAAAACTTAATCTCGTTAAATAATTATTTTAATTTTTAATTAATTTAATATACATATGTGAAAGAGTAGTTAGATTTTGTCCCCGTTATACTTATTACCGTCAGTAGTAATAAGGCTAATTTTGTAAAAAACCATATTTCCTATTAAGATAATTAAAGACAAGGGGTTGTTGGTTTTTTTTTTTTTTTTTTTCTATCAAAAGAGAAAGCATGAAAATGAAGTTAGCCATGTCTGTTTGTGGTAATTATAACAAGAAAAGTAAGTTTATATGCTTCCTTTCCTTTGTCTTTGTTTTTGAGTTATGCATCACATCCATTGCTTGTATTTCGGGTCTTCTTTGTCGTGCACTTTGAATCTAATGTTTATTCGTGTAAAAAAAAAAAATGATAACATCAATCATCTAAAAGATTTGGCTTTAAATAAGTAAGTTAATAATGATATTATTTATTTATTATTTATAGTAGCACTAGTCTACTACTCTTTTTCTAATTTTGCATATTGATTACATTACATTACATGGTTTTTACATATTTAATACCAAAAGATAAACATAAAGCTAATCATCGGTATTATGAATTAATTAACACATTTGGCGATACTTTTGCTTAAATTGTTTTGTTATGGATATCATTGTTGGCCTATTTTGCGCTAATTCAAGAACATACTGAAGGGCAAGCTCTACCAAAGCTTGCAATATAATTTCTTTTCTTTGCCAATACCTATTCTTATTCTTTAATAATTAATCAAGGGATCCACTTGCAGATATATATGCAATTACATTCGGTACCTCTATTGCAATCGTTAACCTTTGTGTCAGTAGTAATGGCTTAAAATGGGGTCGACACTTCAAGAACTAGAACGGTAATTTGATTTTCTAACAACATACAATCAACTTCAAAACAATTTTGTAGAAATTACTAAAATGTAATATTATTGAACAAATTTTGTGCATTCCCATCATCTAAGAGGTCGTTAATTTTCATACTAGAAAGAAAATCCTCTGCATTTTATAAATAAATTACTAAAATAAAATGTTTTAATTAAACTAAACACCCAACTTTATAACTAGACAAAAATGTCAAATTGAACTAAATTAAACCGTAAGTTCGATTCGATTTTAAAAGTAAATTTGATTTCAGTCAATTTCGAATCAATTGACTTGGTTCGGGTTCGGTTTCCAAAATCGTTGTAAAATTTCATGCAACCACTAATATTTAAAAAATATAAATAAATAATGATTATATAATTCTTGATAAAAATTTATATAAACACAGGGAAAAATATATCAATTTTAAAACATTATTTATGTTTTGTAATTATTATATAATATAAGAACTTTAATGAAAATGTTCAAAAATTTTAAAACCTAAAACTGAAATTCAGAATCAAAGTGGAAGCCAAGTACAATCTAAAAACCAAACTTGAACCAAAATCAAATCGAACTGAACTGATTCGATTCAGTTAGATTCGATTTCATAATTCATGTAATTCAAGTTCAGTTCAGTTTTCATAAAAGTAAATCGAACCTAAATTTGTCCAGTCTTACTCGACTTTATAAATAGAGCCTTGAAATAAAATATATTAGAAATGACTTAAATCATAGAGAATGTGAGTTGTATTATTATTAGTATTAGGTATATATATTTGTACTTTGTACTCAATCTTGTCTTTATAGAACTTGTGTTTGTTATTGAATTGTGTATGTTTATTTTAAAAGTTACTGTATATTGAATTATGTTTTGATTTGCAAATTTAAATTTTTAATATGTGTTGTAGAATATCTATATTATAACTTCATTTTAATTATCATATTGCATTAAAATTAGTTTGGTAATTGAATAATTAGGACGCAGCAAAAATATAAAATCAAATCAAATCAAATTGAACTATTCAATTCAATTCAATTTAGTTCCAAAAAAGAGTTAAGTTATGTTCAGTTGTGAATCGCCTAAATCAAAAATTGACTTGAGTAGAATGTGAAATTTCATATAAATAAATAAATAATTTATAATTATTTTTATTAATTCACATAAAAATAGGAAAAATTATCATAAATTTTAACATTTCTTGCTTTTTTATAATTTCTATATAATTTTGAGATTTGTATGAAGTTTTCCCCAAACTTTATGACAATTGAAGCTAGAACTAAAATTAAAATCGAAGTGTGGAACCGAAAGAACTGAGTTAGTTTGATCAGTTTGATTTAATTTCATAGTTCATATATTTAAGGTTTAGTTCGGCTTTTATGAAAACTTAATCGAACCTAATTTTGCCCACCCTAAGAACAATATTATTGTAATAAATATTGTGTCTCATTTCTTTTATTCAAAAAACTATTACTAATCTTGTGTTAGGGAACAATTTTTACATTATCTTGATGCAAAGGTCTCAATAATGTACTAATGCAAAAATTTTAATAATATACTATTACTTTAAAATAAATAATTGCTAATACTTTTTTCCTAATACAAATTTAGTATCACTTTTTACTGATTTGAACAATACAAATACTTTAAATATGACGCCAATGAAAGATATCACTACTATTATATTGACGTGATCAGCAATGGCTAAATTTCTAATTGTGTAGATATTAAGCTTATTTGATGTATTGAATACCGTTGTATGAATCCTATCGAGTACCTCTCAATCCTTAACTTTGTAGATGCATTTTACCAATATATCATCTGGCATCTTTTTATAGAAACTCTTTTCTATCTGGGTGGTCTTTGATCTGTTTAAAACTAGAGACACCTCTATTGGTTGCAAGAGCACTTGCAATATGGGATGTTGCCCGTGACTAGGTGGGATATCTATGTTACTTTTGAGCTGAAGGTTTGTCAGAATTGCATATTTTTGGTTTTATGTTCTAAATACTAACAGTATCGTTTTTGAGTTTTGTTTTGGTACCCAAAATGATCAAGGATCAAATGTTTTTGTTATGGTGTATGGTACCTGCTGATATTTATTTCTTTACTACCAAAATGAAAGGATATTAAAAGAGAACTTATAGTTTTTTAGTCATTTTAAAAATATATATACTATTATTTTAACTTATATATAAATCAAAATATCTTGTTCAGAAATTCATATTCAAGTAGTTTAGGCAAAATAATAATGTACATAAAAACTCTATACATACATTGTTAAATAAAGGCCGATATGACTTAATAGTATTTGTGAATGAAATTACAAAATTAATATGGTTTAAAAGAATAATAATGTGAAACTCGTGACAAATATATGCAATTGTGTGACATTAATTTATATCCCATAGTTATAAACGTAAAGAAATATAATATTACACACCATAAACATAAAACATCCCATTTAATATTGAATAAACTGTGGTAAAAGAAATTTAATATTACAAACCATAATTTTTTATTATTCCAAATTAAGCTATAGCTGTAATTAAAACTAAAGGTTCTTGATCTGATACCATTGACTTTGACTGTGAGTTTTATTTATTCAATTTTTATTAGCATACTAATTATTTATTACTTAGACCCCATAGTTTCCAGAATCTTGCCTCTACTTCTCGTAGTCCTCTTTCTTCACGTCAGAACACAAAGCAATCAGAAATGGCGGTAAATAAAGTGCAACCAGAGCAAAACAAACCATTGCTATCGGAGAAGTTGTGGATCCTGTAGCATCGCTTCCACAATACATCTTCCCCAGTCTTATCTGTATCAGTTGAATCATTCCACCAATTAATGACGCAAATGATATACACAGAAAGGTGTCTCTCCTCCTAAGTCTCAGAAAGAAGCGTAAAGCTTTTATATCTAATTTGAGCTGGTTCTTGATCTTATGGAAGTTTAATAAAACTTTGAATGATTTTGCGGCCAGGCTTGATATCAGGAAAAACCAAAGGATAAAACTTCATACAAGATCAGTTTCTTGGGCATATCAAGATCTGGATCGCAGTTCCGTCGGTTTTCAAGATTGTGTTGGTCTGAAGAAGCAAAGGATAAATCGACAAAGACAGCCATAGTAAATAGTGAGTTTACGTTGACAGTATCATCTAGTGCTTTTGAATGCACGTGTATCACTTCATTCACATTTTTTCCAGCTGATCTTAATCATTTGCTACATAATATTTGCTCCTGATCCAAATTTAAAGAAAACCAATTAATTGAAAGTATATTTATACATATAAATCATATCATATCTATCATGTAATATAAAGTAGATCGTTAGCTAGCGAGTACCCATCTGGATGTTGCGGCCTGGACATTGGTGGTGGTGAGATTCCTGCTATATCTGATTTATCTATCCATTTTAATTAATTGATTTCTTTCATTGGCTATCTGATTGATTTGAGTATATGTGTGTGTGTTTGTTATAGAAAAAATATTGGTTGGACATATAACGATAAATAAGCCCACAGTATGTTAGTCAGCACTCTATGAGACGATATCACCTTATGAAAAACCCTTTTGGAGTCATTCCAACCTAAGTAGGGATAACTACCAGATGATGACAGGACATTCATTAAGGGGGTGCCCACCACATATGACCAATACCAACAGCATGTGAGCATATTATGAACAGCAATAAAAAGACAACAATCCCTAAAATTAAGGGATCTTACCGCCAAATCATATTATCTTCAAACAGTATAATCTTTTAGGATAACTTACAGTGTAAAGACCACCTGAAAACATTGATATTGGCAGTCGCCTAACGTAGATCAGTAAGCCAGGTGGGACCATATGATATTTGAAAAGGTCTTAGACTCATAACTAAGGCCCAATGGGTAACTTACATGTGTTATAGTAAGGATAAGGTAAGGATAAGGTAAGGATAAGATAATCACCAAAGCAAATAAAAAAGTGACATGTGACGGGATATCTTGGATGAGCCATTCACAATCTGCCACGTGTCCTTGAATTTGACCAACCTCAAAAAGAACACTCTCAAATTCAACCTACAGGCAACTAATGGAAACATTAGGGTTTACTTATCTTGACCATTCATGGTCAATAGAGGGCCCCGTATATAATCATATTTTTCTCCAAACCTCAAGGCATCTTAGGGGGAAATCTTGAAGGAAATCTTGGAAGGGGCATCTTGAGGATCACCTTGAGAACCACCATCTTATCACTTTATTTGTTCCTCTCCAAAGAAACCTTAAACACATAAAAAAAGAGCTTCAAGTCCTGTGGTCATTCTTGGGATCCACCACGGATATTCCCTTTGCTCCATTATGAAGTTGTCATTTCTCCACCATTGTCAACCTTAATAACTTTTGCACGTGGAGTCCTCCTTAAGCTTGGTCAATACTCCCACCTTTTAGCTATTTTTCATGGTTTTCATTATATTGGAGTCTTTACGGCCATTATTTACTTTCTCCAAGATGTATGCTGACTTAAGCATCGGAGAGGGGTTGCCTCTGACCTTACTTTCTAATCACAGGGGGGATGAGGTTTTGAAGAGTGGGAAAAAGGGACTCCATCTCAGGCAGGACACCTTCTAGATCTGAGCTTGAGGTTATCGATTTGCATGGCAAGAAGTTAGGAGGTGCAAGCAACATCACCAAAAACAGACCTTAAAAGCCATCATGAGCCTAGTTTGCTTAGCTTTGAGCTAGGACCGAGCACTAAGTAATCGCTCATCATTTGGTTTGTGAGCTGGGATATTTTTCCACATCAACAATATATATGTTTTTGTGTGTGTGTGTGTTTATTTGTACGAGGAAAGGACAATTTCCCCATTAGATCCATGCCTACTACATTTTCTCGCAATAGAAAAAATATACTAGAAAAAGTTAAAGAGAGCATTGATTTTCTACCCGCCAAATTGCCCATGTACACCCAAGAGGCTGATGAAGCCAATGGATATTCTAGTATAGTTGATTTGCTTTTATGTTGTAATGGCATTTCTCTTTGTTATAAGTTTGGCCATCTGCCTAATTTGTTGGTATTTGTTTTGTAATGTTGACTATTATGGTGGCATTTGATTCGTTTGTCCTTCACTTTTTATTTTTGCATTTTGAAAGGTTATATATATATATATATATATATATGGAGCCAAATTCTTCTTTTTATATTCTTTTTATATTCATATTTATTTAAAAAATATGTTATATATAAATATAAATTTATACATAAAATTTATAGTTTTTCATAATTTAAAATTTTAAAATATTTATAAACTAAATAAATTTATTAATAAATTATGTAATATATTTATAAATTTAAATATTTATATAAACTTAATTCATGTTAATCTAAATTATATTTATATATAAGTTATACAAATATATTTTATGTAAATCATATAAATTATTTTTGCATATAATATATTTACATATAAATATATAAATAGTTAAAATATTTATATATTAAATTATTTATTTAAGTTGTTAAAAGACATTTAATTTTGTCCTATTACACATTAGCATTATTAGGGCAGCACGGTAACAACACACTTTTTCTATTAAATTGACAAATATTTTTAACGTCAGAGGGGATTTTGGACGTTCTATTTCAAGAGAGTAAAATCGAGTATGCTTGAATCTAACAGGGGGAATATGTCATTTTCCCATGTATTTCATATTCTTATTAAATAATTTATTTAATTTTAATTAAAATATAAAAATAAGAGATTTTTTGTTTCTAATAAATAAAACATGTGTATATCTATTATATTTTTTATTTATATTGACTATGAGTTTAATAATTTTTTTAACAAAATATAATGAATGTAATATAATTTTTAACAAAATTTTAAAGGAAATATCTTTAACATTTTCTTTCTATAAAAAATTAAATTACATTGTTATATTTTGGTCTAAACATTTTTTGATAATATTATGCTCTTTTCTAGATTTATTATTAGAACAATAAGTTAGAATAGAAATTTTAATTTTAACATTTCAGTCTTAATTATAAATTATGTTTTGAATAGTAGAGACAAAATTGTTAAATTACAAATATTATATCTTACTTTATTAATTTTATAAAATACAGTGATGAAATGATAATAACCTAATAGATAAAAGAATAAGTCAAGAGGCATTTGTTTATTTTTTAAAACTTAGAGGTATTTGTGAACCTCTAAATTGTAAGGGTATTTGTCATTTTCCTAAATTTCAATATATATACATATATATATTAAATTTAATCAATTTTAAATAAGTTAGAATAACTTAACTTAAATTTTTGAATTTTAAGCTAAGGTGGTGAAAAAAATTTTAATTCAATAGTCTTATGCATATGTGAACTCTTTACATCGCATTACAGATATAATTCATTGGTACTCTTACTAATTCTTCCTTTTTCCTTATTGTAAATTCTTTTCTTTTCGAATCTTATATGAACTTTAAATTGACCAAAAAACAATTATAAGAGAGAATTGATTGTGAAGAAAAAATTTTCAATCACAATTTTGACTTGCATGGGAATTTGTCTATTAGAAATTAAATATATTTTGAAGAAAAAATTTAATTAGTTGTGGTTGCAACTTAAGGATTAGTTTTGAAATTAATGAGGTGTTATGAAATTTATTTATTATTTTAATATAAAAAAAAGACTGATAAATTCTTAAAGTTTGGCCTATTGAACATACTAATTTAAATAGTTTTAAAAATATTCAGTAGAGTCTCAATTTATGAAAAAAATAACAATTATACTTCTAATTTAATAATAACTAACTAAGAAAAATTATTTTTAAACCCCTAAATAGAAATACTGGCATTATTTTGATAAAATATTTAATTAAAAATATAAATTTATTTATATTATAATATATTTACAACATAATATTAATTTCGTATTATAAATTAAACATAAGCGTTAACAAATAATAATTTATTAATAAAAAATATAAATTCATAAATTTAATTATTTACAACGTATTTATCATACAATATTTATGATTTTATTATTATCTAAATAAAATATACTCATGTATATCCAAAATAGAAATAAAATAATAAAACAAAATATATTATAACACAAATAAATTTATTACATAGTAATAGAAGAATATAGTGTCAATATGCCATTACATAGTAATAATATTATTATTATTTTATTAATATATTTTAGATAAATATATTATAACTAATCTGTTGAACAGATCAAACTTTAAGGACCTATAAATCTTTTTTCCTTCGATATAATGGAAACAAAGAAAAAGGATTTTGTAAGGATTTTTAAAGAGTTCCAATAATATCACTCTTCCTTATAACACCACCTTAATTCTAAAATTAACTTTTGTTGGTGCGGGAAAATTTCTTGCTTGCATAAGGATTCGTTGGTAATAAGGATCAGGGTCAACGCTTGGTCAATGCCTTCAACCTAGCAAAAGGGAAATAAAATTGAGTCCAACTCAACCAGAAGAAGTTCCCAATAGGCCTTCAAGTAGTGTTACATATATATGGGTCCAAGCTCTAAACTAGGAAATCTAGCAGAATTAGCCTAACTTCGGGGTTGTTTCCCACCTTGTTAGACTCTTTTAATCAAAAAAAAAAAAAAAGAATTCAGATAAAAGTCGTTGGATAGTCTCTGGCGAATCCACACCAACCCTTAAGTTAGCACTTTTAAAAAGAAGAAAATATGAGATTGAAAAATGTCATAATGAGAAAAATGTCAAAGAAGAAAAGTTAGAGAGTAGAGAGAATAGAGTCCCAAAATGGGAGGAAGATGACGATAATGGAGATGATAACGATGAAGATATTGCAAACTTTTGGAAGAAAATGTGTGTAATACCCAAATTTAATTAGTAATGAGAATGCGTGTATATATAAATATATATATACACTATATTATGTGAGAATACAAAGAATGAAAATTTTAAGACAAGTATATTTATTTTTTGAAAGAGATTATTTGATTATGGATGAATATGAGTATGTTTCTAAAAGAATGGACTATTGAAAATAAGAATATTATTGTGAGAAAAAGTGTAAATGAAAAAGTTAAGGAACTTCGTTGATATTTTATACATAGCGAAATTTAGGTCTAAGCGTTATAAACTTGTGCCATGAAAAGGAAAAAAAAAAAAAAGAGAAAAAAGAAAGTAAGAAATGAAAGGGAAGAAGAATAGTAGAGGCAAAACAAAAAGAAGAAGATGAAGAGAAGAAAAGACGTATATTAACCTATTTCCTATTTAAATATAAACTTCTTTAAAATTAAGTTATGTTTCTTTTAAAGTTTCAAATGTTCTTAGTTATATGTCATATGTCCGATTAATTTGATTATTAATTGAGTATCATTATTTGATGGTTAATAGAATTTGAATTTTACTGAGTTGACTGAATAGTTTGTTTATTAACAATTAAAACATAATTTTGTTTGTACCTTTTGTTTTTTATGATATTAAACTAAATTCAACAACGAATTTGTAGAATTTTATTTCATTGCATTCGGTTAGGAAACCAATTATTTATCATTTTTCAAACCTTACCTTACTGCTTTGAAAAACAATAATTTTTGCTTTAGGTCCAAAATATATATTTATTTGACTAATCAAATAATCTTCAAAAATTCTAAAAGTTGGTATGTTATTTTTTGTACATGTCTATTTATATTCCAAAAAGTTTCATGATTTTTAGATGCTTATAAAATTTTTTATGAATTTTTAAATAAATGACCCTCAACCTAGGAATTTCAGGACAATATAGCTTTACTCGAAAAAGAAAAAATATTTTAAAAATGTTTTTGATACGCAAATGTCATGAGATTTTTGTACAAGGTGTTTTTATTTGTGCTTAGCAATTCTCTCAAAATTTAGCATCATCCGATCAATAAATTGAGAGTTAAAAATCATTTAATTGAATTTAGTTGTTTAATAAGAAACTGAAAAGATAGATTAAGAAGATGTGTGTTTAAACTTTTATAATATATTGTTTTGGACTTGATTAAATGCTACAATTTTTATTATTATAGGTGTGAAGAGCTCTAAGAATGAGGATTAGGTTGTTGCAATTTGAAGGACTTTACTATATGATAAAAATTATTGATACGTGATTAGTTAAAGAAATTCGACTTAAAAAGTGAAATCTTAAAATAAGTTTATTCATGGTTTTAAGATTAATGGATTATTATACTTGTGATTAAATTATATTTTGTTATAAATAGAGTGATTAGAAGATTTGAATACTTAAAATAGCGTGAAAGTTTTGTTTTTGCTCAGGTAAGTAAATTTATGCATAAGATATTTGTTGTTAATGTTTGAACTATTAATTACAATTTTAAGCATCAAAAACAATAAGAAAAAGTTTTAACGATTAAATATTTATTTTGAAGGAATTATTTCTTAAATTATTGAAGACTTCATATTAAATGTATATGAAAATAAACATTATTAATTTTTTCTTAGATGAAATGTCTTATTTTGTAAACTATGTTTTGGATCTTTATTCTTAATAATTGTTTTTATTACTATTATCGACTGACATGCTTAATTACTATTATACACTTATTGACTATTAATGATTAAATTTTCGAGATACTATCGTATTGAATTGTGATAAATGAGAAACCAAGATATTGGTAATGTTACGAGATATGAATTAAATGATTTTGTTAAATATTTGATTAAATGCTTTTATAAGATACTATATTTTTAGTTTATTAAATGGTGTGATTATGTTTACACATTTATTATGGGATAAATATTGGTTGGACATCAGGTAATAAGTCAAACCACGAGGTACTAGTCAGCATCTTATATAATGATCCACCTTGTAAAGAACCTTCATAGAGTCATTCCTATCTAAATAGGGATCGCTACTCAGATTATGACGGAAAGTTCACTAAAAAGGATGCTTGCCACATGACTAATACCCATGACACATAAGTAAATTAGACAAAGTAGGTGGTTCCATTGAAAAACCAATTCCGAAAACCAAGCGATTTTACCTCTAAGTTATTATGATATTTTAAGAATATACACTCGAAGCTAACTAACTGTGTGGGGGATTGCAATGTTACAATCTATCTTGATCCTAGCAACCAACAACAGCACTGCCACTTGATGCCGACAAGCGAGACAACCTAATTTAGTAGTGATTTAGGACCATAATCAAGTTCAAATGGCGTTATGACATTGTCACGTTAGAGATAAGGTAATCTCCATAGCAAATAAGAAAATGATAAATGGCAAGTAACATTGAATAAGGTCATAGGAGGCACTCACCATCCGCCATGTGTTCTAAGGTTTGACCAACTCAAAAAGAAAAACTAAAAATCAACATTCACAGGCAACAAAGGGTAAAAATTAGGGTTTCTTAGTTTTTAGCCAATTATAATCAAGAAAGGGCCTCCCTATATAATCATACTTCTCTATAAAATTATGGTATCTTTATCTATCTATCTATCTTTCTCTCTCTGTACCTTGAGAGAAGAATAGTTATCTTCTCTATTAATATGAGAGTTTATGTAGCCTTTATAAATAAATAAGTGTTGTCCTTACTACTTTTATATTTATTTAGAATTGTGAGTAAAAAGTGTAAATTTTGTTAGCTATTCTTGGTTAAATTTATAAGCAATATCTTACATAAAGTTTATATTTGGGATAATCATTATAATAATATGTTGATTTTATATATTTTGAAGTTTTGGATTATATTTTGGAAAATTTATAAGTTGTAATGTTGATATTGATTTTAGATTGAGGATGTGAGTTGCAATCCAAATTTTGTCATGTTATGGTAAAAATTTGGGGTGCAACAATATGTTTATGTATAGGGTTATGCTTAGCTATGATTGGCCAATACTAGTTAGTTCTAATTTTTCATTTTGTCTTGAAAATTAACTTTGACTTTCTTCTTCAAGTTGGTCAAAACACTAAGGCATATGTGACAAGTGTCTAAAATTATATCATTTACAAATATTTTATAAAACATTATTGCATTATTATTAAATTTAATGTTTTGACTTGCGCATAATTGTGAACTTCATTACTATAACTTCCATTCATATGTTTTCAAGATCTAAAATTCAAATACGTGCAAATACATATAATTGTACAAGTTAGCATAGGTGTAATATTTATTTTGAAGTATTAATGTGGTGTATTTTCATGTATAGATGTAAAGAAGTTCAAGTTGCAATTAAAAAAAATTTTAAATTGTCCATTTACATAATAGGACACAAAAGTATTAATTAGTATTATGAGTAGAACTTTATGTAGACATCCTCTAAATACAACAATTCTTGTCACAAGCTGACTCAAAACTTGTCAACAATTCATGTTAGATGACTTTTTCGAGTTCAGAATGTTTCGTCATTAAAAGTGTGAAGGAATACAATGGAGCATGGTCCTTAAATGTGCATATTGAACCTGTGACCACCTTTATTTTCTTCGGCCATAATTTTTTAAAGACTACACTAATTTTGTTGTTTCTTAAAGCAGTGGAAATATAAAATAGCTGCCTACAACTTTGATTTTAGTGCATAATTTGAAATTTGTACATTTATGCATTCTAAAATATTTATCATTCTAATAGTGGCTGTTAAAGTTTACAACTTCAGAACATTTTATTCTTTATATTATATTTCACGTTTCACAGATTTAAATGACATAATTATTGAGAAATGGAAAGGATTATTTAACAATAAATAATGTTTATGAAAAATCTTTTCTCTAATTCATCATGGGAAATAGTCAAACGTAAGCTATAATCTGGTAAATAGTGACAGGATGAAATCTATAACTTGCAAGTGTTTACATGTATGTAAAACCTTTTTGATCTTGCCTATATAAATTATGGTATTTAAGTTAGCTGAAAGGGAAAAAGGTAGAGGGAAAAAGGGGGAAATTTGGTGGGGTTGTTAACCTAACTCTCTTAATATAAAAATATCTCCCTCTCTTCTTCTTTTCTTATTTTCTTCATATAATACTTTGGTAAATTCATAACTAGAACTTAATGTAAAACTTTGATTATTTGTAAAGATATTCTTTGATCATTTACTTTGTATTTTATTGTAAGACTTTTCTATTAATTGAATGATAACTATTGGACCAGACCAAAAAATTAGACCAGACCAAACCAGACTAAATCAAAACCAACGAGTTCAATCTGATTTTACAAGTCATTTGATCCAATTTCAGTTCTTATTTTTAAAAGATTGAATTTTTTTATCCGGTTCGATTCTATAGAAAAAATAAAAATTAAACCAAAATAGTATTTATGAGTAAAACGACATCATTTTTTGAAAATGATACAGCATCAATTTTTTGTGCAAATGAAATAAAAAGAAATTAAGCTTCAAAAAGGAAAAAAAAAACAACTTAAACCAATGGGTTTACATACATTCGGTTCAATTTCAATTCAGTTTTATCTTACATTCGGTCTAATTCACTTCTAAAAATTAGAGACTTGAAATTTTTCGCTCTATTTTGATTTTGACAAAACTTAGACCGAATCGAGTCATGCCTATCCTTACTATATTTTGCAATTGTTATGGTTCATTAGAAATCTTGATTGTTTTTATTAACGAATACTAAATTGAATACTTAGACACTTTTTATTTATCAAGAGCAAAGTAAGTTGTAATATTTTGATTAATCTTTCTTAAAAGATTAAGAAAGACTAATCAAAATACTACAACTTATCTTATTCTTGATATGTAAAAAATGTCGAAACATTCAACATAACATTCATCAACAATGAATCAAGGTTTCTAAAGAACAAAAAAACACTTATAAAATATAATATTAATAAATAAAAAAGTTTTACATTGAAATACAAAATAAGAAAAGAAAAGAAGAGATAGATTTTCTAATGTTAAGAGAGTCAAATCCCCCTCTCCATTAACTTCAATATCATAATTTATATATACAAGATGAAGAAAGGTTTACTTGTGTAAACACATACAATTGTAAATTTCTTCATATCACAGTCAACCAGATTGTAGGTTACCTTTGACTATCTCGCACGCCTGATTACAAAAAATGTTTCGCCATAAATATTATTTATCATTAAATAATTTTTCCCATAGTTCAAGAATCATGTCATTTGGATGTATGAAATATGAGCTATGATTAAAATAGTAAAACGTTCCAAAGTTGCAAACTTTGATAGCCATTACTAGAATAACGGCTATTTTCAAAAGCACAACCGCACAAATTTAAAATTATGCATAAAATCAAAATTGCAACTAGCTTTTTATGATTCAACTACTTTAACAATCAACTTAATTTGTGATCTTAAAAAAGTTACGGTTGAAAAACGAAAGTGTTTATAGGTCTAGGGTGTACATGGATAGACCATACTATTGTATTCCTTCACACTTTTGATGCCAAAGCATTTGAATTCAAAAAAGTTGTCTAGATATGAATTGTTTACAATTGAGTCGACTTTCATTTGCGATAAAAATCATTGCATTTTGGAAATATCTACACAAACTTATGCCCATAATACTGATTAATGCTCAAATGACATGTGTGCAAGCTAGTGGACAATGTGTGTATATATATATATATATATTAAATTGTAACTTGCACTCCTTTACACTTATACACCAAAATAAACCACATTAATACTTCAATACAAGTATTACACTCATCCCAACTTATACAATCATACATACTTATATATATTTGAATTTTAAATCATGAAAAGATATAAATGAAAATAGTTCAAATGAAGCTCACAATTTATGCACAAATGAGATTTTATATTCAATAATAATGCACTAGTGCCTTATAGAATAAATTTAAATAATCTATTTTCAAACATTTATCAAGGTGGTGGAAAAAGGAGTTTTAGATAATAGAAGTAATAACAACAATAACGAAAATATTATGATAAGTCAATAATGATGTCTAAAGAATAACCATGTAGTACACAAAAAACTAACGGAGAAGAAAACTATTCTTTTCTTAAGGTAAAGAAGAGAGAGAGAGAGAGAGAGAGAGATAAAGTTAAAAATATCTTAATTTTGGAAAAAAGTATTATTATGTAGAGAAGCCCCTTCTTTGGCCAAAAACTAAGAAACCCTAATTCTACCTTTTGTTATGTCCCAAGGTTGATTTTTACTTTATTCCTTTGAATTGGTCAACTCTATGACCCATGACGGGTAGTGAGCAGTTTCTATTGCCTCATCCAATATTGCTTACCACATGTCACTTTTTTATTTACTTTGAACATTATCTTATCTCTAATATAACATATGTCATAACCTCATTTGATCTTCATTGTGGTCCCAAATCATTACCAAATCAAGTAGTCCCACCTACTACAGTGCTGCCAAGATTAGGACAGACAATAGTATTGCAAACCAAAGTCAAATAGTCCCCCACACATCTTATTGATTTTAAGTATATATTCTTAAAATATCATAACTTAGAGGCATGATCTATTGATTTTCAGGATTGATTTTTTGAATGGGACCACCTAATTTATCCCATTTATTCATGTGTCGTGGATATTAGCCACATGGTAGGCACCCCTTTAGTAAACTTCCGATCATGATCTAGATAACAATCTCAACTCAAATGGGAACGACTCCAGGAGGGTTCTTTACAAGGTGGATCATTCTATTATGTGCTGACTACTTTATTGTAGTACATTGTAAGCTTATTTATTATCAAATGTCTGACCAATATTTACCCATAACAACCTAAAATACTAATTAATGTTCAAATAATGTGTATGCAAGCTAGTGGATAACTTATTTATTGTTGTAATTACAACTTGTACTTATTTACACCTATATACTAAAATACATCACATTAATACTTCAATACAAATATTACGCTCATGTCAACTTGTACAATTATATATACTTGCATGTGTTTTGAATTTTAAATAATGAAAATATGCAGATGGAAGTACCTACAATGAAGTTCATAATTTAGCACAAATAAAGACATTAAATTCAATAGTAATGTAATATTGCCTTATAAAATAAATGTAAAAGATGCAATTTTAGATACTAATCAACGTGGCAACTAAAAAATGACTTAATTTACCTTATTTAAGATTTCTCATCGCACCATATTTTTAATTATTTTTAAGTTTACTCTATCTCTTATAAATTACGTGTCACATTCTTATTAGCCTTCTATTTGTAGTCCCTATGTTGTTGCTAGTATCATGTGATCCATCTACCTAAGTGCTCTCAAGTCATTATCAGGGTCAAGTGGTCCTTCCAATGACAATATCAAACCAAATTTTTGTCAACGTTAAATGGCCCCCTTGGCAATTTGTTTAATTTGGGAATATCTCCAACTAAAATATGAAAAGAAGTTAGAGCATAATCCATTAATTTCTAGTATTAGTCTTTATATGGCCACCAACTATTTTGTCCCCTTTTATAAGTCATTTGTATTGATCACTTAACATGACACTCCCCTATGTGAACTCTCATTTTCTAAATAGTTATCACTATTTAGCTCAGATTGGCTCTCAAGAAGGTACTTCACAAGGTGAATTCTTTCCTCAAATTGTTAGTTTGAATATCATGGACTTACCTTATTGCCATGTATGTATCCAACCATTATTTGACCATAATTAAGATTTCCAACTTTTAGTAGGTAAAGAAGAGCTAAACACATCGTAAGGTATCCATTTCCTTACCTAATGTATATCATGCTAATACCCACCTGGATGATCGTAATTTTGCCACCTTGACAATGTAAATAGCATAATACTTTTTTAAAGGTATTTTAAGGCGTCCAACTAGGCTGTCTCAACCATTTCAAGCAAAGAGGTATGGCCAAAAATCACATTTGGCAAAAACTTTCTCAACTTATTTTATAAGGTAAGATTGGAATCAAGCTTGACAAAATTCACCTATTTAGGTTATAATCCCTTTTCATGTTAATGGGGCTTAGTTTGAGCTTAATGTAGTATATAGAGAAACACTTGGCATCATTAGGATATTCGTCATTAAACTACAATTGGCGAGACCTCTGTTATGGGCAAATAACAGTCGAACACATAGCAACGAATTATGTCCATGCTGTTCAAGCCAACAACTTAAGAAAAAACTTCATCTTATAAAACACCTTTCTAGAGAGCAGTTCAAGTTAAACAAGAACTACTACCTATATGATGAAAAATACAAGCAACTTGTGAAAAATAGACAAAATAGGTGATCTTTACATAATAACTAATCTCAAAAGTTAAGTATTTTGTTCCAAGTTGTCTCTATATTTTAATTAAAAATATTCCCAAGTCAATTAAATACTAAGGAAAACCACTTGACATTGGCAAAACCTTAATACGATATAGGTTTTCATTAGGGGATTGTCCAACCTTGACAACAACACAACACCACCCAACCAGTCGCCAGGAAGAAACATCTAATCATAACAATAGCATGGGGAGAAGTGAAAGGCAAATAAAATGTGACACATAACCTACAAAGGATAAAGTAATACTAAAGGCAAGTAAAAATATGAGATAGGACATATAATTTTGGATAAGGTAAATTAAGTCATTCTTTGACCGTCGTGTATCCTAAAGTTTTTAACTCATTTGAATGGAAAAGTTAAAGCTAACCTTTATGGAGGCAAAATGAAAAATTATGCCAACAAAGTATTAGTAAATCATAACACTATTTTTTAACTTTTAGTATGAACGAACAAAAATTCCTTTTATAATTGTAACTTAATATTCACCCAAAAATAAAAGATCTAAAAAGACACTTTCATTCAATATATATGTTCTCAAACTTAATTTAGGAATATATATATATATTCAATTTAAGATTTTTTTTAAAAAAAAGTTTATATTAAATAAAAATTTAAAACTAGTCAAAGTAATAAATTATATTTTTATAATAATAAATTAATTTTAGATATATCTTTCAATTTTTTTTAACTAAAATTAAAAATTGTAAGTAAAGAAAACAGTTTAAAGAGAATTTCAAAGTGATGGCACAAGTACCACTCTTCTTTTAATAGAATATTTAAAGAGAGTCAGCACCAAGCTAAGAGTTTATATAACAATTATAGCATTATCTAAGAGTCTAAATTAGGTTGATTTCTAGTCCTAATTATGGGGGAGAAATCTGCCTATAATACTGTAGCAAATTAATGAGCCCAATATGGCTTGAACGCAGTGCCCACCACCTACCTACTGAGTTGAGTGGCCACCAACAGGGCTAGCAGATGTAAACAGTTGATTGAATACCACTGTTCCTAGAGAAACAAGTTCTAGTCTTGCTGCTTCCGAGAACTAAAATCAACACTGAAAACCAAGCCACATTATGAAGAGCAAGCATTGTGGTCCATAAGTCACATGGTAGTAAATCCTCTTGGATTTTACAAGGAAACGTAGTAGAAGCTTAAAATATAAACGTAAGTACCTCTGCTTCTCAGAGCATTCTATTTGACAAACATATACCTCAGAAATCATCATGATCAACCAGAACACAAGCAATACCCAAGTCTCCAAGTAATAATTGATATAGCTTAAGATAAGAAACCCTTCCATCACATGGATATGCCAACACACAAGAGTTTTATCTCTCAATCTCGATCATATCTTAGCCTCACAATCTAATAAATCACTGCTGAAATACTTGCTAACCAAGCTTTCAGAGCACTCTAACTCCAAATAAAAACAAACTAACTCAAAACTCAAGCTTTATTCAGCTTCTCAAAGCATCTATCTTACAAACATATACGTCAGAAAACAAACTAAGGCAATTGATCGAACATCTTGTGGGTTGCCCACCATGCTGAAAACAACGTCACTCGATTTGGCAACGTCGTGTGGGGAAGCGGCGAGAGTGGCGCCTTTGGATTGTAGTGAAATTGCCTTTGACGGGGTGCGAGCGTAGATGGTGACGGAGTAGCCGGCGGCTAGAAGGCGCGAGGCCATGGCAGAACCCATTACGCCGATTCCGATCCAGCCGATGCGAGTCTTGCTAGAGGAAATGGGTTTCGGGTAAGGAGTTTCCATTTGTTTTGGAATTGGGGGAGGGGCGAGCGCTCGTGGAGATCTGATTTCATGGTCCTTGGTGGGCTGATTGGGTGATGATAAATGATAATAATAGTGACTAAGACAACAATATTCTTTTATTTTTTATTTTTTATTTTTTACTTTTTATACAGAAAATAGACATGTACTCTAAAGCGCTGTTTCTTCGACTTTAACGTGTAGTTTAACGTGTAGTTTAACGTGTTAGATTATTGCTATTTATATTTTTTTTTATCAATTAACATATAATTTGTCAATAATAATAATTTAGTTGCTATTATTTACAACATATTATTCGTATCTATTTATTAGCACAAAATCTTGTATTAGAAAAGTTGTTATCAAATTTAAATGCAAGCGTGTAGTATCGTCATTTGTCAAATATCGACTATTTTTTATGTCAGAAAATTAAGTACAATAACTTTTTTGAAGTAAAAAATTTATCAAATATAATAATTACAAATTTTAAATAATAGCATCATAATAAAAATATCAAAATATCAAAATTTAGTGAGGTTCAATATAAATTATTACTCATGTATTTAGGCATTTGGATGATTTTATAATTCATCACTCACAACCACTCAAATCCTGTAAACTAAATTTATCACCCGCAACCATCCATCAAGCACAATCGCAACCTTAATCACACTCATAAAACCTTTTTTCTACCAAAAAAAGAAATCCCAAAAAAATCCGAAAAAAAAACAGTCACTCAAATAAAAAAAGTCATCCAAATTAGTTGATCACCACCAGAATTAAAAGGAGGTAGTAACTATACTCCATCGAGACTTAACTAACACCAAGTCTTCCCTATTACCCTTTTATCAAAACAGAGGAGCCAACTAGATAAATCCATTCATGGAGAGATTTGTAACAAAATACTCGATTGATCTAATCCATAGAAAATTACAAAATCTGGAGATAATGCTCATTAATTTGCCAACATTTTCTTGGTGGGTAAAATAATAATCTTCAACCATAAAGGCTAGTTGAAGTTGAAGTCGAAGCCAAAGTTAATAATCCAAAAGAACCCAATAACCCAACATTCCTTCTGAAAACTTCAAAATTTCAAAGGATTAGTTTGTTCAAGAAGAAGCTATTTTTGAAGATAATATGATTTCTTCGAATGATGAGAAAGATATTGTATAAAAAGATTTCAAGGCACAATATAAATCTGTTATGGAAGAAAAAGTTGTTTCTATCGTTGAGGAAGATATGGTACAAGAAGATTCTAAGAAAATTAAATGTGACACCAATAGTAAACAACTTGTTCCTGAAGACGTTTTACCAATTGAAATTGAAACCAAACTAGTTGTGTTTTAAGGTAAGATCATTGACATAGTTTTACTCATTCAAGTGAAGGAAGATAACGTTATTCTTAAAGATAATCAATTTGTGAAGATGAAAATAATTGAATTCAAATTGAGGAAGATCTAAAGTCTGACCAAAGAAAGTTTGTAGTGGTTCTTTCGTGCAGAAGTCAAATCCCTTGTAAAGCCTTAAACAAAAGTGCGAAGAAAAAGAAGTTTGGTTGTTTTCAAGTTACAAGGAAGATCAAAGACTACAATCAACTTACAAGACAATTTAATTACAACAAATATTTTAAGTTCCATGTATTGATTGAAGAGTTCTTTTATTGCAAGTTTCATTTCCTTAATAATCTTTTGGTTGCTGCAAAACTCGAGAACAAGTTTATTTCTAAGGGAAGGAGAACTGATGCAGGACATGAAGTAAGGGTCAAATATATTAGAAAGTCTATTTTAAGTCATATTTTAATTTCTTATTTGATTTTGTTTTTTAAGTATGATACTAATTTATTATTTTATTCTTACTTAAATCCCTTGTTTATTAGGAATCTTTGTCTTTTTGGGATTAAAATATATGTTAGTATAAATATGTTTGTTATTCATTAGTTTTAACCAGTCAATTCATTCAATGAATAATATTTTTTTCAGTTAATCCTATATAGATTATTTATCTTTCCCCTCGTGGAGTTTTTATTCTTGATTTTTCGAGACTGATTCGGGAATTGTAGTTGACTTACAGACAAAATGGCTTCCAGGTGATGATAACCTATGATTCAAAAGATTGCTCATCAATTATGATGCACAAATGAGAGGCTGCTTGTATGCAAGCAATTTGGGCTAGATGCACAAATTAATTATTGGGCTAAATCCTTCGACATTTGAGGGGGTTGTACAAAGGAGTGTTGCTTGTTGTAGTTAGTATTGATGCAAACTATAGGGTGTATCCTTCGGCATTTGGTATGGCAGAAAGTGAAAATCAAGATTCATGGAAATATTTTCTTGAGAAGCTATATGAACAGTTTGGGAAGAATGGAGGCATTGTTTTCTCATGATTTTCTTGTTTTCATGGCGCCTATGTATTCTTGGCATAATAATAATAAGCCACATTGAGCATTATATGAGCTCAAATTCGACACCAAGATTAAATTTTTAATCAATGGAAAACTAATATATGTGATTACATTGCATATTAAGAGGATTGTACTATATTAATTTGCTGAAATTTCTTGATTATATAAGTATGCCATGAAAATGATAGTTACTAGTAGATTCTTGGATCTTAGTACTTTTTGCCCAAATTGATTTCTTATTTTTTATTTACTGTCTTGGGTGGTTTCTATTTTATTTTATTTCCTATCTCCATTTATTAAAAACTTGATCTTAATTATTTGTCTTGGATTCATATTAAGATTTTTGTATTAATTTTAGGGTTTAATAATAAAAAAATTTTAATCTAACCTATTAATTCTTTATGGGATCTATCTCTTTAAAATACTTATCATAGTACAATTGATTCATATATTTATGAGTTTTCATTTGAATTTTTTAGGACAAACTAAAATTTTACAAAAGAGATACTTCTAGAGATTTGTTTTATTGAATCACACAAAGGAATTAATTAATCAAATATGATTAAAAAAGATCAAGGATATTGCTTGATTTTGCACAATTGTAGCTTTATTAATAATCATAAAAGTACTAGGTAGCAACAAAAATATAGGAATAACCATTTCCTAAAATTTAGGATATGAGATGCACTTGTACTCTTTCCTTCACTTCACATTACATAGAAAAAGATTATTTGGTGTCTTTACCAAGAAAATTAATTATTGGCCTTATAACTTTATTCTTTTCTATTGTAAGCATGATGGTAGCAATTGGTGAAACCAGTTACATAGTCCTTTCTCAACCTCGAAGTGCTCAACGTATATGGTTGATTCTACTTCTTTGGTGCCTACCTAAGTTCAAGTTGGAGGCATGTAAGGGATAAAAGAATTATGATTTAGGCTTTGCTCACCCCTTTACATTTAAAAGAAAAAATACACACACACACCCCTTCAAAAAGCTCTAATGACATAATGTTAACAATAAGCATTTAAAACTACTTAAAATTCTCAATACTTATACATATATATATATATACACACACATACATCTAAAATAAAGTTAAATCAAATTGTCCTACTTTTCATATGTAATTCTATTATGTAGTAGAACAATAAATCATTAATTACATATCAACATTTTACTATTAGATAGAAGTGAAGAAAGTTGGGTTTGGTTCGGCTTTTTAAAAAATCAAACCAAACTTGAAATACACGAACTATAGAATCAAACTAAATCGAACCAAACTAAAATAATTTGGTTCAGTTTGGTTCGATTCCAAAGTTCGATTTCACTTTAGTTTCACATTCGGTTTTCAAATTTTTGAGATATTTTCATTTAAATGCCTAAATTATATAGAAATTACTAACAAAAGAATCATTATTATTTATAATAATTTCTCTTATTTTTATGTTAATTTATGTAAATAGTTATAAATTATTTATTTATTTATAATTTTTATAAAAATTAGGAATTTATATAAAATTTTATATTTTATCCTAATCAATTTTCAGTTCGAATTCAATTAAAACTAAACTTGAGCCGAACCAATTGGCTCATAATCCAATAAAATTGAAATTTTTTTTGAAATTAAAACCAGCTAAACCGAACTATTTGATTCAGTTCGGCTCGATTCGATTCGATCGATATTTTTGTCTAACTCTATTATTGGATATATCAAAATAAAGAAAAATTGACAACCGTATTTTTTACAACCTTTATTAACTTTTGACAAACCGATCATTTTTTATCGAACTACACTGTTAATTGAACACTTGATATCAACACTATCAAGAATAACTTGACAAACTGTAAATCATGGGTTTACATTAAAAAAAGTAGAAATAAAAGTTAAAATTATAAGTAGTTTTTAATAATCATTGTAAAAAAAATAATAAAATTGCTTTCAATATTGTTTGAGTGAAATTTGAATCTTGAATCACTTATACCAATTTAAGAGGTTTTATCAATTTAATAAATTAACACCCACTATGATTATTAATGAAATTTTAAAGATTTTATTTATTTTTTTATAGAAAATATAATTTATTTTTAGTTATTTAAATATTTTAAATGTGTATATTTCTTAAATTGAATGTTAAATTTTGTTAATGAGTACATCTAAATAAAATAAAATTAAAAATATTAAATTAACACTTAATTAAGCTGTCTTTTGTTATGTTTATTTTTAGTAGTAATTTTAAAAATATTTCTTTATAAATTTATTTATGTTTTATATAATTTTTACTTATAAATGTGTAATATATAAACTAATTAATTTTTCAATGTTTATAATAATATTATAAATAAAAATAAATATATAATTAAAATTAGATAAGACATTTATTTTTAGATATTGAGTAAAAGTTAAAAATAATACCATATAAAATAAATGTAAAAGATGTAATTTTAGATACTTATCAACTTGACAGCCAAAGAATGACTTAATTTATCTTATTTAAGATTTATCATCACATCACATTTTTACTTACTTTAAGTTTACTTTATTCCTTGTAAGTTACGTGTTACATTCTTATTAGTTTCTCATTTGTGGTCCTTAAATTGTTGCTAGAATCATGTGGTCTCTAACTACCTAGGTGTTCTCAAGTCACTGTCAAGGTCAAGTGGTCCCTCAGATGATATTTTGTATCATACCAAACTTTTGCCAAGGCTAAATGGTCCCCTTGGCAATTAGTTGATTTAGGAATATCTCCAACTAAAATATGAAGACAATTGGAGCACAATCCATTAACTTTTGGTATTAGTTTTTATACGAGGATCACTTATTATGTCTCGCTTTCATAAGTTGTTTGTATTGACCACTTAGCATGACACTCCCTTATGTGAACTTCTGTCATTTGCTAGACAATTGTCCCTACTTAGCTTAGACTGGCTCTCAAGAAGGTACTTCACAAGGCGAATTCTTTTCTCAAATTATTAGTTTGAATAACATGGACTTACCTTATTGCCATATATCCAACCAGTATTTGACCATGATAAAGGTTCCCAACTTTTAACAGCCAAAGAGGAGCTAAATGCAGTGTAACCTATCCATAGTTCCTTACCTAATGTGTATTGTGCTCATTCCCACGTTGGTGATCGCAATTTTTCACCTTGAAGATGTAAATAACTTAATACCTTTTTAAAGGTATTTTAAGGCATGTAACTAGACTTGTCTCAAGCATTCAAAGTAGACAAGTATGGCCAAAAATCACATTTCGCAAAAACTTTCTCAACCTATTTTGTACCGTTTCTATTTGGGTAGGATTGGAATCAAGCTTGACAAAATCCACCTACTTGAGTTATAGTCCTTTTTCATCTTAGTGGGGCTTAGTTTGGGCTTGATGTAGTACAAGGAGAAACACTTGGCATCATTAAGATATGTGTCGTTAAACTATAGTAGTGGAGACGTCTATTATGGGCAAATAATAGCCAAACACATAGCAAAGAACTATGTCCATGATGCTCAAGCCGACACCCTAAGAAAAGAATTCATATTAAAAAACACCTTCCTAGAGACCATTTCAAGTTAAAACAGCAACTACTTGATGAAATTCACATAGGGAAGTATCATGTCACATGCCAATACAAGCAACTTGTGAAAAAGGGACAAAATAGGTGATCTTCACACAATAGCTAATCCCAAAAATTAAGGATTTTGTTTCAAGTGGTCTTTATATTTTAATTAAAGAAATCTATTATAATATAGGTTTTTATAAGGGGATTAGCTAATCTTGACAACAACATGACAACACCTAACTAGTTGGTAGGAAGGACCGTCTAATTGTAACAATAGCTTAGGGATAAGTGAAAGGCAAATAAGAATGTGACATATAACCTAAAAGGGATAAGATAATTTTAAAGGCAAATAAAAATATGAGATATGATAGGTAATCTTAAATAAGGTAAACTAAGTCATTCTTTGACTATCATTTATCCTGAAGTTTTTAATTCATTTGACTAAAAAGTCAAAGCTAATCTTAGGATGCAAAATGAAAAATTACACCAACATAGTATTAGTAAATCATCGCCAAGCAAAGCTCCATGTATAAACCTACTTTTATTTAAAAGTTTAAGGTATCTTCAACATATTCATTATATCTTCCTAATCTTCATTATTATCTTTCCCATTATACTCATTATTTATCTCCATTATCTTCGTCTTCTCCCTCTCTCCTCTAACTTTTTTCATTTTGGCTTCTCTTTTACAATATTAACGAGAAAGTCATTCAAAATCATATTTACTTCTTCAAAAAAGTGCTAACTTAAGCATTAGAATGGATTCGTCGGATACTCTGTAGCGCCCTGGTCTAAGTGTTCTTTGCTATAAAGAGCCAGAGTTAAGAGGGAAGAAGCGATTAAATGTAGGAAGCGTCTCCAAATTTGAGTTGAGCTTGCTGGTTTTCCTAATCCAAAACTTGAAGGCATCCATAATACTACCTAAAGGCCCATTAAGAGCTTCTCCAAGTTGGGTTCAAGATCAAAGTCATTGACTCTTTTTCTTGAGTTGAAGACAGTAACCAGGCGTCGATCCTCCCTATCAACCCGTTTGTACGTCATTCTTTAGTGCGAGCAAGGTATTTTCCCGTATCAACAATCTTGATTACCTCACTTCAATAAACCCTAATACTCCCAAAATTTTGTCCTCTTTTCAAATACTTTCCTTTTCTCTAAATTTTTAAAAAAAAAAGTAATTTCTAATAAATACATGAGTACTATTTTTTAATTTTTAGTATGATCAAACGAAAATTCATTTTATAATTGTAACTCAATATTCACTCTAAAAAGAAACTTTCATTCGATAGCTATGTTCTCAGACTAAATTTAGGAATATATATATATATATATATTCAATTTAAGATTTTTTAAAAAGAGTTTGTATTAAGTAAAAATTTAAAACTAGTCAACATAATAAATTATACTTTCATAATAATAAATTAATTTTAGATATATCTTTTAATTTTTTAACTAAAATTAAAATTGTAAGTAAAGAAAACAGTTTAAAGAGAATTTTAAAGAGGTGGTAAAAGTATCACTCTTCTTTTAATAGAATACTTAAAGAGAGCCAGCACCAAGCTAAGAGTTTTTATAACAATTACAGCATTATCTAGGAGTCTAAATTAAGTTGATTTCTACTCCTACTTGTAGGGGAGAAATCCGCCTGTAATACTGTAGGAAATTATTGAGCCCAAAATGGCTTGAATGCAGTGCCCACCAACCAGCGACTGAGTTGAGTGGCCACCAACAGGGCTTGCAGATGTAAACAGTTGATTGAATACCACTATTCCTAGAGAAACAAGTGTCTTGCAGATTCCGAGAACTAAAATCAACACTAAAGACCAAGCCACATTATGAAGAGCAAGCATTTTGGTCCATAAGTCACATGGTAAATCCTTTTGGATTTTACAAGGAAACGTAGTAGAGGCTTAAAATATAAACGTAAGTACCTCTGCTTCTCAGAGCATTCTATTTTACAAACATATACCTCAGAAATCATCATGATCAACCAGAACACAAGCAATACCCAAGTCTCCAAGTAATAATTGATATAGCTTAAGATAAGAAACCCTTCCATCACATGGATATGCTAACACACAAGAGTTTTATCTCCCAACCTCAATCATATCTTAGTCTCACAGTCTAACAAATAACTGCTGAAATACTCGTAAACCAAGCTTAATATAATCACCACAACCTCAAGTTACACTCCAGGTAATGGACAATTATTTACACAAATCAAGAATGTGAACTTGCGTGTGTTTGTTTAAAAAGAACATTAACTAAATCAAAGCATCTTACTTGCCATTGATCCTCTCTATAACAGATATAAGCCCTTGCGTGCCAAACTTGCCATCCCCATTAGCCACCATTGCAGAAAACAACTGCTTGCCCAATGCAGCACCAGGCAACACAACTACTCTCTTATCCTCGCTTTCTTCGACCACATCTACACCCATTCCCATGTCCTTCACCATATATTCAGCAAACCCACCTGGCCTAAAGTCCTTCTCTATCATTCTATCCCCATATAACTCCATCACCATCGACCCGGCCGCACCTCCCTTGACTGCGTCCTTCCATTTTCTCACATCTAACCCTGCTTTGTTAGCAAACACCAACCCTTCGCTCAATCCCAACAAATTTGCTCCTACAACAATCTGATTAGCAATCTTGCAACTCTGTCCACACCCCGCCTCGCCAATGTACGTTGGCTTTCCCATGACGTCGAACAGCGGAGTCAACCACTGTACAACCCCCCTGTCACCAGCTGCAAATATAGCTAGTTTCCCATCTCTGGCGCCGATGTCAGCACCGGATACCGGCGCATCAACAGCCCAGCAATCCTTCTCCCTTGCGGCTTTGAAAATTTCGCGGGCCAGAGCAGGGTGGCTACTAGTGGTGTCGACAAAGACGGCGCCGGGATTTAGTCCTGAAAGAACGCCATTATTGTCCAAGGCAATTGATCGAACATCTTGTGGGTTGCCCACCATGCTGAAAACGACGTCACTAGATTTGGCAACGTCGTGTGGGGAAGCGGCGAGAGTTGCGCCTTTGGATTGTAGTGAAAGGGCCTTTGACGGGGTGCGAGCGTAGATGGCGACGGAATAGCCGGCGGCGAGAAGGCGCGAGGCCATGGCGGAACCCATTACGCCGATTCCGATCCACCCGATGCGGGTCTTGCTAGGAGAAATGGGTTTCGGGTAGGGAGTTTCCATTTGTTTTGGAATTGGGGGAGTGGACAGAGCTTGTGGAGATCTGATTTTCTGTTTCTTGATGGACCGATTGGATGATGATAAATAATAATAATATTAGTAGCACTGACGGACACAATATTCTTTTATTTTTTATTTTTTTATATTGGAAAATTGAGATACACCTCTAATTATCATTTTACATCCTTTTTACTTTGATCTATCAAATTATTATCATTGTCATCTTTATAGTATAATAAAATAATGAAATAAAATATAATTCCTCAATAATAATAATTTAATTCTCATTATTCGTAACATATTAAATAAATTTATTTATTAGAATAAAACTCGTATTAAAAAAAATTCTTAATTTTTCTAGAATACAAAAATTTGTTAAATATAGTAGACTACTAAAATTTGTAAGTTACCATATATAAAAATACGAAAAGGACATCAAATTTAACGAGATTTGGTGTAAATCATCACCTACATTTTCGTGTACTCGAATCACTTCTCTAACATCAAAATTTTAAAAAAAAAAATTATAGAATTTAGATATAATATACAAACATTTACAAATCTGAACTAATTTATAATATTTACAAAAATAATAGATAAAAAAAGTAAAATATTATAAATAGAGCAACAAAATGAAAGTTGCCACAGAGAGGCAATGTTTTGCTCTGTTTTGCAGTCTTGAAGAGAATGAATAATGCCAAGGCTTCCTATTTATAGAGCCACATGTGTGCCTGAAGCCAGTTGCATCAATCATCATATTGTAGGTGTTTGTGTAGGATCTGAGAAAAAACATTCCGCATTATACGTAGTGGTCCCAGGATACAATAATTAATGTTTGGTGCACTGCTGATTCATTGGCAACCGCAAGAATGATTAAGAATGATACGTTGTGATGCACCAGTGCAGAGATAAACCAACAAAGGGTACAGTCCTAGTAAATTATAAAACAAACCAAACAGAAGAAATGAACATAGCACATAAAAAAAGCCAATAAATTTTCATTTATTCACTATTTATATGACGTCTGTTTCAAGAATAGATACAAAATAGGTCTTATCAACAGGTGCACATCATTATATGTGCTTAAAAAGTTATAGACCTTCGGGGCTTATTCCATATATATAATCTCCTGCTTTCATATCGTTCTTTGAAAATGATTTAAGGGTAGAACACAACCTCATATAATATCACACACAAAATAACATGTCATATTATTTTACATATAACAGAAGACATGTCATATGACATTGTTTTTAACCTCCAACAAACGATTTTTTTTTTTTAATTTGATTACAAAAACGAATTATCTCTTATTTGATTCTAAAAACAAAAAATCATAATTCAAATCTTAAACTAGTAATCTAATTTTATAATTATTTCTAGTATTATTATTGATTAATAATGCTTGATAATAAATTTAATTTTCTAAAAAAAATAATAATCATTTAATCGAATTTCACAAAAAATAAAGCAGAGACAACAATAATAACTCTGATACCAAATAATATAATTCATATATGATCTACCATACTTTACTAATCATAATAGCATATAGATCAAGTGCGAAATTAAACGCAAAAGACATACCTCCTGCCATTGTAGTATTTTACAATCTGGTGATGAAAATTACCGGTTACGGTTCTTCTAAACTTTACACAATTTCTATACGATGGTATATATTTATTAAAGAGAAATTATTGGCTTAGGGACCTAATCAAGAGAAAACCTATATTTATAAGATCTACCCATCACAGAAGCCATAAAAAATTGCCAGAAACTGTTAGAACGTGTAACCATTTAATTACCAAAAACTGGTAGAACGTATAACAATTGTTAAAACATGTAATGAACTGCAAAAGACTGACAGAACCTGTATAATACACATTCCCACTTAAAATGATGAAAAATCATGGGCTACTTACAGTTAAAAATTCTAACATTCTCCCAATTCGTCCATAATTTCATCATTTTACCATAATCAGAGACAAAATTTATGAATCATGGCGATAGGTTCTCTATAAACGAATATTATCTTCTATGTATCACTATGCATTATGTCTCTAAACAATTATCAATATTAATAATGAATAAACCCTATGTTTATTTTAGGTCCAAACATAAATGATATTTCTCAATTAATAAATGTGTACACAATTGAAAATCAAATATAAGAAAATATTATAACATAAATAGAATTTCATTACAATCAACATTCGTTTTTATAACGAAAAACATCAAAAGAAATTAAGTCTCATTCGATCTACATGATCTTTAAATTTTAATGGTGGCATGTCTTTTGCCAACAGATCAGCAATCATCAATTCAGTGCTAATGTATTCAATAACCACTGTTTTGTTTTTAACACATTCTCTTATGGTTAAATACTTAATGTCGATGTGTTTCCTTCGACTACCATTTTTGTTATTTTTAGTCATAAAAACTACAGCTGAATTATCACAATATATCCCTAATGGCGTAGAAATTGAATCCACGATCTTAACCCCAAATATGAAATTCTTCATTCATACACCATGCGAGATAACCTCAAAACAAGATATGAACTCAGCCTCCATAGTAGAAGTAGCAGTCAAAGTGTAATTTGCACTTCTCTAAGATATATCTCCATCGACAAACATAAAAATGTATTCAGATGTTGACTTTCGTAAATCAACACAGCCAGCGAAATCTGAATCTGAGTATCTAGTTAGCTCTAAATTATCTATTCGTCTATACATAAGCATATAATCCTTCGTTCCTTGAAGGTATCTCATCACCTTTTTTGCAGCTCACCAGTGGTCTAAACCATGATTACTCTGATATCTTCTCAACATTCCAACAACAAATGCAATGTCAGGTCTGGTGCAGATTTGAGCATCTATCAGACTTCCAATAGCAGAAGCAAACGAAATGTTTTGCATTTTTTCCCTTTCAAAATCATTCCTCGGACATTGGTTCAAGTTAAATCTTTCACCTTTCACAATGGGTGCTATACTTGGTGAACAATCTTTCATCCGAAATTTCTCTAAAACTTTGTTGATATAGGTCTCTTGAGATAAACCTAAAATACGTCAAAATCTATCTCTATGTATCTTAATACCAATGACATAAGATGCATCACCTATATCCTTAATGTCAAAATTTTCAGAGCGAAATTGCTTCACCTTATAAAGTAACACCTTATCATTGGCTGCAAGTAGAATGTCATTCATATATAGAATTAAGAAACAAATTTTGCTCCCACTAACCTTCTAGTATATATATTGATCCATGATATTTTCTACGAAACCAAATGAAGAAATAACATCATGAAATTTCAAATACCATTGACGGGAGGCTTGTTTTAAGCCATATATGGATTTCTCGAGCTTGCAAACTAAATGCTCACCATTGCTAGAGAAAAATCCTTCTGGTTGATTTATGTAAACCTCTTCTTCTAAATCTCCATTGAGAAAAGCCATTTTCATATCTATTTGTTGCAACTCTAAGTAAAATGTGCAACTAATGCCATAATTATACGAAAGGAATCTTTCTTGGATACAGGAGAAAACGTCTCTTTGTAGTCAATTCCTTTCTTTGAGTGAATTCTTTGGCAACGAGTCTTGATTTGTATTTCTCAATGTTGCCTGATGAGTCTTTGTTAGTTTTAAAGACCCATTTACATCCTATGGCTTTTGCACCATTAGACAACTCAACAAGATTTCAAACTTTATTAAATACCATAGAAATCATCTCATCTTTCATTGCATTGTACCATAAATTTGATTCTTTGCAACTCATAGCTTGTGAAAACGTTTCTGAATCATTTTCAGCTCCAATGTTATAGTGAAATTCTTCTATATACACAACATAATCATTAGGAATTGTTGATTTATTTGATCTAGTAGATCTTCTTAATGTTGTATCAACATTTTCCTAAAGAATATGTTGTTTAATTGGTTGTTCAAAATTTTCTGGTAATTCTTAAAAAAATTGATCTACTGGATTATCAGTTACTTATAGAATTTCAATGATTGGTTGCATAACACCTAGTTGGACTTGAGGGGAGTTATACATGACAATCAATCTATCACTGGAAGTAGACAGCTGAGCATCAATATGATCTTTCTAAGAAACAATATCCTGAAATTGATCATTCCCACTAATTAAGTCATTTTCAAGAAATTTTGCATTTCTTGATTCCACAATCCTAATGGTATAAGATGGATAATAGAATATATACCCTTTAAACTTTTCAGCATATCCAATAAAATATCCACTAATGGTCCTTGGGTCTAGTTTCTTTTCTTGTGGATTATAGACTCTCACTTTATATGGGCATCTCCAAACGCGTACATGTTGCAAACTCGGTTTTCAACCTTTAAATTATTCAAAAGGTGCTTTTGGCACAGCCTTAGTTGGAACTCGGTTTAATATATACGCTGCCGTCTTAAGAGCTTCAGTCCACAATAATTTAGGAAGTTTAGAATTACTAAGCATACTTCGTACCATGTCCATTAACGTTCGATTTCTTCTTTCTGCTACACCATTCTGGTCTAGAGAACCAGACATAGTGTATTCGGCAACTATCCCTTATTCTTGAAGAAACTTCGTAAATGGACCAAGTACTTGTCCATCCTCAGTATATCTACCAAAATATTCTCCACCTCTGTCTGTTCTCACGATCTTAATTTGTTTTCCGCATTGTTTCTCTACTTCCGCTTTGAAAACTTACAAGTATTTAGTGCTTCATTTTTATTCTTAAGCAAGTAGAGATATATATATTGTGAGTAATCATCTATAAAGAGATAAAGTATTTCTGATCATATGAGTCTATATCTGGACTACAAAAAAAATCTCAGAATGTATGATCTCTAATTTATTTGATCTCCTTTTGGCACCTTTTTTTGTCTTGTTGGTCTGCTTTCCCTTTATACAGTCCAAACAAGTATTAAAATCAGTAAAATTTAAAGTATTAAATAATCCATCATTTACTAATCTTTTAATCCTAATTAGAGAGATATGTCCTAATCTTCGGTGCCACAAGATAGGGGAATTTTCATTCATAATATATCGTTTAATACCAGCTTGAACATGCAGCACATCATGAAAGGCATTGTTTTATAAATTAATACAGAAAAGACCATCAGATAATGCACCATTCCCAACAAGATCAGATTTGTAAAATAAATTAAAAAATGTATCTAAAGAATTAAAGGAATAACGAAACAAAAATCAAATTTTTAGAAAAAGTTGGAATATAAAATGCCTTTTCTAAACTCAAAACAAAACCACTACTTAAAATTAAACTACATGTTCCAATTACCTCTACATGTGAATGCATCTTGTTTCCTGAATAGATGCACTGACTACCCACTAGCTTCCTTAGGTTTTGCATACCCTGCAAGGCATTTGCAACATGGATTATAAAATCAGAATTAATCCACCATGTGTTATGATTAGCTTCAATTGTATTAGATTCATAACAAACAAATGAGATTGAATTACCTTTCTTCTTAAGCCATTTCTGAAACTTGAAACAATGCTTCTTCATGTGTCCTTTCTTCTTGCAGAAGAAGCACTTGGATTCCTTTTTAATTTCAGTTTGAGGAGGTATTTTACCTTTCCCTTTCTATTTGGCTTGCCCTTTCTTCTTCCCTTGTGTTGCCGTAAATGCACTTTCACCCAATTCCATTGTTAGCCTTCCTTCTTTTTGAATACACATGGTCAATAGTTCATTAATTGACCATTTACCCTTATTCATATTATAAGAGATTTTGAAGGGTCCATATGCTTGTGGAAGAGTGTTCAGCATATAATGGACAAGAAAAGACTCAAACATCTCAACCTCAAGAGCTTTTAATTGAGCCGTAATGTCCCTTATTTGCATAATGTACTCACGCATACCTCTAACACTAGTGAGCCTCATAAATGAAAACTTCATAATTAGGGTGCTAGCAAGTGCTTTATCTAAAGTCTTAAATTGTTCATCAATTGCCTTCAATAATGCCTTGACATTATCATGCTGATCGACTGAACCTCGAATACCAGTAGAAATTTTGGTTTTTATGAACATCATACTTGAGCGATTAGATCGCTCTCATCATTCATAAAGAGCAATTTTAGTTTGACTGCTGATTTCGGTAATAATTGGTTCGTCTTTCCGTATAGCATAATCAATGTCCATCCACCCTAAATGAAAGAGAATTCTTTCCTTTCAAACCCTATAGTTATCACCTTTCAACTCAAAAATGTCACATTTGATATCAGAAAAATTTGTAGATTGTATGACTGCATAAATTAAACATATATGCTTATATATAATATGAATTGAGGTTAATAAACAGATATCATGTTTTACCAATGTAAACCATGTTGTAAAATATGATCAATAAACATAAAACTTGCCTGTGAGCTAAAATTCTAATTCAAGTATATACATATTTATATATATATATATATGTATAAATCTTTATAATAAAACTATCAAATTATGTTCATTTCCTAATTCCTGTAGGTAATTAAAAAAATAATTTGATATTTTATTCTAATCAATCATATAAATATAATAAAACTTGCTATGAGATAAAATTTATTATATTAAATATGATTAATTACAAGTAATGTCAATTTTTTATATATGATCCTAAAACACTTACAATATAATTTTGTATAATTAAAGATGTTGTGGCTAATCCTTAATTAATCAAAATTATATGGATCACAGATATTGAATTTTAATCATAAATTGGTTATATAAATTGTATGAAATAATAAGACATAATTTCAATTATATATCCCAAAATAATCAAATAAGTTGCATGTTATTATTTATTATAACATACAAAAAAAAACTACATGTCATATTACCAAAATAATGGAAACGATATGTCATGTGATATTAAATCATTTCAAAAATGACATGTCTTATTATTTTACATAAGTAGATGACATGTCATACAATATCATGCAGAAATTGACATGTCATATTGTTTCGCATACAACAGATGACATGTTATATGACATTGTCTTTAACTTCCAACAAACGATTTTTTTTTTAATTTGATTACAGAAATGAATTATCTCTTATTTGATTCTATAAACAAAAAATTATCAATTCAAATCTCAAACCAGTAATCCAATTTCATAGTGATTTCTAGTATTATTATTGATCAATAATGCTTGATAATAAATTTGATTTTCTTAAAAAAAAAATCATTTAATCAAATTTTACAAAAAATAAAGCAGAGGCAACAACAATGGCTCTGATGTCAAATAATAAAATTCATATACGATCAAGCATGCTTTACTAATCACAATAGCATATAGATCATGTGCGGAGTTAAACCAAAAAGACATACCTCCTGCTATTGTAGTCTTTTATATTTTGGTGATGAAAATTACCGGTTACAGTTCTTTTAAACTTTACACAATTTTTATACGATGGTGTATATTTACTAAAGAAAAATTGTTAACTTAAGAACCTAACCAAGAGAAAACCTGTATTTATAGACTTTGCCCACCACAGAAGCCATAAAAAACTGGCAGAAACTATTAGAACGTGTAACCATTTAATTGTCAAAAACTGGCAGAACTTGTAACAACTGTTAAGACATGTAATGAATTGCAAAAAACTGACAAAAACTATATAATACACGTTCCTACTTAAAATAATGAAAAATTATGGGCCACTTACAGTTAAAAATTCTAACAGCTTTAACGCGTATACAGCTAGTGTATTACGCGCTACATCGTAGCTCTTGCATTCGAGGAGTCCATTACAGTCACCGGTCTCACAGTTGCCTCTGCCAGAAGCATCAAAGTTGCACTTGGTACGAGCCCAAATGCGACCTTGTCTGTACCTGGCTCGGCAGTGATGGTCCATGTGTGACCGTTCTCAAGTTTCTGGCCTCCTCCACCGGGCACAGCTGCAGACCAGACAGTGAACGAGCATTTGTGTGTAATCTCGAATTTGGCTGCACGAGCCAACGCGAAGGAAAGAAGAAATGGAGTTGGCTCTGGAAACTTCATTTTGAAGAAGATGGATATAAAATTAACAAAGCTTGTGGTGTTTTGACTATATCATTTGATAAATGATAACCACAATCATTTGATAACCAGAGTCATTCTTTGATAAATGATCACTATGAGTCAGACTCAATAGAATTTGATCAATCCTTTTTTCTGTCGTTAAGGTGGAAAACTGAACCAAGAATTCTCTTTCTTTATCATCAATCCAATCCCTCTTATTTGCAGCTCTAACTTCGTTAGAGTAACGCCACCTAACCTTGTTTTACAATATATGAACAGTCCATTTTCATGACTAATAAATAAACCAAACCGAACAATCGTAGTCGATTATGAAGAATTTCCAGTGCCGTATAAATCTTGATAAGTTTTCAATAATGCCGTAATATCTTGCTAGAACTTCCACCCAATATCGACTTCTATATAAAACAGTGCCTATTAATTCTTAACTTGGATCTCAATTTTCTCCAGAAAAGTTAAGGATTATTTGTTTTTTATTTATTAAATATGTTCATTTTACCTGTATATAGATGTAGGTCGCGTAAAATATTTGGCCAGCTAGCTAGAAACAAATTTCTATATCCTTCTGAGTTAAGTTGTCAATTTTTCTATCTCAATCATGTTGACTGTCAAGTTGAAAATGTATGATTAATGTGACTAGTTACGTAGCAATATGAATAACTTTCAATTGTAAAAATAAATAAATAAATGTTAAATGTGCAGTAGCAATACTTATGTTACCAAAAAAAAAAAAAAAAAAAAAAAAAGATAATGTAAGCATCAAAACAAAAGGAAAGGGTGCCATATTTTTGTTACACCTTAAATCATAAATAACCGGGTACCGGCACTCTGAACGTCAGATCTCTTTCTCACATATTAAATCTTTTACTTATTTTGAGGAGGTATACATATTCTACGGTCAATTGATGAATATTACTACTACTCGCAGTTATTCTAGGAATTAATTAATTAATTCATACGTAGACTTTGTTGATTCCAATATAAGGATTTTATGTATTAGCTAATTGGCTTTCTTATCAATGAGGTTAATTAAGAGTTCACTTCATTCCAATATAAGCATTTTATGTATTAGATTCTGAATGGCTGACATTTATAAACAAAAACTTATAATAAATATTAAAACATGAATTTGATAACTTCTCAAATTCATCGTCCAAACATCAGGGTAATTATAAAAATGGGACACATATCTCTCTTGAAGTTTGTCCTTTTAACGCTTAAGAGAGAAACTTTAGGAAAATATACATTTACCTCCCTTGAAGACATTTATTGTTGTTAATAAGCCAATAGTTTTAGGGGTATTATTGATACGAATCTCGTCAATAATGTGACAAAACTCAACATCGAATATAGTAACGAAATCCAAGATTTCTGCAAGACGCAAGTTTATTGAGTATTGACCCGATACTTATCTAGATAAGAACCAAAACTATGATTACTCAAACGCCACACTAATAATTCTTACGAAAACACTTAAGAATATAGATAATAAATTTGGTTGTTTTAAACGTCACAAGAAATTAAACTTTAAAGAGTTCAAGAACAAGAATTTGTAAGAAATAAGTTAATACTCAAAATTGGTTCCTTCATTTCAAAAATGAAAGCCTTTTTATAGGCAAATGTAAAGGAAAAATGTCAAACGTTAGGCCAACAATCTTACCTAACAATTTGACAAATTAAATACAAACTTTATGACTTTTAAAACTACAAATTTCAAATATGAAAATATAAGTAATGACGTCATATGTATATGATATAAGCAATGATGTCGTACGTGTATGATATAAGCGATTACATCATTTTAAAATTCTTAAAAATTACACAAATATATTATAATTTTTGAACATTTTCATATTAATCTTCTTGGACTTCGATCGCTCGAATGATGTTCACTGAGCCTAATTCTTCAAGACATGTATTTTGTTGTATTTGAATCACACATGTTTTAATTAGTCTATTTAAGGCACTTTGCAATGTCTTGACTCTATCTCTTATAATTGGCTCACTCGTCATGCTTAGCGAATCATATAGATGCTGCAATTGAGTGTTTCTAGTCTTATGTGTGAGTTTTTCCTCTTGTTTATGTGGTTGCACAATTTCGTTTGCATCAATTATGGTAAAGAATTAAGCACTTTTCCTTTTAGTATTTGGTTTAATGTTGCAAGAGAGAAACTGTTTGTAGACGAGCTACCTTAGCTTTGTACCTAAAGCTCTCAAATCAAAATAAGCACTCAATGTTAGATTTTTAAGTCAAGTTTTGTTAAATTAGTCACCTTTCTTGCACGATGGATGTAAGGGTTGAGATGTGGAGGAAACTTGGAGCTATTTTTGAGCTATTTGTCACAGCACAAGTGATCGCATGTTGGCTGGGTGTGCTGGGGTGTGACAACTCAAGCACATTGATGTTTAATGGTGCAAAATCGGCTTCAGTCTCAAGGGCTATTATGTAGAGGGGACTTAGACCACCCCTGCCCGAACTGGTCGGGGACTGAAGCCGTCTTGCTGATGAGGCCAAGGTAGGCCAAAACCAGTTAAATATGCGACGGGATAATAAGGCTTACCCCTCGACATGGGGGTCTACGAGAGTGCCGCACGTGCCTTTCCGCTGGATGCGTGACAGATGCACTATGGCAATTCTAAGAGCACATAAAGAGGTTCCGTGAGGAAGACGCGACGAGGACGCCGCGCATTTAGGTGGGGGAGGATGTCACGCCTTCGATGACTTCAAGTGGGAACTCAAGCGGCAATTCTATCCAGAAAATGCCGAAGAGGAAGCACGAGGCCGGTTGCGACGCCTCAAACAATCCGGAAGCTTGCGGGACTACATCAAGGAGTTTACTAGCTTGGTGTTGGAGATTCCGGATATGAGCGACAAGGAATCACTCTTTTTCTTCATGGATGGGCTCCAAGGATGGGCGAAGACGGAGCTTAGGAAAAGAAGTGTGCAAGATCTTGCAACCGCCATAGCCGTTGCAGAGACTCTCACTGATTACTCAAGTGAGCGATCAAATACCAAAGCTAAGGACAAGAAGGGTAGCCAAGGTAAAGGTGAGGGAGACCATAGCAAATTGCAAGGAGACGGTTTCCGCAAACCACCTAGCGGCAAAGAGAAGCCGAAGAATGACAAAGAGAAGGATTCCAAACCTTCTCGAAATTGCTACTTTTGCGATTGTCCTCATTGGATGCGGGATTGTCCGAAGAGGAAGGCATTGAACGCCATGGTGGCTCGTGCGGAGGAACCACCAAGTCAAAAGAATGATGCGGCGATGGGTTCTTTGCAACTACTCAATGCCATTCAAGCAGTTCCGGAGGCACAAGCAAAGGGGCTTATCTATGTTGATGTGGTGATCAACAAGGTACGAACAAAAGCCTTAGTTGATACTGGTACCTCACATAATTTTGTGCAGGTTGATGAGGCCAAACGACTAGGTCTCAAGGTGACCAACAAAGGCGGCACCATGAAGGCAGTAAATTCGGTCGCTAAACCAATCAAAGGTGTAGCGTAGAAGGTTGAAACCACCATCGGAGAATGGAAAAGACCGGTAGATTGGTCGGTAGTACCTATGGACGACCACAAAATTGTGCTTGGGATGGATTTCTTTGATCAAATGAAGGTCGTACCGGTACCATTTGCCAACACCATGTGCATCCTTGATGGAGGCAAGGCGTGCATGGTTCCGATATCAAGATCAAGTAAGGTGGAGACTAAGACACTCTTGGCCATGTAATTCAAGAAGGGTTTGAAGCGCAAGGGTCAAGAGAGCTACCTTGCCTTCTTAAAAGAATATGACGAGGATGGCGATGCGGAGGTGAGCAAAGGGGATGTTCCAAAAGAGGTAGATAACATCCTCAAAGAGTTCAAAGATGTAATGCCCGAAGAGTTGCCCAAGAAACTTCCACCAAGCAGGGAGGTGGATCACAAGATCAAGGATGGAACATTGATGATGGATAAGGCTAAGGTGCAAGCTATTCAAGAATGGGAACCTCCGACCAAGGTACACGACCTCTGATCTTTCTTGGGGTTGGTTAACTATTACCGTCGCTTCATCAAGAGTTACTCGGCAAGAGCAGCCCCACTAACTGACTTACTAAAGAAAAGTCGCTCGTGGGATTGGACCGAGGGATGCCAACATGCCTTTGAAGATTTGAAGAAGGCAATCATGGAGGAGACAGTTCTTGTGCTGCCCAATCACACAAAACCTTTCGAAGTACACACCGATGCCTCGGATTTTGCCATTGGGGGTGTACTCATGCAAGAAGGACGCCCCATTGCTTTCGAGAGTCGTAAGCTCAATGAGGCGGAAAGGCGCTACACCGTGCAAGAAAAGGAGATGACGGCAATCATCCATTGCCTTAGGGTATGGCGACACTACTTGCTCGGAAGTCATTTCGTGGTTATGACGGATAATGTAGCTACTAGTTACTTCCAAACGCAAAAGAAGTTAAGTCCGAAGCAAGCTCGGTGGCAAGACTTCTTGGCGGAATTCGACTACGACTTGACATACAAACCGGGCAAAGCAAATGTTGTGGCGGATGCATTAAATCAAAAGGCGATATTGGCGGCCATTAACCTAAGTATTCTCGAGGGAAAGCTAGTAGGGAGGATCAAAGAAGGATTGACCCAAGACCCTCTAGCCAAAAATATAGTGGTGCTCGCACACGAGGGGAAGACAAGACGGTTTTGGCTTGATGACGGATTGCTCTATGCCAAGGGGAGGCGAATTTTTGTGTTGAAGTGGGGTGGTTTGAGGAAAGAGCTAATCAAAGAATGCCATGATTCCAAGTGGGCTGGACACCCCAGGGCTAAGCGCACCAATGCTTTGTTGTAAAATTCGTACTATTGGCCAAGGATGCGGGAAGATGTTGAGGCCTACGTGCGGACATGTTTTGTATGCCAACAAGACAAAATTGAGCAACGAGCATTCAGTGGGTTACTTGAGCCATTACCGATTCCGAACAAGTCATGGGAAAGCGTTTCCATGGATTTCATCACGTTGCTACCGAAATCGGAGGGGTATGGAAGTATCATTGTGGTGGTGGATCGTTTTAGCAAATACGCGGTTTTTATACCGGTACCTACGGATTGCACAGCGGAAGAAGTTGCAAAATTATTCCTAAAGCATGTGGTGAAGCTTTGGGGAGTGCCGAATAATATTGTAAGTGATCGCGATCCACGGTTTATCGGGAAGTTTTGGTCCGAGTTATTCAAGTTACTTGGAACGGACCTTAATTTTTCTACAAGCTTTCATCCACAAAGCGACGGACAAACCGAGCGTGTCAATGCACTGCTCGAATTATACTTGAGGCACTATGTGAGTGCCAACCAAAGGGATTGGGTTAAGTTGCTAGATGTGGCTCAATTTTCTTATAACTTGCAGCGGAGCGAGGTGACCAATAGGAGTCCGTTCGAGATTGTGTTGGGACGACAACCGATGACTCCACATGCACTAGCCTCAAGTTATGATGGGAAAAGTCTGGGAGCCTTCAAGTTCGCCAAGGCATGGCATGAACAAGCCGATTTAGCTAGGGCATATCTAGATAAGGCGGCTAAGAAGATGAAGAAGTGGGCGGACAATAATCGAAGGGACGAGGAGTTCCAAGAGGGGGACCAAGTCATGGTGAAACTCTTGCCCCAACAATTCAAGACATTGCGCAAAGTACACAAGGGATTGGTTCGACGTTACGAGGGGCCATTTCCGATCATAAAGAAAGTGGGAAAGGTGTCATATCGAGTTCTTCTTCCCCCTAAATTGAAGATTCACCCCGTCTTCCATGTAAGCATGTTAAAACCTTACCATGGAGATGAGGAAGACCCCGAGCCGAAGGGAGTCAAAACGGGCTCCAACTGTTGTGGTAACCTCTTTCGAGAAGGAGGTTGAATGTATCCTTGCAGATCAACGAGTTCGAAAGCGAGGAGTGCCAAACTACACGGAATACTTTGTCAAGTAGAAGGGATTGCCCGAAAGCGAGGCTACATGGGAGTATGAAGATGCACTATGGCAATTCCAAGAGCACATAAAGAGGTTCCGTGAGGAAGACGCGACGAGGACGCCGCGCATTTAGGTGGGGGAGGATGTCACGCCCGCGTGAACAGTGCTCGTGAACAGTAACCATGGCCGAGACATTGTGCGGACAGAATTTGCGCGAGGGAAAATGGGGTGTCTATTGTGTGACCCTTCGCCACGTAGCCCCGAATGTGGGCGTGCTCGCACTATGTTGTGTCCTGCGATATGGGGATCTTCCTGGGGGAAGATGAGCATAGTGGTTTGAAAGGCAACCGCATAGCGCCTCATCTACGCCAAGCACTGCTACCACCGTACGTCGAGGATGGCGTGCCCACACGACATGGTGTTATCGTGTTCTCTTTATGGGAGTCTCCTTAACCCGGGGGAGATGGGCGTTATGGAGTGGAGCGGTATGCAGGGTAGGTCCTCGATGATCTACCAATTGAGCTGGCGAAAAATTTGAAGATGGCCGCGTGCACGAGGACGTGCACGATTTTCGGTGGTGGAGAATGTCACGGCACGAGTGATCGCATGTTGGCTGGGTGTGCTGGGGTGTGACAACTTAAGCACATTGATGTTTCATGGTGCAAAATCGGCTTCAGTCTCAAGGGCTATTATGTAGAGGGGACTTAGACCACCCCTGTCCGAACTGGTCGGGGACTGAAGCCGTCCTCCTGATGAGGCCAAGGTAGGCCGAAACCAGTTAAATATGCGACGGGATAACAAGACTTACCCTCGACATGGGGGTCTACGAGGGTGTCGCACGTGCCTTTCCGCTGGGCGCGTGACATATTACTTGCCTTTGTAAGTATATATTCAGTGAGAGAAAAGTAGTGCTTGAATTGACGTATATCTTAAATTGTATTTGAATCACACTTCTTTTTAATTAGTCCATTTAAGGCATTTTGTAATGTCTTGGCTCTATCTCTTATAATCGGTTCACTCGGCATGCTTAGCGACTCATATAAACATTGTAATGGAGTGTTTCCAGCCTTTTGTGTGAGTTTCTCCTCTTGTTTACGTGGTTGTGTAATTTCGTTTGCATCATTCTCCCCCTCTTAAAAAGGATTTATCCTCAAATCGCTACGTACATCAAAAGGAGATTAAAAGTTGTACTAATCCCATACTCACCTGGTAGTTCAAGTTTGTAGGCATTGTCATTGATGCGTTCCGTTACTCAAAATGGGCCATCTCTCCTTGGTAGAAGTTTAGAACATCTTTGCTTCGAAAAACGCTCCTTCCTCATATGTAACCAAACCCAATCTCCTAATTCAAAGACAACCTTCTTGCGCCCTTTATTGGCTTGCTTGGCATATTGTTTCGTTCGTTGTTCTATGTGTTGCCTTGCTTTCTCATGAATCTGCTTAATGAAATCAGCTTTCTTTTTGCCATCTAAATTAACGCGCTCACTCATAAGAAAAGGAGTTAAATTCAAAGGAATTAGTGAATTAAAATCATAAATAATTTCAAAAGGTGAAAACTTAGTGGCAGAATGAACACAACGATTATAAGCAAATTCAACATGCGGTAAGCAATCTTCCCAAGTTTTTAAGTTCTTTTGTATGATAGTGCGCAACAAAGTAAACAATGTCCTATTTACTACTTCGGTTTGACCATATGTTTGTGGGTGACAAGTAATAGAAAATAATAATTTAGTTCCCAACTTTCCCCACAATGTCTTCCAAAAGTAATTTAAGAACTTTGTGTCTTGATCTGAGACAATAGTCTTGCGCATTCCATGCAACCTAACAACCTCCTTGAAAAACAAATCAGCTATATGTGATGCATCATCAGTTTTATGACATGCAATAAAGTGTGCTATCTTAGAAAACCTATCGACAACCACAAAAACTGAGTTTCTCCCCCTCTTTGTCCTAGGTAATCTCAAAACAAAATTCATTGAAATATCGACTTAACGTGCACTAGGAATAGGAAGTGGTGTATACAATTCATGTAGTTATTGCCTAAACTTATCTTACCTACGTCACTTTTCATGTGCGGCCAAAAGAAATGTTCATGCAATATGTGTAAAGTCTTAATTATGCCAAAGTGACTCATCAAACCACCACCGTGTGCTTCTCGAACAAGTAACTCACGCAAGGATAAATATAGAACACACAATTTATTTTCTCGAAATAGGAAACCATCATGCAAATAGAACTTCCCACATGCTCCCTTAATGCAATTCTTAAACAAGTCACAAAAATTAGAATCCATTACATACAACTCCTTAATGTACTTAAATCCAAGTAATTTAGTATCAAGGGTTGAAAGTAAAGCGTACCTGCGTGATAGTGCATCAGTAACTATATTTTCTTTGCCTTGTTTGTATTTGATCATATAAAGAAATATCTCAATGAATTATACCCATTTGGCATGACGTCTGCTTAATTTGTGCTATGTCTTTAAATGTTTCAAGAATTCATGATCTTTATGAATCACAAACTCTTTGGGCCAAAGTTAATGCTGCCAAGTTTCTAGAGTTCGAACCAATGCATACAATTCTTTGTCATAAGTGAGATAGTTTAAAGCTGCCCCATTTAGTTTCTCACTAAAGTACGCAATCAGTCTTCTTTCTTGCATTAGTGCGCCTTTTATTTCTGTACTTGAAGCATCACACTCAATCTCAAATGTTTTAGCAAAGTTAGGTAAAATAAGTAAAGGTGCATTAGTGAATTTTTCTTTGATGAGTTTGAATGCCTTTTCTTGCTCTTTTCCTTACTTGAATGAAACATTCTTCTTGATGACTTTGGTTAAGGGTGCAACTATACTACTAAAATCTCAAACAAAGTGCTAATAAAAATTAGCCAATCCATGAAAGCTTTTTACTTGATTCGTCGAAGTAAGCGTTGGCCATTCTTGAATTGCCTTCACCTTCTCCTCATCGACCTCAATCCCTTTAGCACTTACAACAAAATCAAGAAACACAAGCTTATCCGTGCAAAATGTACATTTCTTAAAATTAGCAAATAGCCTTTCTTTCTTTAAAACATTTAAAACAAGTTTTAAATGTTCAACATAATTGTCCAAGTTATTGTTATAAATCAAGATATCATCAAAATAGACTACTACAAATTTACCAATGAAAGCACACAAAACATGGTTCATAAGTCTCATGAAAGTATTAGGTGCATTAGTTAGTCCAAAAAGCATAACTAACCATTCATACAAACCATATTTTGTTTTAAATGCAGTTTTCCACTCATCCCTTTCTTTCATCTTAATTTAATGGTATCAACTCTTAAGATCAATTTTAGAAAAGAAACAAGATCCATGTAATTCATCTAATATATCATCTAATCGAGGATTGGGATGTCGATACTTTACCGTAATATTGTTGATAGATCGGCAATCAACACACATCCTTCATGTCCCATCTTTTTTAGGTACTAGTAGAACCGGAACCGCACAAGGACTCATGCTTTCTTTAACATACCTTTTCTCCATCAGCTCGTTAACTTATCGTTGAAGTTCCTTCGTCTCCTCGAGATTACTTCTATAAGCTGGTCGGTTCAAAATTATTGCACCAGGTATAAAATCAATTTGATGTTCAATTTATCGAATTGGAGGTAAATCAGAGGGCACCTCTTCAGAAAAGACATCCTCGAATTCCTCCAAAAGAAACATAATATTGTTCGGCAAAGATCTGGTAAGATCGTTAGTACACAAAAAGGTCTCCTTATACATAAGTACTATAAAGGGCTATTGTGAAAGTAAAGTTATCTTGATCTCACTTTTATTTTTAATGAAATTGTATTTTTCCTTTCTCTCACACATCAGCGTTGCAACTCTTTAATTTTTCCTCTCACTCTCTTTCACATTTTTGCCTTTCTCATTTTCTTTTTCTTTTCACTTGCTTTTTGCATCTTTAATTAGTCTTAAAGCACTTGTTTTAGAGTCAATAGTACAAGTGATATAGGTTGCCTTTTGATGGTAAAAGAGTATCTATTGGTGAAACCGTCATGTGTGACTCATCGGTCGTACTGCCATGGTATGCCCAATAGAATGTGACATGCATGCATAGGTATCACATCACAAAGGATCTCATTCTCATACTTGCTAATAAAAAATGCCACCAATAGTTGTTTTGTTATCATGATTTCTCCACAATTGTTTAACCATTAAAGCCGGTATGGTCGTGGATGTTTCATGGTAGGTAACGACAATTTCTCCACCAATTCGGTGCTGGCCACATTGGTGTAACTTCCTCCATCAATTATAACACTGCAAACTTTGTTGTTAACTAAACACTGAGTATAAAACAAGTTCTCTCGCTAATCATTTTCTTCTTCCTTAACCTGTGTGCTAAGAGCTCATCTTACCACTAATAATTCTCATTCCGCAGCATATTGCCCTTCGTAGTTTTCTTTAAAATGTGGCATGTCTTCTATTTTGTGTTCTTCTTCTCCTTCTGACTCAATCTCCCTTTGAATAATGATCACCACTACCTTTTTATTAGGGCATTGGTTAGCTATATGACCTTTGCCTTGACATTTAAAACACTTAATGTCACGATTTCTAGAAGTGGTGGATTCAATGTTACCTTATTTTTGCAGCACAACTTGTTTGACATCCTTAGAAACTTCGGAATTAGACTTTGTTAATGGAAATTCCTCCTGTTTAGGGGTTGATCTCTATGAGTTTGTAGTAGTCGTGCTTGCTCCTCTCCTAGCCATGTTTCTTCGCTTCAATTGTTGCTCAACTTTGATGGCTTGGTGTACCATATATATCAACTCTACATAATGTTGCATCTCTACCACGTTTGCGATCTCACAATTTAAACCATGTAAGAACCTAGCCATGGTAACTTCTCTATCCTCTTCTACATTTGCTCGAATCAGAGCAACCTCCATCTTTTTGTAGTATTCATTTATGCTTTTGGATCCTTAAGTTAAACATTGCAATTTGTTGAACAACTCTTGATGGTAGTAACTTGGAATGAAATGTCTTCTCATTATTGTCTTCATCTCATCCCACGTTTTAACAGGATGTTCTTGATTTCTTCTCCTATCCTTCAACAATTAATCACACCAAATAATAGCATAATCAGTAAATTCAATTGCCGTAAGTTTTACCTTTTTGATTTCGGAGTAATTGTGGCAATCAAAAACCATCTCTATTCTCTTTTCCCACTCTAAATAAGCTTCAAAATCGTTTCTGCCTTGGAACGGTAGAATTTTCACCTTAATACTTCCTAAATCATCATCCAACAACTTAGGTCTACCCAACCTAGCTTCTCTATTCCCATAACCACGCAAATTCCTGCCCTGGTTCATTGGTGATTCATTTGACTCCTCATTATCCTCAACATTACCCCATTGTACCCTCGATTACACTTGCCTAGGTAGTTGTCTAATAGAAGAGCTTTGATGTTGCCCTCTTAATGTCTCTTCTTCTAACCTATCAATCCTTTCATGGATTGGTTCTAACTCATCATCTCCCCCAATAATGCTTGTAATTGTAGATTCAGGGTGGTTGGTAGTTGCACCCCTGAGGTTAAATTTTCTTCTTGATTGTGAGGCATATTTAAAATCTGCAAAACAAAGTTAGAAACCTCACAAGCACTCTTTCACATGTTTTCACTCACTCTCGTGTTTGAGCACTCAAATATCCTCACACTCACACACTCTTAATCAAAATTTAAGTGGCAATTTAAGATGAGAAGCAACCAAAACAAATCACAAGATTCAATAAGCAATTCTTAAGAAATTGATGCAAGCAATGACAATAATGGATAACAACAATTCTCTTCTTTTTTTTTTATTTCTCTTTTTTATTTCTTGCTTTATTTTTTTTATAAGAATTAGAAATAAAAATATGAACTCAAAATATATTGAAGGAAGTAAAACACAAAATTTGAATTTGGTCGCAATATTTTTGTTTGTATTTTTTTTTTCAAAATTCTAATTGAAGAAGTAAAGGAACAATAAAGATGTAAAGGATAACTTAAACTTGCCTTGAAACTAAAGTTCTAATACCAAATGATACGAACCTCGCCAATAATGTGACGAAACCTAACACCAAATATAATAATGAAACCTAACAACGAACAGTTCAATGAGTGAGGATATGTCACTTTTGAGGTGAAATTTCCCTACACCAAAGACAATCTCTACGTGAAAAGTGATGCAGATTTAAGTGCAGCATTTAAAGAGTTGGACGACAAAGGACATAGAAGCATACATATAATAGCCAACCAGCCAAGCACAGGACTGAACAGCTTGCTTCAAAAGATCAGTATTAGTCACCTGAGCAGTTGACTCCAAATAACTTTGCACTTGATAATGTTTATGATGATTATGAGTTGGGTGAACTTGCTCACAAAAGGATCATGCCAAACACATGTGAAAGGCTTGATCATATTGACAACATTTTGGGGGTGAAATAGTATGAGCTTTATGGTTGCTTGCTCACTTTAAAGATGCTGAACTAGAGAAAACAATAAGGATCTTGGCAGCTTTGTTGATTGAAGTGCAGTTCACTCAAACAAAAAACAATGAGATAGAGTACAATGTAACACCAGCAAGTAAAGATAATTTACCCAAACTAAATAATGAAGAGATAGAACAAGCGGCAAATAATGGCTTTTATGCTTCTGAGTTAGAGGATGAGCTTGTTGTGTATGGAGATGATGGTGGTGATGTAGCTATAAAGGACTACCAATCTATTAATGATAGTGTTGTGAGTGATGACAGTAATTTTGATAGTGATAGTCCAACTACTAGACACGAAAGGAACAATGGATGGTTCGAGTATAACATAGATGCAAATGGAAAGATTGAATTGAGGAGAAAGCATACATTGTTCACTATGTATAACTTAAGGAAGGTTCTTCACTTGTTTAGAGCAAACCTAAATAGAGACATCAAGATCATAGCTAGTGAGTTAAAGAGGAAATTTAAGGTGACTTGCCACCCAATCAAGTTATTTAAGGCAAGAAATAAGGCCTTAAGGCTGTTAGGAGCAAATCACAAGGCATCATATAAGAAGCTCAGTAGATATATTCTAACTATACAGCAAAATAATCCGGGAATTGTAATTGACTTACAGATAGAATTGATGCCAGATAATGACAACCCATGGGTCAAAAGGTTGTTCATCAATTATTGTGCACAAATGAGAGGCTTCTTTCAAGGATGCAGGCCATTTATTGGGCTAGATGATTGCCATTTGAGGGGGCTATACAAAGGAATGTTGCTTGTTGTAGTAAGTACTGATGCAAACTATAGGGTGTATCCTTTGGCATTTAGTATGGTGGGAAGTGAAAATTAAGATTCATGGAAATATTTCTTGAGAAGGTATATGAACAGCTTGGGAAGAATGGAGGCATTGTTATTTCATGATTTTCTTGTTTTTATAATGCCTAACGTATTCTTGGCTTAATAATAATAAGCCACACTAAGCATTATGTGAGTTCAAATTTGACACCAAGATTAAATTTGTAATCAATAGAAAACTAATATATGTGATTAGATTGCATATTAAGAAGATTGTACCATATTAATTTGCTGAAATTTCTTGATTATATAAGTATGCCATGAAAGTGATACTTACTAGTGGATTCTTGAATCTTAATACCTTTTGTCCTAATTGATTTCTTATTTTTTACTTAGACAGTTTCTATTTTATTTTATTTGCTATCTCTATTTATTAAAACCTTGATCTTAATTATTTGTCTTGGATTCATATTAAGATTTTTGCATTAATTCTAGGGTTTAATAATAAAAGAAATGTTAATCTAACCTATTAATTTTTTATGGGATCTATCTCTTTAAAATACTTATTATAGTATAATTGATTCATATATTTATGAGTTTTCATTCAAATTCTAGAACAAATTAAAATTTTACAAAAGAGATACTTCTAGAGATGTGTTTATTGAATCACACAAAGGAATTAATTAATCAAATATGATTAAAAAGGATGAAGGACGCTGCTTGATTGTGCACAATTGTGGCTTTATAATCACAAAGTACTAGGAGGCAACAAAAATATAGGAATAACCATTTTCATAGTATTTAGGATATGAGATGTACTTGTACTCTTTTCTTCACTTCACATTTCTTAGAAAAAGATTTTTTGGTGTCCTTACCAAGAAAATTAATTATCGACCTTATAACTTTATTTTTTTCTATTGTAAGCATGATGGTAGCAATTGGTGAAACCAATTACACAGTCCTTTCTTAACCTCAAAGTGCTCAACCTAGATGGTCGATCCCACTTCTTTGGAGCATACCTGAGTTTGAGTTTGAGACATGTAAGGGATAAAAGAATTATGTTTTTGGGCTTTACCTACTCCTTTGTATTTTTAAAAGAAAAAATACATACACACACATACACACATATATTTATATAAACGCACACCTTCTAAAAGCTCCGATGACATAACGGTAACAATGAACATTTAAACTACCTAAGATTCTCAATCTTTTGTGTGTGTGTGTATGTGTGTGTATACACACATCTAAAATAAACTTAAATCAAATTGCTTACTTTTCATACATAACTTTATTATATATTAGAACAATAAATTATTAATTATATGTCAACATCTTACTATTGGATAGAGGTGGATAAAATTGAGTTTGGTTCTTTTTTTTAAAAAATAGAACCAAATTTGAAATACATGAACTATAGTACTGAACTAAATCAAATTGAATTAAAGTAATTCAGTTTAGTTTTGGTTCGGTTCACAGTTCGATTTCATCTTGATTTCAAATTTGGTTTTCAAATTTTTGATATATTTTTATATAAGTCCCTAAAGTATATAGAAATTATTAAAAAAAATTATTAAAATTTATAATAATTTTTCTTATTTTTATGTGAATCTATGTAAATAGTTATAAATTATTTATATACTTGTAATTTTTATAAAAATTAGGTGTTTATATAAAATTTTATATTTTATCCTAATTAGGTTCGAATTCAGTTAAAACTAAACTAGAACCGAACCAATCTGTTCATAGTCGAATAAAATCGAAATTGTTTTTGAAACTGAATCCATTTAAATCGAACTATATGGTTTCATTTGATTCAGTTTGGCTTAGTCGAATATTTTTTTTCACGTCTATTATTAGATAAATCAAAATAAAGAAAAATTGACAACTATATTCTTTACAACTTTTACTAACTTTTGACAAAGCAATCATTTTTTACTAAAATATAGTGTCAATTGAACACTTGATATCAACATTATAAAGAACAGGTGACATATACTATGATATCTAAGTCTATACTAAAGAAAAATAGAAATAAAAATTATAATTATAAGTAATTTTTTATATCATAGTAAAAAAAAAAATAAAAACTAAAATTACTTTTAATATTGTGTGAGTGAAATTTGAATCTCGAATTAGTTATACCAATTTAAGAGATTTTATCAATTGAATTAATTAACACCTACCATGATTTTTAATGAAATTTTAAAGATTTTATTTATTTTTAATAAAAAATATAATTTATTTTTAGTTCTTTAAATATTTTAAATGTGTATATTTCTTAAATTTAATATTAAATTTTGTTAATGATTACATCTAAATAAAATTAAATTAAAAATTCTAAATTAACACTTAATTAAGCTGTCTTTTGTTATGTTTATTTTTAGTAGATATGTTAAAAATATTTCTTTATAAATTTTATTTATGTTTTATATAATTTTTTATTTATAAACGTGTAACACATAAACTAATTAATTTTTCAATGTTCATAATAATATTATAAATAAAAAAAAATATATCATTAAATTAGATAAGATATTTATTTATAGATAATAAGTAAAAGTTAAAAATAATAGTAATTTAAAATTATATGATTGAGATATATAATTTTTATAAAATATTATTTGGTTAATTTTAAGATGCCATTGTTTTTTTAAATGAAATCTTAATTGCTGAAACTAACAGCTATTACTCATAGAGGATTAAAATTTGGTGCTCATCTCATTCTGGTTCATCTTTTAGTTAAAATTATGTTAATACCTTAGACTCTTTTTCAGTAACAAAGTAAATGATGTAAAAATATTTAAACAAAACTTTTAATAAGAATTATGACAAAAAGAAAAATCTAAACCAAAGAAATTAAAAAAATGAACTCTATTTTCGACATATTATTCTTAGAAGTGATTTACTAATTGTTGATTTAATAAATATGCCCGGCAAGTAATTAAATTCACAATTAAACATTAAATAATTTACTGCATATATATCAAGTCTTTCTTTATTAATTCACCGAGTCATCATCATGTATTATGTACATATTCCAATGTTTGAGTGGTTATAAGGTTGTCTTTCACTTTCTTTTTCTTTTCCTTTTTTAAAATTTGATTCCGTGATTCCATCTCTAAATTAGCATCTCTAAGTTCGCTCTCAGTTCTTGTTGCGATCAATCACAAAGACAAAGGCAAGTACTCTCTCCAGCTAGCTGCAGATGGAAGAGGCAAACGAAGCAATGCAACATGAAGATGATGATGAAATCAACGTCATCAGCAAGGATGAAAAAGACGAAGACAAAGAACAGGTACAGGCAGATCTAAAGCCTAAACTCAGTACTGTCGGTCGTGAAAAATCCAAACCCAGAAACCGTGTAAGAAGAACATTGACGAACGAAGATCAGCGGAGACTGATAACCATGGAGCAGCTGCAGCGGCAGGCGACAACGAAGCTAGATCGATCTAGGACCAGGCTCTTGGAGAGGCAGAGGACTCGTCACGAAGGTCAACTCTCTCTCTTCTCTCTTTTTTTTTTTTTTTTTTAATTTAAAATTTTATATAAAATTAAATTTGCATAAATAAGAATCTAAAATGAACCAATCCGTGATTTCCACGTGCAGCTGCCGGAACAACTGGCAACACAATCCATGATGAGAACGAGCCGATGACCGTTGATCCCAACAGGTGCGTTGAGTTAGGGGCTAAATATTTTAATTTAAATATTTCTGGCAATTTTTTTTTATATTATATTATATCCATTTATAATCTTTTTCGTTCTCTTATATTGTGAGCATTTTATAGTTATTTCTTTTACAACGTTAAAATTTAAAATATTTTATACAATGTAAAATATAATATTAATTGTGATATAAATTTTAAAATTAGAAATATCTAATTCAAAATTTAGTGAAAAAAGTCTAAAATAAATGAAGGAAACATTAGATGTATTTTAGTTAATTTATTAATTCTTTTTTAATATATTTATGTTTTTATCTTTGTTGAATGATTGATGTCGGCGCACGTGAACATGACTAAAATTATTAAATTACTCCTATTACCTGTACAAAATATGTCTTTTCATTTTTTTATTTGGTCGAAAAGTATGACTCGCAATTACTAAATTAACCCCTCAATGCAAAATGGACCACCATATTACCACTTAATGCAAAAAAGACTGCCATATAAATTACCCCCGGAGCAAAAGTAAGAGTACGGTGACATATTTGTAAATTTAGTTTCTATTATGACTTTGCTGAATACACAAACAATAATGAAATTACTAAATTGCCCTTATTAAAGCACAAAACAAAAGTTAAGGGGAAGGCCTATGTAGGGAAGCGTTACGTTATGAGAAGATGGTCCAACATACTAGGTGTTGTTTGATTACACATCATGAAATTACAAAAGAAGATGACTTTAATAAAAGTGATGGTTGAATTCGTAATAAAAAATTTCAAAATAAATTTCATATATTATTCATAAATTATTAAATGGGAAATTGACATATTCCTTTGAAATTTAAGAAAATAGCAGATATTTTTAAGAGTTTGGGAGTGGTTATATACCCCATTAAATGTGAAGAAATGGGTAGATATCTCTCATCATATAAAAGTTAGTTAACTTAAATTATAATTATTTTCATTTTAAAAATTTAACAACCAATAAAATAGGATGTAATTTTTCTTTTAACTATAACATTAAGTTCTCAGTATTCATCACATATTAAACATTAAATTATTAAAATCATAAATTTTTTTTCTAATTTATTATTTTAATAAAATTTAGGAAAAAAAATATTATTATAAAAAGGATAACGATTAAAATATTCCCAATCATTATCTTTTCCTTGCTTAGTAATAATTTAATATATAAATAATTAAAATAAAATAATTGAAACTTTTAGTATTTTATTTTTATATATGATATATTTATTTCAAAATTATATTAAGTTTACTATATTTTCTTAAAAAATTTATCAAGCTCATAATTAATATAAACTAAAAATATAAAAAAATACTTACATATTGTATTTGCTAAATTAAAAATATTTAAAATTATCTTTTTTTAGTTAAAATAAAATTATATTATTTACTTAAAATATAAAAATATAAAAATATATCAATTATTAATTCTATTAATACATGACATCAAATTTAATTTATATATTATAATTTATTATTTCTCTCTTATTTAAAATGTTTCACTTTCTTAATATATCTATGTATCTTCTTTTTTCATTAGTATTAATTTTGATAATAACGTTTTTCCTTCTAAATTTGTTTCACTTTCTTAATATTTTATGAATACTTCTAAGTATCTTCTTTTTTCATTAGTATTAATTTTGATAATAACGTTTTTCTTTCTAAATTTTATGAAAATAACAAATTAGAATCAAAAGTTTGATTTTAACATTTTATTCCTCAGTAGATAGGAATGGCAATGGCCCATACACCTTAATCCCTCGCCCCTGACCCTGATTGGGTCGGAGATTCTCATCCCTAGCCCATCCTTGATTTGGCCAAATTACGGACGAGTTAGGGATGTCCCCGATTTGGTTTGAGGATCTTCGCAGGCCCGGCTCGATTTTGACCCCATTTGACTAGTTAGCTTGCTATAGTGAACCACCGTTAACTATCATTGACCATTATCTAACATTACCTATTTTGGTCATAATATATATCATTGAAATTTTTATTGAACACTCTACACAATAATAAAACTATCATCACCCTTTAAGCAATTGCTCATTATAAATATGAAATTGAATTTTTGATACCCAAAACATTCAACTTTAGATATACAAAAAATGATTACTAAAATGACGATTATGATTATACCATTACATAGAGCGTTTAATATGAATGATATCTATTACAACTAGAATGGTTAACAGTGGTCAGTGAAAACTTAAATAAAAGTGTTAAATTATTATGATTTATAAATTATGAAGGACTTGATTGATTGAATTAAAAATTATAAACTTTTTATAGGATTCCTGCAGACCCCTTATCTTATAGAGATTTTTGTCATCCCTATTAGTATGTCGTACATAATGAAAAGTAAATTATTATAATTGAAAAAATTATATCCCTTGTCATCGAACTAGATTTTAGGGACAAAAAATGATAATAATGTAACAGTTAGTAACAAACATTTAAATTAAGAGTATCTGCTTATTTCTTTAAATTTCATAAAGGTATTTATCTAACCCCGAAGTCTATGAGATAGTGCATCCCTTTTTCAGACTTTAGAGAACGTATCATTTTTTTAATTTAATTAACGAACAAGAAGTATAATGTATACTAATATCATTCCTCCACTTGATATAAAATTTTGGCTTGAAAGTAAGGACTTCAAGAACAGTATTTATATTTTTTGCCTCATAAAATTATCATGTGGATTTACGTTGCTGTTGTGCGATACAAACACAACCCCTAAGTTTAAGCTTACAAATGCCACTTAAACTAAATACTTAAACTTGAATATAAAAGACTAAATAATGTATTTCGGTTAATTATTTTGGAATATATGTAACCACTAACTATGTTTAACGTTTATATGTCAATCATCGTCAACAAACACCTATGTCGTTAGGTTATTGTTTAATATGACTATTAACTATGTTTAACGCATAAAAATATAATTTTGCTCTTAATAGCATGAAAAAAAAAGATATTTAAAAATATTATTATTAATTATTTCAAAAATTAATTTGTATTTAAAATAAAAATAAAATTAATTATATGAAAATATTAATCTTTTATTTAAATATTAATGATGAAGACAACTCTCTTTTATTCTGTATATAAATAATTTAATTATTTTCAAGGCTATTCAACCTTCAAGTCTCTTTATTTGCAGAAACAAAGAAGAAAGCACTGAGACAGAGAAAGATGATTTGGATGAACAAACTGGAGAAGTGGAGAGCTCGGAAGGTAATACAGAAGAAACTAGCCCGTCGATATATAGTATATCAAAATGCATGTGCGTATTATTATAATTATAATTCTAAACATTAATCTATATATCACTTATATATATATATATATATCTTATTAATTATATTTTCAATTAACGTTACAGTCAGTTGGTCAGCTTACTGGCCGCTATGCAAAATAATACAAGAGAATGATTGGAAAGGTGTAGAAGATTTCGTTGGAGATCATCCTGAGGCCTTGACAGCCAAGATTTCATACGCTAAGACAATATTCCACCAGATTGTTAACTTTATTCGCGATGACGTAGAAGGTGGTGCTTGCCTAATCGACAAGCTTGCATCAAAGGTCGATCCAGCAACACTTGAGCAGAATGATGATTCGGGAATGACAGTTCTAGCTTTAAGTGCCATTCTAGGCAATACAAGGGCCTCCAAAATTTTCGTCAAATATAACCCTAATTTGCCAAACGTATGGAGCGACAACGGCTGGCTTCCGGTTCACGATGCAGCAGTTTATGGTCACAGGGATACAGTTCAGTATCTAGTACAAGTGACTGCAGAAGAGAATTTAACTGGCAACAGCGGCGCTCTGCTCATTTCATATCTGATCAAATCTAATTTATATGGTCAGTATTTTCATATCTGATCAAAATAAATCTAATTTTATTAATTTATGATTTCTTTCATGTATCCAATTTCTTCGTGATTAGATATAGCTTTAGATTTTTTGGAGCGGTACCCAGCGATAGGCCGAGACCAGATCAGCTCCCGGAACATTGTTTTACAGACGTTGGCTGAAAAGCCTCTAGCATTTTCCAGTGGAAATCAGCTTGGACGTTTGCAATGCTTCATTTATAACTGTCAGTGCTGTAAAAAGATTAACCCTTTTGTTCTTAATTAATTATTGCTTAGTTTATGTGTACAAAACGTTGTTGTTAGTGACGACCCATCAAAGCATACTTACTAAATCTGCAGGCATTCCCGTGAGAAAGGAAAAAATTTCTTCTATTGATCATACCCACAAGAATCCAAGTGCCGGTGTAGATGTGGAGAATGCCATCGTGAGATTAAAAAACTACTCAACGAAATCTACACCTTTTGGATTTCTTTCGAAAATCACAACTATATTCGGTACCTAAATCTCTATTCTCTTTTTTAATTTAATATAAGAAATTGACTAATAATTCAATAATATTACAATGTCCATAAAGACAGAGTTGTATATATTTATTCCTATCAATTAATGATTTTGAAACCAATAATTTTTTTTTAATGAATTACAGGTGCAATGTGGCAAGATTTGCATATGATTTTCTGGAATGCACTTATATTTCTTTGTAAGGCATTGACACTACTCTCTTGAATCCAATCTATTGATTGAAATATTCATTTATTAACTTGAAGAGTTCAATTGCAGTCCCTTGTATCAAAGCTACACATGAACAAAAGTTAACGCATCTGCAAACCGTTGAAATCGTCAGAATGATTTGCGATGGAGTGGCTTGGAATGATCCTGAAATCTTTAACTCAGGATCGTTTTTACACACAGCTGCAAGATTCGGAATTTCTGAGTTTGTCAATGAAATAATTATGGCCTACAGTGATTTACTTTATGAAGCTAACAACGATGGACATAACATATTTCATCTTGCAGTCTTACATCGTCGTGAGAACGTTTTTAATCTCATACATGGTTTCTGTTACCTTAGTGACATGCTGAATATGTACGATGATTTAGGGAACAACATGTTGCATCTAGCGGGAAGATTGGTACCTTCAAGTAAAGTCCCGGGTGCAGCATTGCAAATGCAGAGGGAGTTGCAATGGTTCAAGGTAATAGATGATATAACCATGATATTTCAGTATTCTAATTAATTTGATTTGAATGTGTTGCAGGTATATAAGGCCAACTGTTTGAACAGATTGTATAATTGAAGGAATCAACATAGACATCAATACCTTAAGAGTAACATTAATTTAGTCCTTGGATCCAAGATTTTGTTCTAGCTCTTAGGAAAATAGCAAGGATTTACTTGATTTTAGAAGAATACCTGTTTTCCTTTTCTTGACTCTTGTATTCCTTGTGTTAACTTCTGCTTCAGTCTGTAGAAAATCTTCTTCGCCCATGGCTTCATGAAGAGAAAAATTCTGACGAAAAAACTCCCCGAGAAAGTGTGTTTACTGAATCACACAAGGAATTAGTTATACAGGGAGAAAAATGGATGAAGAATACTGCTCAATCATGCACAGTTGTGGTTACACTTATAATCACAGTAGTGTTTGCTGCAGCTTTCACTGTACCTGGAGGCAACAACAACGGAGGAAAACCAATTTTCTTGAAGGAAAAATCTTTCCTAACATTTGCGATATCAGATGCGCTTGCACTCTTTTCATCAATTACTTCGTTGTTGATGTTCTTAGGGATCCTCACGTCCCGTTACTCAGAAGAAGATTTTCTCGTGTCCTTACCAAGGAAGTTAATTATCGGCCTTCTAACTTTATTCTTTTCTATTGCAAGCATGATAGTGGCATTTGGTGCAACCATATACATAGTTCTTTCTCAACCTTGGAAATGGGTTATCATTCCAATTGCCTTGCTTGGTTGTGTCCCGGTGACCATGTTTGCATTGCTGCAATTTCCTCTTCTACTTGACATGTTCTTATCCACTTATGGGCCTAGTATATTTCGTCCAGTGAAGTGAGGATGTAATGATGTGGAGGCAATTAATTGTTTTTTTGCTTTTTTCTTTTTCTTTTTCTTTTTTTTCTCTACCCTAATGATTACGACTAAACCAGTGAGGATGTAATTCTGATGTGGAGGCAATTAATTGTTTTTTTGCTTTTTTCTTTTTCTTTTTTTTTCTCTACCCTAATGATTACGACTAAACCACTCAAATATCTTTACAAAGAAAAGAATAGGATAAAAAGCACTTCATATTGGAATAAGCATTAATCAATCAAATTATGTTGCATCTCAACTTGAGAGGGTAACGAAACGATAAAATATAACAAATAATATATTTGATTAAGGAAATTTATTACTATTTAAAATTTCACCAACATAACAATCTAGTCAAATGATCTCTAATGTCCAAAAAAAAGTCTTAGAATAGTAAACTGTAACGAGTATTCATTCAGTAATGATACTATTTTTCAGTAAATAAAAATGCATACATACTGTATTATATATACACATGAACATGATGTGCAATATGGTAAAAACCATATTCATCTCAAAGGATGCATATTAAAAGCACTTTCAAACGTGTGCATCACAAAATCCCTTTCAAAATTTTGCATATCATAAATTCACTTTAAACTTTCATTCATATTTTGTTAGGAATATTTTCATCCAATTACCACATAGTAGGAATTTATAAATCATTTATTACATATTAAGTCTGCGTCACTCGTCAATTACTTTCTATATATGGAGTAAGAGCACGTAGGGCACAACAATTTACATACAAGGAATACTTATGTCTGAAAGTAAGAGGCAGACTATCACCCTGATTATTGGCAAGTCCTTTACATGCCCAAATACGTTGATGCACGAATGCAAAGACGTCAAAGTTCTAAGGTTATATATCCAAAGGTCTCTCTTATATCATACAAAAGACATATCACATATCACATGTATCAAACTTGAGGAAGAACTGCACTTATTAAAGGCGTCATATGCACTTATAATTACTTATTAAGAAGTAATGAATTTAGCTACCCTTAAAAGCACAAATCTTGACTTTCATAAATATTTTTTATACAAAGCACTTTTTCATTTCTCAAAACATAATGCACATATTAATGGTAGATGTCAATGCTCATAACTTGTAAGTAGCATGAACATATAAACACATAATCATAATTAAATACATGAAACATAATTGTAGATAAGCCAATCTTTTGTAATAACATATAATTCAAAAGATTTGTAAACATAGTCAAACACATGTATACATACATTTATTTGATTCATTTTAAAATGTCTAGTATATTTATCTCTTGATGTTCCCAGCAAAACAACATAATCACCTTAATCTTAAAATCAAATATTAATCTTCATAAGTCTCATTATACCATATCAAGCACATAACAACTTATCATTACACAAAAAATTCCCAAACCTACCTTTAAGCATATCAAAGATTTTCTTGGGCCTTGAATGTTGTTCGTTTCTTCCAATATTGAAACATAATTGTTGATGCCAAATTTTATCACAATCCGATATTGAACAATTGTTCCCTTATCATGTTATGATTAAACTTGCAAAAGGAAACATGATCAGTGTCTCGATAAAAATCCTTTCATGCTTAGCTTAATTCAGAGATGGTTTTTAGAAAGTGTTTTAGCAAGATAGGAAGTTGACAGAGTTTAGGTAAGATTAGAAAGCATTAACATACACGTCTCCATGACTTTTTACCTTTCATATGTCCAGTTAGAGTCATCGCACTATATTTGGTTAGAGGGTCAAAATTGGCAATGATTTCCATAGGAAATGGGATTCCAGGCAATTATTCCTTCATTCTCCGTCATCCAGTTGTGGCTGGTTCATTTATAGCAACATTCCTAAGGTAGGACTTTACTTTTCCTCCTAAACGTACAACCTTTACAAGCTAAGGACAAATGCTCTTCTGTGATATCAGGGTGTTGGGTAATTGTAGTGAGAATTTGAGGGGATATTTTCCACGTCACCTGGGTAATGGTCAACCATAAGAAAAGTTTTAAGGAGAGTCGAGTCCTAACTTAATCCCACGATCTTCCTGCTATTTCTTTGTTGATGGTTACTTTGATGAAATCTCAAGATGAAACTTTTTTCTCCTTGACCTTGAGCTCAATATCCGAAACTAGACTAACTATTTGATGTCAATGGGAGTTCACCTAGGGTCTAGTGCCTCGAGGTGAACTATATTAACATCTGGTCTCTTTAACTCAATAGAATTAACCTAGGTACTTTTGGCTTTTAGCTTTATTGGCAGATATTTCCACCCAAACAATAAATATAATGAAACATAACATCATACATAAATATGTTCTCAATTTGATCTATAAGTATTTCTTATTATTTGGAAAATTTAATCCCTTATTCCAAATAATGCCAAAAACTTGTTAGGTACCTCTAGGTTTCTAAATTTTAATAAATCAACCACTCAACTAATGGATATGAAACTTTTAGAGAAATCATGTAGACATATATAGCTTAGAAAAATTTAGAACAAAATTCATGTCCAAACTATTTTAAATAATTTTCATGTTAGGTTTCTCAGGTTTTATCAATCATAAATCTACAGTTAGCTACCTCACTTCAAAAGCTTATAATTAATCAAATGCTTAGAATTAAATTGTGAAATTTTAATAAGTTATACTAGACACAGTAGTTGAAGAATAAAGAACACAGAGGTTTTGAAGCAAAATTTTGTTGTATTGTATTTTCACAATGAACAGTGAACGCTATCTTTGAATACAATGAAAAATATGTGAACATACAATCTTAAATAGTGTAAAGAATCAAAGAATTGATGTGCAAGAATCTAGTGTAAATACAATCTAATGTTGCCTATATATGATGTGTGTTGAAGGTTGTATGCCATCCCTTAGATCATTCCTATATAATTGCTAGTGCATGCTTTCTATTTTTCCAAATTTTCTAAACAGCTTGCCAACTCAGCTAACTTGATGTTGAGCTGCTTTACTTTCTTAGATTGGGCCAACTTCAGTTTTAGGCTTCGCTTTTATATCATCTTCAACATCCCCTTTCAAGCTCAGTGTTCTTGGTTAAACATTGAGCTTGGCTCTCAAATAGCTGAATTAGCATCAGAAAAACTTACTAGATCAATTTTTTCTCCTTTTTCGAATTCAAGTTAAAGTTTTGAGTCTCCTTCAAGTATCTCAACACTTTTTTTGCATGAGGACTAATGTATATCCATGGGATTGCTCATGAATTGACTTAGTTTATTTAGGGTAAAAGCTAATTTTGGTCTAGAAAGAGTCACATATTGAAGAGTTCTTATAATATCTTTTTATAAATTACCATCTTCAAATGGCTCCTTGTTTGTCTTGGATAATTTTGTCCTATGCTCAGAGGTGTATGAACACCTTTATAGTTTGCTATTGTTGCTCTAGAAAGGAGATCATTGATATACTTCTTTGAGATAGAAATAATATATTATGTGTGTTCTTACCATGCTTCCATCTCAAGAAAATAGTTCAAGTTCACCAAATCCTTTAAAGCAAAGGATTTATTTAGCTGAGTAATCAAATCTTCTAATTGAATTACTAAGCTTCCAGTCCGCACTATGTTATCAACATATATCAAGCATAAGTGTTATATCTTTGTTGTTTTTCCCAAAGAATAAGTATATGATTTTCAGCTTGTAAACCTTTTTTTTTTTTAATTGTTGAGTTCAGTTTATTAAACCAAGCTCTAAGGGCTTGTTTCAAGCCATAGAAAGCTTTCTTTAACTTGTAGATATGATTAGAGATTTGTGAGTCTCAAAGCCTTCAAAATTGGTGCATGCAAACCACCTTAGCGAGTTTTGCATTTAAAAGGCATTGGTTACGTCTATTTGCCTACTATTCCAATCATTAAACACAACCAAAGTTAGAATTATCCTTATACTTGATGCTTTCACCATGGGGCTAAAGGTCTTTGAAAAATCAAATCTTATCGTCTAGTGAAAAACTTTTGCCTCTATTCTTGTTTTGTACTTTTGTAGGCTTCTATATGGGTTTTCTTTATTTTAGCTTGAAGACCCATTTGCTTTCTACATTCTTCATATTTAGTTCAAAAGGAACCAATTCCCAAGTATTATTTATTACCAAAGCATCAAACTCCTCTCGTATAGCCTTTTTCCAATTTGGGTTACTTAGTGTTGTGTTTGTTGTCATTTGAATTTGTTGAATCTAATGTGGAGGTTAAAAAGGTTCTTGGTTTAATAATGTCAACTTTAACTTTAGTAATCATACGGTGATGGGATGTAATCTACACTATACTGGTTCTAATTCTTATTGAGGTTGTGATTATGAATTTTCAAGATCTGAGTTCGTGAAGGTAGAACTATGATTCTGTTCATGTAGATGTAATCCATGTTGGTTTTGGTTTTGAGGACTATAAAAAGATTGCTTTGCTTAAGAACTTGGTGGAAATTGACCAATATCATCTAAATAAGTGTTGACCATAGGATTAACTAAAACATTGAAGAAGTATAGATATAGGGATGAGCTCTCAAAGTTGGATTCTAAAGTGCTTGACACAAAGTGTGGGTTTGAACGAACAGAAAAAGAATCGTCATAAATTCTCTTGGAATGGTGCAAACGCATATAACCTTTGTGGTAAGGACTATACTCTATGAATATATATTTTGGACTATGAAATCGAAATTGATGCTTATTATAGGGTATGAGATAAGCATAACACTCACATGCAAAGGTTTTGATAAGGCTTATATTTGGTTTAGTTGAGAACAAGACTTTAAAAAGGTGATTTGTTTTTCAACATAGGTGTAAGAAGTTAGTCAATGAGGTAGAAAACAGTAAAAATGGCTTCCCATCAGAATTTAAGAGCCAGCATGTGCTAAAAGGGTGAGTCCAGTCTCAACTATATGTCTTTTTCTTTTCTCAACTTTCCTATTTTAGTGATGAACGTCAGGACAAGAATATCTTGTCAGTCCATCAATAAAAGAGATGTAATTTTGTGTCCTTGGCAAGATGAAATGGGTGCTGGACCCTAAAGGGTCAATATGAATTATTTCTAAAGGTTACTAGCTTTTGGTTTTGTTTCTTTGAAAGAAAGTTTGTGCAACTTTCCATACTAGCAAGCTAAACAAAAATTTGGTTGCAAAATGGAAGTGCTTTTATTAAAGTATTCAAAAATATTTCAATTTGATGAGAAGCCTTTGAGAACATTTACATTTGGATGCCTTAAACTTCTATGCCATAAATGTAATGATTTCTGAGTTCTGAAAGCTAAAGAAAAACCTAATTTATTCATATCTTGACCTCTTGACAATGATTGAAAACTAGCTAGATTGGCTGATAATAATGATGAATTTATGCTAGCTACTTTGTTTGGTAAACATTAATAAAAGCTTTTCCTAGCCACTCCCTAAGAAGAACATGTCCTTACATTTTGTGCTTCACAACCGAAGCATTTTTGGTAAACTCAATTAGCATCTCATTATCATATAAAAGCTTTGAACATTGAGAAGTTTTTTGTCATGTCAAGCACAAAGAGAATCTTGTTCAAAAGAAGGTGTTATGTGTGTGAAACGAGCAATTTTGAGTGGCCAACGTGAGAGATAAATAAATTTTTTTTCATTATCTACTACAAGATTTTCCTTCCCATTATATTTAGTGCTAACTGTTTGATTGTTGAAAGATTTTGTCATGTGATTAGTGGCTCTACTATTGATATACCAAGTTGGATCATTCACCTTCTCCAGTGTTGTTGTAAAGCCTCCTTTTTGTTGTTTTTTATGTTTTGGCACAAAATTCTTGTCAAACATGTGCCAACACTCAGAAGGTCCAGCTAGAAAGCTAATTTGAAATGTTGGTTCTTGGTTTGAATAACCTTTATCTTTCCCTTACCTTTGTTTTAAGCCCAATTACCTTATAACAAGTTTCTCTTTTGGTTTCCAATGGCTTGAGCAATGTTTGTTGTGGCCTTTTGTGGAAAAAAATGTTTGGTGCTGAGTTGAACTGATCTATTCTACTTTGTTGACTTAATAATATTGAATAAATATTTTCAATGGGCAAAGTTTCAAGCCTTGATGCAACATTCATAACAACAGAGTCATATTCTGGACTAAGTCCCTTAAGAATGAATAAGATAAGATCTTTGTCAGAGAGAAAGTCTCATGCATTCCTTAGAGAATCTACATTGTTTTTCATTTTCATTTAGTAATCTGATATAGTCATGCACTCCTGCTTAGTGGTGGAAATGAGTCCTCTGAAATGGAGAATCTAGGACATGGACTGTGCAGTGAAAATCTTCTGTAGAATTTCCCATAAACCACTTGAAGTGGTGTGACCAATAACAGCTTCTAACATTTCTTTACTTATGGTGGAAAGGATCCAACTCATAACATCTGATCTGTCTTCTTCCAGATTTTGTATTTAGGGTTGTTTGTGGTAATGATGTTTTGTTCACCACCTACAACAACATTGACTTTTCTTGAAGGTGGTGTATTTTTGTCAATAAAGCTTTCAAGGTCATTCCATTACTAGAAGACTGGTCATTACTGACATTGGATTAGTATTAGATGATATGTTTTATTGACATACCTTCTAGGTAATGTAGTGCCCGTTTGGTTTGATTTTTTCATTGACCAAAAGAGATTTTTTAATGATAAAAACACTTTTTAAATTTTTTAATATCTTTTAGTTAACAATGAAAAAGAGTTTTTGAGAATTAAAAAAGTTGTTTTCTTTCTATTGGAAGAAGCCCAAAATTTGGATTTTTGACAGTAGAGCTTTCCCAGTTTTTTTAAAAGATAAAATTGTCTAAAATTGTCTAAAATACCCTTACTTTATTTTAAAAATTTTACGTAATTTCTTTAAAATAAAACATTAAAAATCTGTTTATTAAAATAATTACTCAAATTTTTCTCAAAAGTCATTTGTAACAACCAAACAATTAATAAATTTTTATTAAAAACTCTACTCATAAAAATTTTATGGGTAAAAATTTTACTTTAAAAGGCTTTATTTAAAAAGTTATATCAAACGAACCCGTACTAATTACACGAAATAGTGTATTACGATAAAAGTATTAGCATCCAATGTGCTCAATATATCAATAGCATATTAAGAGCATGATATCAGGATTTTTATGGCACCAAAGAAATATTTATAATTTCTAATTACTTTGTACATGAAAATATTGATGTGTTTATAATGTTAGAGTACGTTCAATTTGTATAATGTTACTGGTTATTTGCTAATATAATATTAGTATCGATAAATAATTTTTATATTAAAAAATAAAAATTTGCTATATTGTTAATAATAATGGCCCTGTTTTGTCTTTTAAATTTAAAAATTATGAATATTTTCGGATGAGTACTCTAAGTACGTTTGTATCTCAACGTGATACAACAATTATTTTGATATTATATTACAGTACAAAAAGGTAACAAATGTCTCAATGATCTACAAAACTTTAACGTCCATCCAAAATTTTTAAAAATCATAAGTTCAATTACTAATATACCCATACATATTACAAAAGATTATAAGTGACAATTATAACCCTAATTTTTTTATTTTTCAAAAAGATTTAGAGATGCAAATGAAAAATCCTATGGATGTGATTGAAAATAATTAATTCAAGGATGCTAATGAAAAAATCAGAGAAATTAAGGGATGAAAATATAATTATTCTAATTTAACCTGAAACTAATCCATCTCAAATACATTTTTCCTCCTTCGTCGCCTGCAACTTCTCCAAGTTCTCTTCATCAATCTTTCATCCATCTTCTTCACACATGCAACTTCTTCCACACCTTTTACCTTCTAAGACCATACCACCATTACGACCACTACTAGGCTATTACCATCGGTGCAATTCCTTGCCATCATGAGGTTTGAAAAAACTCACTTCTTTATTCTCCAAATGTACCCTTATTCTCCAAAAAAGGAAGAACTTTCACGTGAACTTGGAGGGACTCAATGGTAGCTTTCACATAATTTATTAAGCTTTCAAGTTGGCCAAATTACAAGAGATAAGTTGAATGCATGACAAGAATTCAAGTAGACCACAAAAAAAAATAATAAAATAGCCCTGCACTATTAAATCCTAATGCCGCGTGGATAATTTGTGCTTTTGAAGATTTCTTATTCTATATATAATTAGTTTCTTAGTTTATTTAGGATTGTCATTTTTTATGTTAATTAGTTTAGGATTATAGTTTTTCTCTTTAATTTATGATTTTTATTTCAACTTAAATTAGGATTTCTATTCCTACATAATTTTGGATTTCTATTTTATTCAGATTATATATATGGGGCTAATATTGTGTTGGAACTAACATTAGTTTAGGATTTCTATTTAATTTTATATTTTTATTTCATTTAGAATTTAAATTAGCCTATATATATGGAATTAACATTGTGCTGGAATTCAAAACATTGGTTCTCTGAACATTATTATTTTAATAAAATTTTTTTTAGTTCTTTTAGAAACTTGTGAACTTATTAAAAATTATATTCTTGTGGCATTCAACTACTAAAATTATCTTCTTGATTCTTGAGTGGTTCTTGAGATTGTTGGTGTGGCATCTTGAGCAATCATAATTTTTTATTTTTATCTTGCTAGGTAATGGGTCAAGACTCAACAAACTTGCATCCTAAAAATCCTGAGTTCCGTTTCACATTTAGTGTTGGGTTTTGTCACATGATTGAGATAATTTAATATCATGTTGGTGTTGGATTTTGTCGCATTATTAGGAAGGTTCAATATCATGTTTAATGTTAGGTTTTGTCATGTCGTAGGTAAGGTTTGCATAAGATACTATGGTCTCAAAAAGCCCTAATACTCGTTGTTCATTGTCAGAGGTTCTTGTTATAGTTTTGTCATTTGCGGAAAAAGTCTACTCTGTGCATTAGCCTTGACACTTTCTCAGAAGTATTGGGAATTTGGTATTAATAGTGTTCATTTTTCTAGCAGTTTTTTATGCTTCAGTTAGAGATGTATGAAAAGAAAATTAGTAAGATAGGATTTTGGCAAAGATTTGGTATGAGACATAGTCGTTGTTACTTGTCTTCTTCCTCATTTTCACCTTTTATATGTGAAAATGAGGTTAACTCCAACCATATTCGAATTGAAGATCATCCTGGTGAGAGTTTTAAGGGAAATGGGTCCTTGGTTGTAATCCACACGATTTTCCCATTATTTGGTTGCTACTAGCTCATTCTGATAACATCATGAGGTGAGATTTGATCCTGTCACCCTGAGCTCGTAGTTCTCAATTAAGATAAGATCACTATCTGTGATATTCATTCGCTAGTATTTATCTGCACATGATTGTCTCCACATTTTTTTATTTTTTTTGCATATTTCCTCCGGAATGGTTATTCCAAAAGTTGTCCAAGGCAAGACTTCTCCTTTTGACCCTAGCATGTTAATTACTTGGAATCAAGCTAATTTGATCATTTGATGTCAATGCACATTCACCTTAAAGCTTAATATGGAAACACCATTCCCTTTACTCCTCTAGCAAATCTTCTTTGTCACTCTGCAATCATTGACGACTAGCAACATTTGCGTCATGGAGGGTAGTTGCTACTAGTGGTAGAATTGCTAGAATTATGAAAGAGCCAATTATTTTTTAACTTTTGTTTCAAAATTAAGATCTTGAATCCAATTAGAAAACTAAGGTTAACTTTTTAATCTATTTTTTTTTTGGGGGATAATTTTATATAATTACTCAAATTTTGGCGATATTTCATTGTGATATAACAAATATCATAACGCTGCTGTCTATAAAAATGACAATTATCTTAATGAGCTACATAACAAAATGTATTAAATGTATTTGTAATATGTAAGAGTATATTGGTCATTACACTAACACCGTAAAAAAATTTTGGATGGACGTTAAAAATTTATAGTTCAATGAGATATTTTCAATCATTTTATACTGTAGTATAGCGTCAGAATAATTGTTGTATCATAATGAAATATAAACAAACTTAAAATAGTCAGTCCAAAAATATCTCATATAAATATAAGTATAAATATAGATATAAATATAAATAAAACTAAAACTAAAAAGTATATAAACATAAATATAGATTTATGAATATAAATATAAATACAAAAATAATTGTAATGAAAACTATATATTTATATATGTAAATAAAAGTATAAATAAAAAGTAGATACACTTCAAAATATAAATATATATATATAGATATAGATATATAAATATAAAAATCGTGCACATGCCATGCTTCCCCTGCACCATGGCCATGTGAGGCCGAGTGGGGTGGCGTGCGTACACCAACCCAACTGCATGTGCTCACCACCAGCCCTGATCCACCTGCACATGCACGCAACCACCTTTATGCTTCAGTGCCAAGCCTTGCACTACATGCCTCTAGCCTTGTGCGCGCGTTCTTCTTGTGACCCAAGTGATATCCTTTCTCAATTTTCGGCCTCTAAATCTTTAATAGATGGCCTAATTTGGATAGTTTCTAGGTTTTCATGTTTTTAAATCATTAGCCACCTTACCATACTTAGAACAGAGAGTTTTCAGACGAACAAAAAAGAAAAAGAGGCAGATCTGTCTATAGAGAGAACATGTAAAATCGACAAGAATTTAGGTATTTCATCAAGAACTTGAAGATTTCTTGAAGACTTGAGGATTAGGGCTTCCCTTTTTCTAGTTTTTATCTCTTTTCCTTTTATTTTCGTGTTGAATTTGATAATTTTGTGTTAATTATACCCATTTTTTTTATTATTAATTTCTTTATGATCATAGCTGTAAAATCTTACATCAGTGGCTAAATTTAATTGTTTAATATATATGTAATCTAGTTAGAAGTATTCAATATCTAATACAAGATTGTTTATTGTTTAATATATAGTATTGAGCACTTATCATTGTACTTAATGCTTTTAATATCTGGCCAATAGTTGATTGAATTGAAGACTTATATGACCTGAGAAGTAATTATAATATTTAGACTATATGATAAATGCTGTAAATTATATATTACATAGAGATGTAATATCTTAGTTTATGCAATTTATATCAAAATTATCACTAACTTTAATGCGCTTTCACTTAATTAAATTTACCTAGAGATATAGCAGGTTTTTAAATGTAAAGTAGTTTTAATTGATCTCGAGAGATGCTATTGAATAGGATAAGATAATTTATTGGTAATAGTAGTAAATCAAATAACATCAGTTGAGAAAATAATTGTGATTAACTAAGATGAAATCATTTGTCTTAATCCTTTCATTAATTAAATTCTTTAATTAGTTGTTAATTAGTTTAAGGTATTATTTATTTTTTGTTTGAACTCTAAACATAAATAAAATATGAATTTTGTTGAAATCTAAATCTGAATGATATTTTTTTCTTAAAACAATCTGAAAAATAAGTATTAAGTGGTTTGTTTTTATAAAATTAAACGTCTAAACATTGATATTTTGACATATGCTCTTTTAAATAATATACTTGTATTTTGTAATTTTTTATTATATTAACATAATAATAGATAAAAAAAAATCAAATTTTAATTAAATAAAAAAATCATATTGTACTATTACTGCACGCATGTAAATGTATAAATTTATTGCAATAATTAAATTATAAGGTAAATCATCAAAAATCAATTGAAAACTTCAAAGAGATGACCTGCTATTTCATCTTGGAATTGTCACATGAATACTAGATTTGATGGTGCAGAAAAATTACTTAGATTTGATGTTAAATTCACACGTTCATTATTATTGCTTTCCAACTTTATATGTTCATTGTCAAGCCGAGAAAAAAATGTATTAGCAACTAATATTTTGCAAGCACTTACCTTAATTGAGACAAGAGGCATTAAGGCCCTAACCTTTGCCATCCCCAAGAGAAGTGTCTCATCTGCCAAGAAGAAAATCCACCATTGCACAAACCTACCGTCCCTTGAATATATTAAGGGAACAAGTGTTTTATGCCATAAGAAGCAAAGGCTTCTTGATAAAGCCGCCCAAGTTAACCACCCTACCTTTAAAGAAAAATCCAAAGAAGTGTTGTGACTTCTATGAGGATTATGGACATAATATAGCTGATTACTTTAATTTAAGGGAGCAAATCTAGAATTTGATCAACAACGGATACTTGAAGGAATTCTTACTCGAGGTGAAAGGGCAAGCTTAAGTGGTCAGGTAGATAGAAGAAAGCTCAAGAGGGGACCAAGATCAGCCAGGATCCCTGATGACCAAGGGTAAAGATTTTGTCATCACAATCTTAAAGGGACCCACCTTAGCAGAGGACTCCAACCGGGTAAGAAAAAATCATGCTAGAGATCATATCCTAGCTCGAAACCTCTAGAAAGTCTATTTCGTTGAGAGGACTTCGAAGTTACTTAGGGTAGTCTTTATACCTGTCATGCTCACCGAAGAAGACGAATAAGATGTGATGTACCGCCATAAAAATGACTTCGTTACTATGATGAAAATTGCCAGTAAGGATATAACTTACGTCTTCATTGATATAGGAAGCTCGGTAGATATACTGTTCAAAAAAGCATATAACAAGCTAAGCTTGAGTTTCGCAAGAATGCAGTGAGTCACAACCCAACTCAACTAGTTAATTGGAGACCAGCTAATGCTGTATGGTAGCATTACTTTGCTAGTAACTATTAGAGAAGACTTTACTCAGCTAATCACTATAATTGATTTCATGGTTGTTGACTACCCGAGATCGTACAATTTAATCTTGAGAAGACTAGTCCTTATGACGACTAAAGGAGCTGTCTTTATATATCACCTAAAGCTGAGTTTCTCGTTAGTGATCAGGTCATGGTTGTTAAAGGGGACCGGCTAGCTACAAGCAAGTGCTATGCCACCTCAGTTAGAAAATGTCTTCAGGCTTTTATCCTTGACTCGAGAATAATTGAAGTTGTGTAGCAAGATGAGCCTATAAAGGAGTTGGAAGTAGTTCAAATCAATCAGGATAGTTAAAGTGGGATCTCAGCTTAACTCGAATGTCAGGATGTCCTTGGTGGAGTTTCTTACTAAGTATTTAAATGTATTTGCTTAGAGTTACAGTGATATGCCAAGCATTGATCCCATCATCATCTCCTATTGACTCAATGTAGATCCCATTTACCGACCGATCCACCAAAAGCAACAAGTATTCAACCAAGAATGCTATGATGCAATAAAAAAGGAAGTTGTAAGTTATTACAAGTTAGGTTTATTCATAAGGCAAAATATTCGGAATGGGTCTTTATTATTGTGTTAGTAAGGAAGGCGAACAAGAAATGATGCATGTGCATCGATTTCACCGTTTTGAATAAGGCGAGGCTCAAGGACAGCTTTCCGTTACCCTAGATAAATCAGCTAGTTAATGTTATAGCTGGTCATAAGTTACTTAGTTTTATGGATGCCTTTTTTGGTTATAACCAGGTGAAAATGTACACTCTAGATAAGGAAGGAAGCTCCTTTATCATGAACAAGGAACTTTATTGCTACATGGTAATGTCTTTCAATTTGAAGAATGCAGAAGCCACATATCAACATCTGGTGATGAAGCTCTTTATAGAATAAATATGCAAGACCATATAAATCTATGTCAACAACATAATCACCAAGTCGACGAAGATTGCTGACCTTGTATCCCACCTTGGGAAGATATTCAACGTGCTAATAAAGTTTGATATGAAACTTAATCCAGAAAAGTGAGCTTTTAAGGTGATAGTTAGGAAATTTATAGGCTATATGCTTTACCAAAGGGGGATAGAGGCTAATTCGAAAAAGATCTAGCATATCTTGAAGATGAGTCACACTGAACAACCAAGAAAATACAAAATTTAGTAGGGAGAATCACTGCACTGAACCGGTTTATGTCTAAGTGCATAGATTGGTGTCACCCCTTTTTTCAAGCTATAAAAAGGGTTAAAAGGTAACAATGGGGAGTAAATTGTAAAGTTGCTTTTCACGAATTGAAGTCTTATTTAGTTAATTCGCTAATTTTAGCTAAGTCTCAAGTGGGAGATAACTTATTGATGTATCCAACAATGTCTACAATCGCGATAAACTTGGTTCTTGTCTGAGAAAAGAAAGTAGGGTTACAGAAATCAATGTACTACACCAACAAGGCACTGATTGATGTAGAAAAAAGGTATGCCAAATAAGAGCAGTTTACATCAGTATTGGTCATGTCATCTAGTAAGCTGAGGTTGTACCTTCAGGCCCATTCAATTAGTGTGGTAAGTAGTTTCCCTCTTAGAGAAATCCTACTTGGGTCGAAGAGTTTAGAAAGGCTTGTGAAGTGGTGTATAGAACTTAACAAGTTCGACATTCATTACCGTCCCACGAAATGTAATTAAGGGATAAGTCATAGCTGACTTTGTTGCTGAGTTCACTTTTAACTTAAAGAGTTAAGATGTGGATATGAACTCGGGTGAAGAAAGAAAAGTTGAGACTACTTCACTATGGATCCTTTACATAGATGGGATGTCCAGCATATAAGAGAGTAGAGTTGTGATAGTAATTATTAGCCCATACGAGATTCAATAAGCTATATACTAAGGTTCTGGTTTACAACCTTTAATAATGAGGCCGAATATGAGGCATTGATAGCTGGGCTCAAGATAACAAGGAGCCTACGAATAGAACGGTTAGAGGTGAATAGTGATTCCCAGCTTGTCATGCATTAAGTTAATGACAAATATCAGGCGAAAGAGAATAATATGATAACCTACTTAAGGAAGAATGGGGAGTTGACGGGGCAATTCAAATAGATCAGTTTATAACAGATTCTAAGGGAGAAGAATTATAGAACTGACATGTTATTAAGGTTGGCCTCTTTAGCTGAAAGTCTCTTACCTAGTACCATACTGGTCAGGGTTCTTTCTAGGTCATCTATAAAGGAGAACGCTGAGGTAGTCTATTGTATCTCAAGTACTCTTTATGGGATGAACCCCATTGTAGAATTTTTCGAGGAAGGATGCCTCCCCGAAGACAAACAATCAACGAGAAATCTCAAGTATTGTATAACTTATTTTTGCATTATTGAGGTGTGTTGTACATATAAAGTTTCACCATGCACTACTTGAGCTGTCTATACCTATATGAAACTTATTACATCTTGAGAGAGATCCATGAGAAAGCTTGTGAAAATCACTTAATGGGAAGATCATTGGCCTACAAAACTTTACACCACAGATATTATTGGCCAACTATGAAGAAAGACTCATAGGTCATATCGCAAACCTATCCTAATTTTCAAAAGCATGCTAAGATGATCTGAGTTCCACCTAAGAATTTAATATTTTTGACCTTACCTTAATCCTTTACTTAGTAAGGTATCGACTTGATTGGACCTTTCCTGATAGGTCGGGGGCAAGCCAACTTTGCTATAGTGGCAGTAGACTACTTTACAAAGTGGGCAAAGATAAAGCCTTTAGCTAAGATCATGGAGAAGAGAATTACCGACTTTATCTAAAAGTCCATCATTTGCCACTTTGAAGTTCCAGGAGTGATAGTCGCCATAATAGGTGACAAGTCGACAATAAGAAATTCAAAAGTTTTTGCGAAACTTGGAAGATTAAGAATTGGTACACCTCACCTGCTCACCCAAAATCTAATTGGCAAGTAAAGGGTGTAAATAAGGTCATTAAAGACTTGTTAAAAAAGAAGTTAGCTAGCAAGAATGGGGCATGAGTTGATGAACTTCCTAAGGTATTATGGGCTTATTGCACTACTTTCAATATGGCCACCAGAAAAACCTTGTACTCCTTATCTTTCGACATTAAGGCAATGATCCCTGCTGAGGTGGGCATGCCTATATTCAAAACCCTTCATTTCGACGAAGTCAATAATGTGTCCCAACTTGATGTCACCCTAGATTTATTAGAAGAAAAGAGGGACCAAGCTAAGGTTTGCATGGCAGCAAGTTAAAGAAGGATCGCCAAGCATTATAACACCAAGGTTAAACCTCAAAGCTTTAAAGAGAAGGCCTTAATATTAAGGAAGGTAATCTTCAGACTTAAAGATGGAGGTTTTACTAAGCTTTCTAAAACCTAAGAAGGTCTTTTCCATATCACTAATGTTATTAAAATTGGAGTGTATAAACTTGCTTACCTCAATGAAAGCCTAGTGAAGTGTATAAGGAATGCCGACCAACTAAAAAAGTATTACCAATAATCCCACGTGAGCCTAGATCGCAACAGAAGTTCATTTTTCGTAACTTCTTTGTAATATCTCCAAAGTCTTTAGTAACTATATTCCTTTTGTACGTACGCTTGGAAGCACCATGGTATGTTATTTCATTACTCTCCCTCGTATGAGTATTTTGAAGGAAAGCATTACCTTGGTGAAAAGATTACTGTTCTCCATTAATTGGGATGTTATGTTTTTACTCAATCATATATTGATGTTTGCCTTACCAAATTGTTTGTTGTTCTCCATTTTATTCGCCATTGTTGGTGCATCATATTCTCCTTCTTAAATTTTATTCCGTTTAGCTATATATATTAATATTATGGAATTACCACTCGTATTGGCCTACACTACGCAAAATGTTAACCCTAGGTTAAAAAAAACACTTGCTCAGGTTGGATAACCTAATTTAAGGAGATCCTACTAATATCTAAAAAAAAAACAGCATTTCTTATGTCGAATTTACTAAATCAGTACATATGGGCAAATAAACAGAAAGTTTAGCATATATTATATGGCAAATAAAGACAGATAATATAACAAGCCAAAATGGGGGCATGCAACAATAGTACTCCAAAGCAATAATAAACCCAACAAAATTTAAACCACATGTTCAAGTTCAAAGCAAACCAAGATAACATCCATGCCTATATAGATCTGGAAAAAGAAAAAAGAAAAGTTCAATTTGTCAAAGAAGAATCATAAAAGGAGCAGTTGAGTTCTAGACCAAATCAGACATTAGTATTTTTCTTCACCTGGGATCCTTCATTATCTCTATCCTCTGGATCACTTTCTTTCTAGTCTGAATGAGGTAGAGACACTTTTAGTTCAATGAGCGATTTATGGTAGTTGTCGAGAACTTCCCACAACATCAGCTGGGTTCTGATCTTTGTTAATTTTGGCTATCAATTCATCTCGGTCAAACCTAAACTCTATGTAATGCAAGTTTAAGTCAAGGAATTTCCTGGTAACCTGAGACTGAGTGTAGCGATACCTATTGAAGAGGTTGGACCCTATTTCGGCTTCTAACTTATCCATGCTCACTTAAGTTCGTTGGCCTTATATGATGTTCTAGATAAGAAATTTGATTATCTTTGTCCTTAACCTTCTAAGAGAGTCAAGACACTTAAGTTTCCAACTTAGCATCATGACTAGCTGAGGTCAATCTCTTTTTAAGTTTGTCACCAAATTGCGACATAAGGAAAGATCTCTGATCATAAAGAGAATGGGGGAAAAGGAGTTAGAATTTTAAATTTCAATCCCAAAATCAAAAGTAAAGGCAAAGTTCTTTACTGTAAGAAGAGTTGGGAAGCCATATTGACTACTTGACTAGGGCCAACCCTACCAGTTCGTTTTCTTTCTTTGAATATGAAAAATCAAGAATCCACTTCAAAGCTAGAAGTGATTGAGTAGTAAGGGCAAAATGGTCACCAAGGACACACCAAGATTCGTAGCCAGTTAGGACAACTATCTTGAGCCTTCAACCTTTTTAGGTCACTTGGACCTAAAAGGGAGATCACCTAAGGTAAACACGAACTCTTTAGATTTGCTTTGGCTCATTGCAGCTTTCTGACCTGTTACACCAACTGCCTTGGCTATCCTATCCTTGACCAAGTCAAGAAAAGCACGGTCATTCTTGTTCTTTTCGGTCATCCTCTTTGTGGTCAAGCTTGGAGCAGAAACCTCACCATTTGAGGGATCTTTATCACTTGGGAAAAGAAACATGGTCAGAGTAAGACAGCCCACATTTAAGGAAGTAAAGAATAAATATCAAGTCATCAGGGATACTACTTGAGGAGGGAGATTGAATTAATCCTACCCTAACAAGGCATTCGTCCTTAACAATGTCAGTTTTAGATAGGTTAGCCACCATATATTCCCTTGCACTCTTGATATCAATGTCCTGTGACAGCTTATGCATCCACCTCTTTGCATAAAGCTAAAGTCAGCTGAGTAAAAGAGAAAGGAGCTAAAGTTTTAGTAAACAAAAGAATCAATCCAATTTCAAAAATCTTACCTGCCCACTTGAACTAGGTGGGGACGGAATGAGTCTCGCTATCCTTAGTCATCGTGTGCCCCCAATCACCAGAGGCCACGAACCAGAAGTCATCGCATTCCTTGTCAATAGTGTTTGGGTTCAAATGGGAGACTAGGTGAGGCTGAACAGTATATGTCCTTAAGTAGTAAAGGCCAGGTTTGTTTGAAGTCGTGTCAAGGTAAAATGGCATGAACATCCTCAATGGTAGTGGACGCCTAACACTTCCTTCGAGAGAATATAAAGTCTAGCCAAGTTTTGCAAGCCATGGACCTCAACTGGGTAGGGGCCATTCCCAGCCATTCAGTATCTACCCAAGAAATGGTTGTATTGGAAGTTGAAGACCGTACTCAGTCCTTGTATTATTTTGATTAGATCCTAATCAAAAATCTACTAATCCTTGGTCTTATTCTGTTGAAATTCATCTTTATTACACTCGGCTCCTTGCTTTATTACAAATGGGTTGAAATGAAAAGGGAAAGTTGAATTCAAATGGGGTTCTATTGAGACCCAAGAGTCATAATGGGGACTTACACCCCATCATTATGCTTCATTAATGCTTAGAGTTCCAAGGCCTACATATCTTGAAAAATAGAAGGGAAAACTTCCAACTACAGGCCTACACTCTGATAAAGCTTCTGTGTGCACCTCTTTGTCATTTCAATCCGAGCTGAAGAAGAACAGACTCCCAACTCATGAGGGATTATCACTTAGCTCTGCCCTAAATTAGGTGGAAATTTCACCAAGCTCTACCCAAGTAAGGAAGAGCAGGACAACTTTAGAAAGTTATTTATCATAAATATTGTTTGCCATAAATATTGTTCGCCATAAACATGTATTCCCCACTATCTTGAATCACCTTAAGGAGGTGCCGAGATATGCATATGCCATAAGGTGGCAAGGGTAAGACCATTAAAGAGGAGGGGACATGATGTGATGCAAGCAAGTAACGCTTATAAGCTTCCAATGCCTTTGCCATCTCCTTAGCCATTAGAAGTTGGGGGACCTCTGTTATAAGGTGAAAATAGGCCGGACACATGGCGATATGTAAGCCCATGATGCTCTAGTTAGCACCTACGGACAATTTGCTCATATTAAAACCCACCTTATGAGAAAACCCTATTAAGGCGAAATATAACTTCAAGTAGTTTAAAGGGTGTTCACATGAAGGATATCACATAACCTATAACTAATAATGCACAAAAAAGGGAACAAAGGACTGGACCTCACTCTGAAATAATCTCAAAAGTTAAAGGAACTTGTTTCCAAAAGTATGAAAAAGATTTCCTATGTTATATATCATCTAGGGGAACCACCTTAACACCACCTGAAATAGTCACCTAACTAGGGATATAGTTTAACTACTAAAAGGCTAAAAATGGGCCTCATCTGATGCTGTAAGTGTTTTGGGGACCACAAATAAAAGTGAATAATCTTCTGCCATGTATACATAAGGGATAAGATAATTTCCTATTCGAATTAAATCATGCCACGTGGCATGTAATCTTAGATAAAGTCTTGAAAATTAACCTCAACTTACCACATGTCCTTAGTTTTAGGTCTAAAATAAGGTTTCAAATGGTAAAAATATAGGAAAGTAAAATATAGGAAATTAGGACAACATTTTCCAACCAATCAAAAACCAATAAATGTGAGATATATAAAGGTACTTGTCTCAAGGTCAAAGGAGGCCCTCTCTTAATATTTTGGCTCGTTTTTAGTCTCTTTCACTAGAAGCACAAGTCACTTCATACTTTCTCACTCTACAACTAGAAGAAGACTTTGTTTGTTTATAAGTTTCTCTCAAAACAACCTTAGAACACTTATTATAGGTACACTTTTGACATTTATTCACTATTCTTTCCCCATAAAGGGACATATTGACCCTATATTTACGTGTCTTATATGCATTTTAGTGAACTGTCTTCTTTCTATGTGAGCATGTTTTGTGTTCGCCATTTTGGGCTACATAAGTCGAGCTTTAAATTCAAACCTTTAAGGGACTAACTTGAGTGTTGGAGTGGGCTCACAGAAAAACCTCTGGCATGCCCCCTTTGACCGTGTTCTTTGTTGTAAAAGGATTTGTCTAACTCGGGATTGGGGTCAGTGAGGATATTAGGTAAGGATGGTTCATGATTGCTTTGCTCATGGCTCAGAGACCCATGAAAAACTATCTTACAAAGACTCCTCGAGGCTCGAATGATGTCAGATGGGTGCGAAAAGCTGAGCTCAGACCATTGACTAAGCATTCATCTCTAGTTTAGATACTAGCTCACCTAGTATCCCATCTCACCATGGTTGATATTTTTCCACATCAACAATGTCTATTGTTATTTAAATCCCCTTGAAACCATCTATAAACCATCTATTTAGGATATCTCTAATAAATATGTAAGGCTTAGTTGTAGTCTCCATATTCAAATCCGGTCCCGAAGGGATTTCTAGATACCGAAAATATTAGTTCGTCATAATTTAGTTTGAATATACATTATTATGACTAAAATGGTTTAAACTTCTATCCATCTCATTTTTTTACTTCGATGTACTGTTGATGTATTTAGGATTTAGTGAATAACTATTGCCCTCTGTGTTGGTATTATCTTGTTTTAACATGAAATATTTGAATGGCTGATCTTGCAAGAAACTGCTAATAACATTGTTGCTTGGTTAGTTAATATTGTAGGGGCAGTTGAATGTGTTTTGAGAGCATGACAATAGGCTGCTCTTTAAGGTACTTTTACTAATACCTATTCATAGGTTGGGCTTTTATTAACTCTTAAGATTTCTAATTTTCTGCGTTTAAGTTCTTGGAAACAAGTTCTGCCATCTGCCATTTAAATTATGATCTATTAACACTTACATTATTTTAGGTTATGCAGAAGTCAAGACACAATTGCTGATGTTAACAGGATAAAGGCTTTCCTAGGATTCAAATACAAGCTCTTGGTCAAATAACATTGATAAGATGATGAATAATTATTTTTTTGTGATGGTTAAACTTATAAAAAAGGACCCAACAATCATATTGAACTCTAGTGGTTTGTAATTTTTCTACACTAAAAGATAAAGAATTCAAAAAAAAATTCAAATAAAATAAGCTACAATGATATCTACAAATAAACAAGAGGAGTTCCTCTGTCAAGCCCCTTCAAGGTGGAGCTCTCCTTGAGAAGAAGAAACTTTGCCTAAGGAAGTGGTTTTGTGAGAGCATCAGCAAGTTGATTTGAGGAAGAAACACGTGCAACCCAAAGAGAACCATTCTGAACTTGATCACGAATAAAATAGCAACATGTTTCATTCGTGAATGAAAAACAAGATTAATTAGATGCTAAGTGGTCCCAATATTATCATAGTACATGACTGGACTGGATGACAGTTGAACTTTAGGATCATGAAGCAAAGGACAAACTCAAATGACCTTATATTCAACTTAGGTAGATGAAAGAGCGACAATCCATTGCTTCTTTGAACTCTAAAAGATTGGATATCAGCCAAGATCTAGACAATATACGCATCTGTAGAGAAAAAATCATCCTTATTACCAGCCTAGCTAGTCAACATCGAACAAGGCATGTAAGGCTAAGGGAGAGTCTCTAAAGAGCTAAAGATAACCACTGATAGTACCACAAAGATAACAAAGCAACCTTTTAATAAGAGTCCATTGCACGGTTGTAGGCTGATGCATGAACTAAGAAAATTTATTAACAACAAAGGCTATGTCAAGGCAACCTTTTAGTAATAGTCCATTGCACAAAGATAATGTTGAAGTTTCACATCGAGATTTCTTTTGAATATCGACTTTAGATGATTGTATGAGTAGTCGTATGAATTTTTATTATTGACGGAACCTAAGTAGAGCTAGTATTGAACTCTGTACATAGAGATTGAATGGATAAAGATGCATAAGAAAATAGATTCAGCAACTCTAGCATTCCTAAAACATAAAATTTTTAAGTGGAAGGATCATAACAAAAATATGCCTTTTGAGTTAGAGAGTACCCAAGAAATACATATGGTTTATAACAAGACTAAGTTCGTGTGAAGTACGTGGCCTAATCCATGGATAACATATACAACCAAATACTTTTGAGTTTTGAATAATTAAGAGAGGAACCTTTTTCATAAAAGGAAAAGAAATTTAATGCTGAAATTGGCATTTGATTAATTAGGAACACTACACTTGGAAAAGCATGAGACCAATATAACAAAAGAAGTGATGCATGAGAAAGTAAAGTTAGACCTGTCTCAATAATGTGAAGATATCTCAATAATGTGAGATATGCCATTGGCAGTGGAAAAACTAGCAAGAGCAATAAATTCACCGCTGTTATCATAATAGAGTGTGTTGATGCTTAAATTACAATATTTTTCAACTATGGCTTTAAATCTAATAAATTCTTTTACTTTCGATTTTTGTTTGAGAGGATAAAAACGAATATATTTGGTAAAATGATCAAGAAAAATTATTGAAACCATTATAAAGAACAATTGGTGAAGTTCAAATATTAGAGAAAATCATTGAAGAGATTGAGTGGCGGCAAGAATAAAATTAGAAAAAGAAATTTTATAACTTTTATTGCAGCTACAAGCATTACATGAAAAATTAGAAGAAAGAGAAGATGATAAATCTAAATGATATCTTAAAATAATATGCTTTAAAATAGGAAAGGCAGGATGTCTCAATCTGTAATGCCACTTAGATGAAGTGGTCTTGGTGCTAGAAAATGCAAATAGGGATGATGATATCGGCACCTCATACATACCATCTTTACTTTGTCCCTTCAAAAACAGTGTTCCCATATGAAGATCATTCACCAAAAAATAAGATGGCAATAATTCAAGAGGGACATTATTGGAAGCGCAAAATTATGAGAGATACATCAAGTTTTTTTTTTTTTTCATGTTAGGTACATAAAGAATGTTATGTAAAGAAACATGAACTCTAGGAATTTTAAGAGAAATGGAATCCATGTGGGTTGTGGGAAGACCCGTGCCATCTCCAATCATGATATCGTCAAAGCTAGTGTATGGTACATAAAGGGGTAGGTTGCTCAAGTTGGAAGTGACATGGTAAGAAGCACCATTGTCTAAGAGCCGTGCTGGAGTATTAAAAGTGTTCGCAGCAAAGTGAGCTCTTGGTTGCCATGATGATATGGCTGATCTTGTTGCTGCACTTGTGTTATAGGTCTGTTCAATTGGTACTAAATAGAATGAAGGATATCATTTACCAACATGTACTTAGATTCGACAAAATTGACAATAGTCAAGGTAGGGCCATGGACGAGGTCAAGCACATTTATTAGTTCCAACGTTGGATGCCAAAAGAGGCAATAGATGCTGAACCCATGTTATTGAGACCACAATTTGAGGAAGGTTTCCAACTATTGTTGCTTGAAGTAATGGAGGAACCTGAGCTAGTACTAGTTTGACTTGTTGGGTTAACAGAGGCAGGAAAATAAAATGGATCAGACTTAGTACCTTGAATGGATGCCTCAAAATTTAACAATTTCTTATAAAGTTCATCAAATGAGATTGGATTATCTTGTGCTTAAGCAACACGTACCAACTACATGTAATCAGCATCATCAATAATCTTTTCTTTGAGATCTTGATCATTAATCGGTCCTCCAAGAATGGCCAATTCAATAGCAAGTGCTTTTACAGTCTAAAAAAATTTAATGACACTTTGAGATCCTTTGGTTATATTCTTGAGAAAGCCTTTTGTGTGCTTGATATGTCCTTAAGCTAGTCTGGTGTAAGTGTTGGTTAGGATTGTACATGCTTCATGTGAGGATTTGGCTACAAAGTAACGGTTGGAGAAAGAAAGTGTTACGACGCCAAAGAACTTGCAAGTATACAGGTTTGTACAAGTAGTATAATGATAAAAAAGGACTGATGCACCCACGAGAAGTGAATTTTATGAAATTTTAAGTTAAATACTAAATTATGGTAGATCAATTTTATCTAGGCACACAATAATTGTATCAATGAAAAAATAAAAAAAATATAAAACAACTAAATTAATTTACAAAACTAAAAATAAAAAATTAAAGCTAATAAAGTAAGTGTATAGAATTTGATATAGAAATTGTCCTAGGATCTTGATTCCACCTAATCTTCACCATATTTCTACTGATTGAGAATTGGCGATGCTTTCATAGTACACTAATCATAGGTTCTAATTAACTTGTTCTCTCTCTCGAGTGTTAAACTAGGTCTTATGCATAATTAACCTAACCAATATCTCTATTTAACTACACGTTCTTTTAGGCTAACCTATTATTAACTCCTGAAGATTCAGTAACCTCCCGGTTACTTAATACCCTAATGTTAATATGATTATATAATTACCGAGGTCCTCCCAGACTCTCAATATTCGAAACTGTGTTTTTCAAATCCTTTGAATAAATTAAATTATCCCTAGGACTCATTCATTTATAACTAATCAAATAATTCATTAAGAAACAAACTATTAGCATTAAGTGCAAGAAAAAAATACAACTGACTAAAAATTAATAACATTAACAAGTTCTACAATTACTCAAAATATAGTTTAGTTAAGTTACATCAAGATCCTAAAACATAAAAATTTAGTCTAATATATCAATAACCAACAACAAGTTCATAATTAAATTTATAATCTTCAAAATAATCAAAATGAAATCAAAGACAAAAATAATAGAGATGAAGACAATAACTAGTGATTAGAGGCTTCAGCAAAACATTTTATGTTTAATAGAGAGGGAGGGATCAAACTTTTGGAAATTGAATGAAAAATGAACAAAACAATAAAACTAGATTATTATAAATAATGATAATCTAAAAAAATAATTATCTAAATTAGATAATTATAATCTATTTAATAGAATTCTAATAAACTAAATTCTAGAATTTTAATAAAGATCATAAAATTATTAATATAAATCTATATATTATATATTTGAAATATAAATTAAATTGAAATCAAAATAAAATATTGAAAAATATTCAATAATGAATATAAATTAATATTGAATATTTCAATATTTACTTGGCTTTTATGTACACTTTGAGTTTTCTTCATCGTCAACCCTACTCCAATACCTAGTAAAGGGTCTTCTTATGACTCGGCGCAAAGACTGGAATGTCAATCGCCAAACAGCAGTACCACAAGGATACTAATTAAATTCATCCAAATCATCTAATATGCATAACAACCATATATCCGCAAAATTACGATGGGCCCTCGCGAATATAACACGCTCCATAAAAAAATAATGATAATTTTACAGCATCATAATCATCAATTTGTTAAAAATTGAAGTTCTCGTAGGCAATTTAATATTATTTTCGCCTCCAAAATATTGGACCTTCAAACAATTGCTCCCCTCAACTATCCTAAATGGATAATAGCCAAATCTCAAGCCTGTAATAAGCCCAAACTTGATCTAAGAAAAACAAATACATCAACTACCCACTAAAACCCATATTTCATCATGAGCACCCAGTGCGTATGCCTTATGCAGCAACATATAATAAATCAGGTTGCTAGAGAAGCAAAAGCCATTAAGGTTTATAAAATGTCTCAGATATGTCTCTCCAAAAAGCTCAATTTGTCAAGGGGTGAGCCTCTCCCAAATCGTGTCTAACATTTATAATTTAGATAGTAATGTGGGATTGTCGTGAAAGTAATCGGCGGAATTAATTTTTAATTTCCTATTTGGCTTGGCCATTTCCTTTTACCTGAAAAAATAAATTAAATATATTAATTATAATATTGATGCTAAAATATAACACAATCGTAATATAATAATTTATGCACTAAATACAAGGTAAATTCATTCATACTTTTATTTATTTTTATATATATTAATAAATTATTACAACAATTTTATAAGAAAATTACAAGGTAATAATATAAATATTTTATTATTATTATTAATCAATTATTATTATTACTTTTATTTTTTATTATTATAATTAATCATTTATTATTACCGTTATTATTTTATTATTAATTATAATTAATAATAATAATAATTATTATTACTATTATTTTTAATTATGAATAATCAATTATCATTATTATTAATGTTATTTTATTTATTAATTAATTAATACTATTATTAACAATAATATTAATTTATTAATTATTATTATTGTTGAAATTATTATTTACATTATTAATTATTAATAATCAATTATTATTACTATTATTTATTATTATTAATTATTACTAATCAATTATTTTTATTACATCTCATATTATTAGTAATAATTATTATTACTATTATTTTATTATTATTAATTATTATTATTACTATTTATTTATTATTATTAATTATTATTATTACTATTACTTTATTGTTATGAATTAATTATTATTAATCGATTATTATTATTATTATTAGATCTCATATTATTATTATTAATTAGTAATTTTAATAATTATTATTACTACTATTATTTATTATTTACTATTATATTATTATTAATTATGTTTATTGATTATTATTGAATAATTAAAAATAGAATTATTAATTTATTATTAATACTATTATTAATTAATTAATTTTTCATATATTATTATTTATTATTATTTTATTAACTATTTTATTATATATATTAATTATTATTACTTTGTGTTGAAGGGGCCCATAAAAGGGCCCTTTTTCAAGAAGCATTAGGTCTCAAAAATAAGTCTTTCCTTGAGCAATAATTGTTGCCTGAGCAAAAACTCATTTTTGAGACTTGATGCTTCCTGAAAATTAGTCCTCTTTTTGGTAAACTATCCCGAAATTTTAGCTGCCTTTCTCTGCCAAAATTAACATAATATTTTACAAAATCTTCATTTTCCAAATAAAACTTCTTCCCATTCTAATCAAATGCATTCATATTATTAATATCCAAAAAAATCATTCTAAAAAAAAACTCTTTCATTATTTGTGTTTAAAAAACTCTTTCAATTATTTTTCCGTTTACTATCATTAAGTTAGAATCAACTCTTCTTCACACAATTTATCTCGCTTGTCTTCGCCGCTGATGTTGTCGCTGTTGAAAAAAAGGTGAAGGTTTTGAAAGATGAGGGTTTGGTTTGATAAAAAAAAGTAAAGTAAAAAATAGGGTTTTGTTAAAAAAATTATAAGTAAGCTATTGAGAATATTTTTATCCAAAAAATATCTTTTAGATAAAGTCGGTAAAATTTTTTACAAGAGACTATTTATGTAAACTTGAAAAAATTTAAGGCTATTTTGAAAATTTTTTCTTTTATGTATTTGGTAATTTTTTTTAAAATCACTTTTATTTAAAATTTATTTTTTTACCCGTAAATTTTGAAAAGCAAGATTTACTTATTCTTAAAAAATTTATTTTTTAAAATCTATTTTATCTACATGTGTAATTTCATATATATATCTATACAAATTATATAAATTAAAAAATGTCTTTAAATAAGATTTAAGTATTTAAACAATTTTTATATATTTTCTTATAGGTATTGTTGTATTTTTCTAAAATAGAATATCATACTTTAATCAGTAATGTTGCACAACCATCATCAAATCTGCTTCAATAATGTTGATAAATTATATCATTCAATACTAAAAACACTTATTTTTCTTGTTATAAATTATATATTAAATATATGTTGACAAATAAATATTATATGTTTACTTTAGTAATTTATATTATTACAATATTTTAACAACAAAATTTACCAAATGGACAAAATTGCTTTCCAAATTTACAGCATTTTTAAATATAAAATTTATGAAATATTAAATTAGTTTTTTTTAAAGCTATTTTTTTTAAATATAGTAGAAGTAGATTATTTTAAATTTATAGTAATTTCAAACTAACCCTTAAAAGTGTGTGTGTTTGCACAAATGGTAAAATATGCAGAGAGAAAAGAGCTGTGAGTGGAGAGCACTGAGAAAAAGGACTATTAACTATATCGGGGAAGAGGAAAGAAATGCTGGAATATAATGAAATGAAAATTATCTGACTAGTCCCTATTATTTTCAAACAGTAGAAAATAGGTCCACATATTTTTCCCAATCTCTTATTCACTGTTATCACTAACTTAGTTGCCATACAAACAAATCAGTTTGAAGAACAATTATTTGCTTTCAAGTTATGTGATACTATGGCCATTCAAGTGCCATACGCGACTTCATCAAAAATTTCAAACAAATTTCTAATGTAATAGTAATAGTTTGTATGTATAATATTCAAAAAAAGTTTTGTGATATTATTATATCCTTTTATTGTATATTTTATTTTAAAATATTAAAAATAATATAATAATATCCTATCATATTATATTGGATAGAGTTATTTAAATAAGATTATATTTACATAATTATAAATTATTTTTTATTATGTTCTTTTTGTGAACTTATAAAAGTATAAAAATAAAATTTATATTAATGAACTATAAAATAATAATATTAATAAAATTTATATTAATGAGTTATAAAATAATATTATACTTGTTTTATTAATATACTTTTGACAAATATATTATATTTTATTAAATTTTAAAGGGTTAATAATAATTTTTATTAAATAATTATTACTAATAAGGATATATAGGTGTTATTAATATATAATTGGTTTTAAATGCATATTATAAAAACTAATTTTAAATACATACAAAAATATGCTTAGGGAGAAATAGTCTTTCTTCTTCTATTTTTTTAGAATAAGGTGCTAACTATCATGCATATATGATATTCAACAAAATAGCTTGTTTTTAAATATTATAGGGACCTTAATGTTAATAATCTATATAAAAACCCTAAAATCACTCCACTTTAACTTTATTTTCTAAGGAAGATTATCAGTTTTCTCCTCTGAGGTATCTCGTTTTATCACTATGATGGATGAAATCGAAAAATAAGTAAACTCTGCTCCTATACTTTTGACACCGGTAGTTGACTTAACAGAAAAAAGGTATTTAGGTCTTTTAAAAAATAAATTAAAAACAAAAGGTCACTACCATAAATGAGCTGAAAACACTTATGCAGTAAGTGATTATTTTAGGAAATCTCATTGATTATAGTCAAAGAGTCTTAAATACAAATTTCTTTTTCCTTAATTACAACATTAAAAAAATAAAGAAAACGAATTATTATGCTTTTACTTTTTCTACTTTTAGTCCAACGAAGTGCATATTCACGTGCACACGCAAGTTATCCTTGTCCTTACCTGGCTTCAGTATTCAACTTTCTTTCTTCCTTCTCTGCAGAACCCTCTACAAAACAAGAACACAACCCATCTCCATCTCCATCCCAACAACTCATTTCCTGAGCAGAAAAAATGGAATAACCGGCCAAGCCAAAACTTAGATAAAAAGAGGAACAAAAGGGAATGAGGTAGAAGGCATTCTGTTGAAGGCCGATGAAGAGAGGTGGTGGTAGGTAATGGTATGGTTAAAGCAGTGATGGATGGTGATAGTGGGTTTGGTTAGAGTGATGAGTGTTGCATATGGAGGTAGTGGTGATTGATACAATCAGAGAGAGTGTGGTGGATATGGTGGGAAAAGGTGTGGTGGGTGATGGTGGAGGGTTATGGTCGGAGAAGGAGTTGTGGGATAGTTAGAGCCTAGAGGAGAGGAGGAGGAGTTAATTTATTTTTAATAATTAATTTGCTTGAATTTAAATTAAAATTATATGACAATAATTTGTATATTGATGTATTTTAAGTTTTTATGTAAAAAAAAAAATTGAAAGTGAGGTATGAGGTACGGTGGTGTGGTAGATGTGGGAATCGCTAGTGAGATTTGTTGGGTAAAAAATAGAAGATGCAAGTAGAAAAGAAAGGAAATATAATTTGTACTAAACAAATATAAGTAACTTACATTAAAAAAAAAAAGGATAAGTAATTTATGTTAGACAATAAAGGTAATTTGCTTTAAATGTTTTAGAAGGATAGAAAAGTAATTACATTAAATCTGTTAAAGTCAATTGACAGTGTCAAGAGTTTAGGGGAGGTGTGTCTATTTTTGAATTTTACCTATCTAAGTGATGATATGAGATTCCTTAGGGGCAAAAAGTGATAATAGTCTTATTTTCTAGCCTCCCAAAATCCCGCGACTTCATTCAACACCTTAATTACTATTTTTTCATTTCATATAGGAAAGTAGTACAATCAGCAGATTTACAACCATATCAGCACATATGCTGTAAAGATTAATTATAACTAATAACTAATCAAATCTTAAAACTTCTAAAGAATAAGTAGAAAATGAAATAACAAATTTTCAGTTGGTGTTTTTTGAGTATACTAACAAGATGAGAAATTTTAAATCACAAGAAAAACATTTTAAGTTAGAACTTTTCTGAAACATTTTCTATACCTTCAATCTTCTACTCTCCCTTCTTTGAGGTGATCTTTTTTATTGAGACTGCACAAATCTCTCACAACATATTTGTTATAGTAGAGAAGCTCCCAGATCCAAAATATAAACTCACCAAATCTATCATCATAATTCATTAATCTTACATATATAAGGGAGAACACTACTACAACCTTATAAACAGATAAAAAAATACATAACTAACACAGATGTAGATCTGAGTGAAAATAAACCATCATAAAGTGAATATAATTCGCCAGATGGAGATATACAACTATAGATCTGGATATAGGTGGAAATATGCTATTATTACTGAAAAAGAAATAAAAAACAGAGAGAAAAAAAGAAAATCCCACCGAAGATCGAATAGATTTCCATCTCCGGTAAAGAAGAGAAGAAATGTTGCTGTCGGGTTACAGAAGAGGAAAGGAAATAGAATGGTCCAAAGAAAAGAAAAATGTGTGCTAATTAATTTTAACTTAATTACTCTCTTACTTGGTCTAGTTACTGGCCAAAAATTCTTAAAATTCTTTTTGTTGTTGTGCTGCAAGATTCAAGTGACTGCTAAGTACTAGGTATGTCAATTTTATTAACCAAAATAATTTAATTTTTTGTTTTAAAAATTTTCACTTTATAAGCATGCATTTAAGTAATATAGTTTAATTAATTTAATATTATATTGGTTGGCTGTATTGCTTTAGATAAGCCAATTCAATCAAAAAATGAAAGGTTAATATAACACTTTACACTGAAACACATCTAAATATCTAAAGCCAGACAAAACAATTATTAGTGCAGCGAAAAGAAAGCCAATATCAAATCCATAAGAGCTTGTTAAAGAAGAGTTTATTGCTCCTGAAAACAAACTTCAATTATTGGTTTATAGAGGGCAAAACTACAGCACTTTCAAAACACCATCAAGGTACAATAGACTTTGCATCAAATTGAATCAAAAGTGAACAAGAAGCAAGCATAAAGCTTCAGCTGTGTACCAACTAACAAGAAGCATATTGCACCAGCTAGATGATTCAAAGTTGTCAAAAAGAATTCTAGCAATAACCAAGAGCTTCCACTAGCACCAACCAGCTACTACAGTAAAAAATCCTAAAGGTCAGGAAAATACCAGAGAAAGAACACTGTTTAATGAAACTTGTAATTTGGAATACCCATATAGTCTTTATGGAGCAAACCTCTTATCTCATTCGGGGGATCACATCACCAATATAAAGAAGGAAATTTAGCACCTATATTAGAAAGAAATTCATCCTTCCTTTGTTAGACTTATATCTTCCATGTCATGCTATCAATGCTATTATCATGTGCTTTCTCCAGTGTAGCAACTTTAGCCCCATGTGCTACTATGCAATTGCACTTATTCCCTTTTCATCCTGTGAGAGTTCACAAGCCTTACTTACGGATACTGACCTTAAATCAGTAAAGGGATAAAACAATTAATTGAGAGTCCTGGAACATTAAACGCAACTTCTTCAATAGTCCAAGCCTTCCATCTTCATTTTTGTATGGCTCATTACGACCTCACCAAACCTAAAAGTGTCCCCACAAAACAGCCAGAGTATGCAATCATGATTTCAACTGGTTTGTAAACATTAAGGAATGAACTGATTATGGTTTCCCAATAAACTATATCACTCCCATTGGACTGGATGCGGGTAAGATGGGACTCCTCCACTTGACCAAGAAGTCTAGTCTTTTCCTGAAGTACCCAATTAAGACATGCCTAATAATCTCTGCAGGATCTTCACTCCTAGCCTTCAGAAGATCAGCACAAAGCTTAAGAATGAAGCAATCCTCACCACTGCTTTTCCCCTATACCCCTTTCACAGTGAACATACTACCTGTTATCTTTGGATCAAGACCCTGAAACAAATTAACCAACTATATACATCTGAAAGTAAGCAAATATCTCATAAAATATCAATTAGCTAATTTCGAGTTATAAAATTAACACACAAAACTTTGCCTGAAGTGCTCGAAACAATGGTCTTATCGGCCCTTTAGCAATATGGGCACCACCCTAAGGTGTGTGCCTCTAAACAAGCTTTCCATTACAGCCAACATGAACCTTACTACCTCCAACTGCAAGTTCAACATATCACATATTTGAATTCATCTGATAAAGCACAAATCTACCTAACTTCGCACATCTACAAGCATTCTTATTCTTAGCTGTCCTAGTACTCTAGGGCTACCATCTTAATCTTTCCCGTGGCATAAGCATTTTTAATAGAGTTGTATAACTTCTGCCCACTAGAGGGGGGCCGTGTATTGTTGCAAAATGTACTGAGCCGAGGAAGTTTCCTATAACAATAAAATTTAATCAAGTTAACAAAAATCCAAAAACAAGAAAAATTTCGTAGTTTTCAAGAAAGATTTTTACTAAATTTACTCCTAAAAGAATCGGCCAATATATACTTGGTAGGGAAAGAAAAAAAAAAACGAAAGACTCATATATTTGTCAAAAGAAACAATAAGAGGTAAAGAATCTGGAAGCTGTTTCCGCCCAAAGATCATAGGATTGCGCACAAATCTTGAAGTGAAATCCCCAAAAGAAGAGGGAAAAAAATTGTACAAAAGAGGCAGAAGACAACAATGGAAGTCTCTTTGATGTTCAAGTGAGGCATAGGGCCGTTGTTGCCTACGTGCACCGAGGCCAATGGTACACCCATGACACCAAGCAACAGCCTCAGATCGGACCTCTTATAAGCCATAGCAGTAATCGACGACACCTACGATAACTATCCTTTAACCCAGTTGCCTAAACCCGAGCCGGTCCGCTTAGACTCACCGAGTTCAACCCCATCCGGATCTGGACCCTCCATTAACGGCGCCAGAGCCTCCCCCACTACGGGGCTCATACTCCCGGATCTCAAATCGGCTCGGAGGCCGCCACGTAGCGGTGTGAACTCCAGTTCTTTCTTCTCCAAAGGATTGATGACATACGTGACATGGATCGGGCCAGGCTGATGGCGCGAGAATGTGACAGGGAGAGTCCGCCGACTACTTCTTCATTAAGGGCCGAGAAGAAGGTTTTTCTTCTCCATTTATGTGGTTTCTTTTGGATAGTTCAAAGAAGAGAAAGTGAGTGATGTTTGATAGTTAAATTAAAGAAGAAAAATGTGACACGGGTTTTCGTTTAGGTGAAGAGTGTGTTGTTTGAGACGACTTTGAAAAACGAGACTCTACTAACCGTTTGGATTGCTATTGCAAGTTTATATTTTTCAACTGTCAAAATCTATTTTAATATTCGATGTAAATTTTGAAAAGCAGGATTTTTCTTATTTTTAAAAAATTTATTTTTTAAAATTTATTTTATCTGCATGTGTAATTTCATATATATCTTTATACAAATTATATAAATTCAAAAATGTTTTTAAATAAGATTTAAGTATTTAAACAATTTTTTATATATTTTATTATAGGTATTGTTGTATTTTTTTAAAATAGAGTATCATGTTTCAATTAGTATTGTTGCACAACCATTATCAAGTTTGTTTCAATAATGTTGACAAATATATTATTCAATAATAAAAACAATTATTTTTTTGTTATAAATTAAGTATTACATATATGTTGACAAATAAATGTTATATGTTTATTTTAGTTATTTATATTATTACAATATTTTAACAACAAAATTTAGCAAATGGACAAAATTGCTTTTTAAATTTACATCATTTTTGGATATAAAATTTACCGAACACTAAATTAATTCTTTTTAAAGTTGATTTTTTTTTTAAAATATACCAGAAGTAGATTATTTTAAATTCAAAGTAATTTCAAACTAGCCCTAACTGTGTGTGTGTTTGCACAAAGGGTAAAATATGTAGACAGAAAAAAGTGTGAGTGGAGAGCAATTAGAAAAAGAATTATTAACTATATCAGGGAAGAGGACAGGGAAGAGGAAAGGGATGCTGGAATATAATGAAATGAAATTATCTAACTAGTTTCTATTATTTCTGAAAGTAGAATATAGGTCCACATATTTTTCCCAGTCTCTTATCACTGTTATCACTAACTTAGTTGCCGAACAAACAAATCAGTTTTAACAATTATTTGCTTTCAAGTTATGTGATACTATGGCCACTCAGGTGCCATATGTAACTCCATAAAAAATGTTTGACTGATTTTTAATATAATATTAGTAGTTTGTATATGTAATATTCAAAAAAAGTTACGTGATATTATTATATCATTTTATTGTATATTTTGTTTTAAAATATTAAAATAATATAATAACATCCTATCATATTGTATTGGATAGAGGTATTTAAATAAGATTATACTTGCATAATTATAAATTATTGTATTATATTCTTTTTGTGAACTTATAAAAGTATAAAAATAAATTTATGTTAATGAACTATAAAATAATAATATTAATAAAATTTATATTAATGAGTTATAAAATAATATTATGCTTGTTTTATTAATATACTTTTATAAATATATTATATTTTATTAAATTTTAAAGATTTAATAATAATTTTTATATAATAACTATTACTAGTAAGAATATAATCGTTATTTTATTACAATATATAATTGGTTTTAAATGTGTATTATTACACTAATTTTAAATACATACAAAAGTATGCTTAGGGAGAAATAGTCACTCTTCTATTTTTTGAGAATAAGGTGTTAACTATCATACATAAATGATATTCAACAAAATAGCTTGTTTTTAAATATTATAGGGACCTTAATGTTAATAATATTTATATATATATAAACCTAAAACCACTCCGCTTACCTTTATTTTCTAGGGGAGATTATCAGTTTTCTTCTCTGAAATATCTCGTATTATCACTTAGATGGGTGAAATTGAAAAATAGGTAAACACTTTCCCTAGACTTTTCACACCGTTAGCTGACTTAATAAAAGAAAAGGTATTTTAGTCTTTTAACGAACAAATTAAAAACAAAATGTCACTACCATATAAATGAGCTGAAAACACTTACACAGTAAGTGATTATTTTATGGAATCTTATTGATCATAGTCAAATAGTCTTAAATATAAATGTCTTTTTACTTGATTACAACATTAAAAAAATAAAGAAAACGAATTATTATGCTTTTACTTTTTCTACTTTTTAGCCCCATGAAGTGCATATTCACGTGCATACGCAAGTTATCCTTATCCTTACTTGTCTTTCTTCCTTCTCTGCAGAACCCTCTACAGAACAAGAACACAACCCATCTCCATCTCCATCCCAACAACTCATTTCCTGAACAGAAAAATTCGAATAACCGGCCACACCAAAACTTAGACGAAAAAGGGAACAAAAGAGAATAATGTAGAAGGCATTCTGTTGAAGGCCGATGAAGAGTGGTAGTGGTAAGTAATGGTATGGTTAAAGGAGTGGTGGATGGTGGTGGTGGGTTTGGTTAGAGTGCTGAGTGTTGCATATGGAGGTAGTGGTGATCGATACGATCTGAGAGAGTGTGGTGGGTGGAGGTGGTGGATATGGTAGGAGAAGGTGTGGTGAGTGATGGTGGAGGGTTATGATCGGAGGAGTTGTGGGATAGTTAGAGGCGAGGAGGAAGAGTTAATTTGTTTTTAATAATTAATTTGCTTGAATTTAAATTAAAATTATATGACAATAATTTGTATGTTGATGTATTTAAGTTTTTTGTGTAAAAAAAAATTGAAAGTGAGGTATGAGGTATGGTGGTGTGGTAGATGTGGGAATCGATATTGAGATTTGTTGGGTAAAAAATAGAAGACGCAAGTGGAAAAGAAAGGAAAAGTAATTTATGCTAAACAAATATAAGTAACTTACGTAAAAAAAAAAAATGGATAAGTAATTTACGTTAGACAATAAAAGTAATTTGCTTTAAATGTTTTAGAAGGATAGAAAAGCAATTACATTAAATATGTTAAAGTCAATTGACAAGTCAAGAGTTCAGGGGAGTTGTGTGCCTATTTTTGAATTTTGCCTATGTAAGTGATAATATGATACCTCAAGGGAAGAAAGTGATAATACCCCTATTTTCTAGCGGCTCAGAATCCTCTCACTTCCTTCAACACCTTAATTCCTGTGTCTTTTTTTTTTTTTATAAACAAACACAACATAAACTTTTATTTCATATAAAAAAGTAGTACAATATGTAGATTTACACCCATATAAGCACATACACTATAGAGATTAATTACAACCAATAACCAATTAGGTCTTAAAACTTTTAAAGAATAAGAAGAAAATGAAATAACATTTTTTCAGCTAATGTTTTTTAAGTATACTAATAAGATGAGAAATTTTAAATCTCAAGAAAACCATTTTAGGCTAGAACTTTTCTTAAACATTTTCCATAACTCCATTCTTCTACTAACTCTTCTTTGAGGTGATCTTTCTGATTGAGACTGCAACAAATCTCTCATAACATATTTGTTATAGTAAAGAATCTCCCAGATCTAAAATATAAACTCACCAAATCTGTCACCGTATCTCATTAATCTTGCAGATTTAACGGAAAACATTACTACAAATTTATAAACAGACAAAAAAATACACAATTACCACATATTTAGATCTGGGTGAAAATAAGCCATCATAAAGTAGATATAATCCATCAGATGAAACTATACCACCACACATCTATATTTAGATGGAAATCTGCTGTTATTTGTAAAAAAGAAATAAAAAAGAGAGACGAAAAAAGGAAATCATGCTGAGATGGAATAAATTTGCATCTCTAGTAAAATGGAGAAGAAATGTTGTTGTCAGGTTGCAGAAGAGGAAAGGAAGGAGAAGGGTGAGCTAATTAATTTTACCTTAATTACTCTCTTACTCCTTCATATTACTGCCCAAAAATTCTTTTTATTGTTGTGCCACGTGATTCAAGTAATTACTAATTATTTAGTATGTCAATTTTATTAACTAAAATAATTTAATTTTTTGTTTTAAAAATTTTTACTTTATAAGCATGTATTTAAGTAATCTAATTTAATTATTTTAATATTATATTGGTTGGATGTACTTCTTTAGATAAAATAAAGTAATTATGAATAATTTAATGAATTTATTATTATATTGTTAAGATGTAGTGCTTTCAAATATGTTGCAATGACGAAAATATACATATGTAGTATTTTGTGAGTTTAAAAATATATCAATTAATGCACTTTCATAATCATACGTTTCATATATACTTTTCTATATGTAATCAGGTATGCTGACATTGATCCCTACCATTTTTAATTTAGCAAATTACAAATTCATCTTTTCTTGTACTATCAGTTCTATCTGGAATATATAATTAAATGAATATATTCCTTAATTGATTTGCAACACATGCATGGTGAACTAATTTGCATAATATTGAAAATTAAATTACAAATCAAAATAATAAATTATGATTTTTTTTATGTTGCTATTTGTTACTTAAAAGAATTGAGATTTGAATTTATGTCGTTAGTTGTTTATGGATTATCATTATATTGTTATGTTGTTAATGTTGTTATTTGCTAGTTATATTATTAATTGATAGTTGTTTATATATGACGACGATGTTGTTTAACTTGAGGATAAATTATTGTAATATGCATATTGCATTAGAATGGAAATCAAGCTATCAAAATTTTAGAGAATTTGTATGTTTTGTGGCAGCGGTCCTAGAAATAGGACTAGTTATGAAGATGCTACTATTGAACTTGACATTGAACCATTACAAGAAATATTGATCTTGTTTATGGAGGCGGAAATATTGATTTCATGGGTATGATCTTTCAAACTGTTTATGATGGTCATTGGAGTTATTCCCAAAACACTGATGTCTAAGGAGATAACTGGAGAAACAGTAGGGGATGTAAAGCTAATGACGGGAAGGCGGAAATGGCTAGACACTTTGATGCTTTTATTGCCCTTCCTGGTGTTTATGGCACTCTTGAAGAGTTGCTACAAGTCATAATCTGGGCTCAACTTGGCATCTATGATAAGCCGATGGGATTATTGAATGTAGATGGATATTACAACTCGTTATTGTCATTCATTGATAAAGCAGTAGAGGAAGGCTTCATTAGCCTCAATGCTTGCCATGTCATAGTAGGTGCCTCTAATGCAAAAGATTTGGTGAACAAAATGGAGGTGTATGTTCCACAACATGAAAGAGTTGCTTCAAAGCTAGTAGGTTGAACAATTAGGACACACCTAAGAATATCATGATATATTAAGGTGACAACCATCGTATATACAAAATTCTATTTTAATTTAATGAAATTAAATATAATCAATGGTTAAGAAATTGTTTAATTAAAATTGTATCCATGTGTTTCTTAAAAACTAGATGATGTGCTTAGAATTTATATCCCGCTGAAATTAATGAATTTTCTTGTCAGCTAAAACATGGCAAAATTAAAAAATTTTGGGCATGTAATATTTCATTAAGGTCAAAAGAAGAATAGCGTTTTATTGTTCATTACAAAGTAGTCTTTATCGTAACCCATTTTACTTTCTATCCTATGATTGTTTTTTTTTTTTGTAATCCATTTTACTTTCTATTCTATGATTGTGTGCTATCTTTTTTCTTTTCAATTTTTATTTTATGTAAGTAATGATTGAAATATTTTTGTTACGAGGATGTACTAATTTTTTTCTTCTTTGTTCTCCTTTTAATTTATATTTAACATATAAACAATATTGGTTGTTTCTCTTTTAGAAAAGAAAGGTGACTTTGTCATTTTCAAAGAATTTCATCAATATAGATAAGTCTAGTATTTAAATAATAAGGATTAATACAGTCCTGAAGATTTGATTAATTAGTCTGATTAATTTTATTAATTTCAAATATATATATATAAATCTCAATTTATTATAAAATAACAATTATAGTTTTATCTAAAACTTATAGTATAAAAAATTATTATGTAACTCTTAACCAAAAATAAATATTAAAATAATAATAAGTTTTATTTTATAACACATTAATAATTAAATATTTATTAACCTATTATAAATAAAATATAAATTTATTTGTTTTACAAGATATTAATAATTCAATATTAATTGGATATCATATAATAAATAAAACAAATCATAAATAAATATTAATTTATAAATAAAATATATCGTAGTACAATACTTATAATTGTATATAGCCATAAATATTGTACTACAATATTGTTATAACAACTTAATATTATTTGATTTTAGAAAATAAATAACATAAATTACAAATAAATATATTAATATATAAATAAAATATATTTTAATATAGTATTTATAATTATTATATTTTTTATTTATAATGTATTTATAATATTTAATTATTAATGTGTTATAAAATAATATTTATTAATAATTATTTTTATTTAAGAGTTAAAAATAATTTTTTAGATAATTACTATTAAATAAGGATAAAATCATCATTTTATAACTGAAATTTTTATGAATATTTTATAATTTATTTTAATTTTTACACTATAATGATAATACTATTTCTTAATTTTTTTTTCTTTCTAATTTTTATTATATCTAAGTTGTTTCAAAGAGAAGGATCATATTATTGATAAAAAGTTTCAATTTTGAAGACTTATATAAAGTAATAAACAAAAAAAAATAGTAAATTTACAACCAACTTTTTTCAAAGGTGATTAATTATGTAAAATAATTTATAGTTATTTTAATGAAATATAATATGCATAATCAAATATTTGCTTTCAAATGGACAATTTTTAGATGAGTTGACTTTTTTTGGGGTTAATACGTGGTGGGATGTCACAAACAATTATTGGTATGATAATTTCTTTAAAAATTTCAATTTTTCAATTTTAATTTTGTATCCATGTGATAAGTTAGTTGACTCGACTTTACAAGAGAAGTGACTCCAACTCTAACAACTCAAGTTAGGATCTGTGGCGGCTTGAAGGAGAAGGTAGAATTTCGGTATTGATTGCTCCCTTTGTTGCTTTCTCTTAGTTGGCAAGAATCACATCAGCCTACTTTTGATTTTTTTTTCAAGAATAATATTTTTTCTTTTTTGGTTAAAAGACTAGCCACGTCATCTTAGTCTTGTTCAACTTTTCTTTTTAGTCCAAAAAAAAAACAAAATCTAATGATTATAGATTTTTAATTTAAAATATAAATATATCTTCAACTTTTTGAAAGATTTTGTTGTTGTCTTCTTTTTTCTTATTAAATGCAAGTTTGATTGCCTTTATCATTTCAATTAATTAAACAACATGAAGTATCCAATATTATATCAAATAAGATATTCAAAAATTCTCCCAAGAAAAAAATATGTTGTGTAACCGTTTATTATATTTAATCTTACTCAATAGAAATCATTTCATGATTATACGTGATAGTTTATTATTAGGATAATTTTTTTTTCAAATCTATCCATAAAAATATCAATCAAAATATAATAAAGAATTAATAACACAAAATTTAAAAAAGTGAAATGATAATAAAGATTAAGTTTGTTGTAAAATACCATTCTCTGAAACAATTTTTCATAAATACCACTTATACCCATCTTCTTATGCATAACTGTTAACAAATGAAAAATAATGAGTCTTTTATTTTAATTCTGTTATTATTTTTAATAAAAAATAATAAAATATTGCTATCCATTTTTTGATGAATAAAAAGAATAATAAATAATAGGTGAACTGAGTACAAAATAAAAAGAATTGCGCTCTCCAATTACTCAAGGGAAAAGATAGAAATTCTTGTCAGCAAATACTTTCCCAACAATTACTTCTCAACTACATGCACAAGGCCTAGTTTTTTTTTACTCGTATGCTGTGCTATTCTTCACCTTTCACTCTTTTGCTCATTTCTTTTTTGGTTAAAGGGAAAACACTTAAAATAATTTGTACAGTTTATATTAGCTTAGCATAAAACGGCACCCTTTGTCTCTTTCTCTCTCTCTCTCTCTCTCTAACCAGAAAGTCTTTCCCTCTTCCAATACACAATGGTACAGTTTACACTACTCATCATCATTATCATTATTACAATTCTCTGTCTCTATCTCTGTCTCCTCTCTCTCTTAAAAGAAAGAGTCTTTCCCTCTTCCAATGCACAATAATACAGTTTACATTACTCATCATCATTGTTGTTATTACAATTCTTTTTCTCTTTTACATACACGTGTTTATTTAAACTTTGCTACAAAATTAATATTTAATTCAAATTACTTATAAAATGTCACTTGAACTCCATCAAATTTAGGTTCTAATTTTACTCTAATTAGATTAAATAAAAGGGATAATATATTTTTATTTTAGACTTAAAAGCATAAATAATTTAAGAACTTATACCAATAAATTTTGACCAAATTATTAATACTTAAAAAGCACTAATACAATATTATATATATATATATATCCCCAAGTTATACATTTATAATCTTGTACATTTATAATCTTGGATGTGTGTGCCTACTCTCGAGAAACTCTTGATAATACTTTAATTAATATTAGGATAAAGTTTAATATATTTATACATATTAATAATTAAACATAGATTAATGTTTATATATCTTATAAAAATCAATATTAACATTTAACTTTATATCATCTTTTGTATATATTTTATTATTAAATCAACCCTTTATAATATTATTAAAAAGCATTTTTACTATTAATTAACATATTATAAAGGAGCCGATAGCAAATATAAAAATATTATCACAAAGTATAATGTTTTTAGCTACTCGAAATATGGGGTACGATTAAAGTTTGCCTCAAGGTTTTTATTTATATGATTAAATCAAATTCAAGTCAATGCTAATATCTTAAACTTATTTTGTGGGATAGAAGGAGTTTTTTCTAAAATAAAAGATATGGGATGACATTATTTTCATCCCTAAACATTAAATAAATAACAAACGATTTTACTATTTTCTTAATTTTAACATTTCAGTCCCTACTAATATGATGGTTTTAAGAAAGTAAAAGACTATAGGAGGATTATAGCTAATGGGGATTAAATTGTAAATATTAATAAGATAATATTTTTTTGTTATTCTATTAAAGTTTAAGAATAAAAATTTTATTATTCTATTAAGATATGTAATTAATTAAAATTTTTAAATAGGTATATAAAAACTTTTAAGACTGCAATTTAAACACAAGGTGGGAGCTCTAAGGTTCAACCTTAGAACATTCTCAACTTTGGGCAACTCTTAAGACTTAACTTGACAATACAAGAAGCCCTTTTTTGAGTTGCTTTTAATTTGGTCAAATTAGTACACATTTGATTATTAATTAATAATATAAAGGAGAAAAAATTAAGTCAGATGTATGTATATATATATATATATATATGGAGCAGGATCAGCAATCTTTTTTTTTTATACAAAATCTTACATCAATTATAAACTATTAAATATAGGCATATCCAACGGTTGAGATTGTATCTGACCATATAATTAATGTATAATTAATCTCAACCATTAAATGTGCCTATATCTAACAATTTATAATTGATATAAGATTTTGTGTAAAAAAAATGGGCTGTTGATCCTACCCTTATATATATATATATATATATATATATGTCTAAACAATATTGGGGGTTGGGGGTTATGGCTACTCAATAGGTTTGGAATAAATTGTAAATATAATTTTTAATATCAAATGTCTTTTATTTATAAGAAGGAAACAAATAATTGTTATTTTAAGTTGAAAGGTAATAATTTTCAAACATAATCATTATGTAAAAATATTTCAATTATTTTGCAATGTCATTCCTTTTCTACCAACTGTAAGGAAAAGAAGAAATTAGAAACGTAAAATGAACAATGTGGTGTTGATACATTTAGAAGAGTTGTAAAGATCTCAACCATCGATCACGACGCGACTGACTCCTTCAGCGATAAAAATGGAAAGTTTGTCAATTGCCAGAGGCTAAAACGCTATGTGAACGAAACATACATTGAACTCACTCCCAGTAAGAATAGCAACACTACTGCCATCGCCAGTAATAGGAAGAGAATCACAACGGATGTTTCAGTATGTTGACGGCTAGTAAAAAAGTTTTGTGGCATATGACAGCGGCCTTAGTGTAGATGGGTTGTTGAGATTAGACATAGAGGTGTACAGTTATGGCTTGGAACTTATGATACAGCTGAAGAAGTTGTGACAGTTTATGACAATGTAGCTATTAAGCTTAGGGTTCCTGACACTTTAACAAACTTCTCAACATTGTCTGTTAAAGAAATCAAGGAAGAAATAGCAAAACTAGGGAATCTCAACAAATCAGTAGTATGGGGAGACAATTCTAACAATATTTCAACTCCAACTTCTATTCTCAATTTTCAGACTCATTTTAGCAAATAAACGGAAAAAGAAAAAAGATTAATGAAACTTGCTAATAAACCAACAATAATAGTTCAAGAGTCTCAACGAGAGACAACAAATTTCTCATTCAATCTTTTGGACGATTGTGTGTCTTTGGACATTCCATTTCTCAAAAAGTATTTAGACAACATTCTAACTCTAAAGTTGTTGTTTTTGGATGACAACACTAATTTTCTAAGATAATATTTTTAGTGACAATTTGAATGACATATTTCTTGATATAATGTAGGTTCTCACTTTTTCTCTCGTCACGTGTGCCTCTACTAATTGTTCTTCGCTAACCCTCCACTCATGAGACTTAGATTTGAAAGTGAAAGGCTCTTTCTTGGTAAGCATCACGTCACAGCAAAGAATTGCGCCGATAGCAAATTTGGCACACTAGTTTGTTGCTTTTGGCTTGCCGATTTATCTCTATTTGGCTACTAGTTGCAGTTTCTTTTTCTATTTTATCTTTTTGGCAATGTTGGTTGTATGTTTTTGCAAGATGGTGTGCTATTATTTGTAGATTATACTTGATTTTTGCTATGGTTTCTGGTTGTCTTTTTTTTTTTGTTTGAAGGCTTTCTAGTTGAAAGATTTTGTTATTTTGTTGATATTGCCAGTTTCTCTTTATTGGCTTGCTAGGTTATGCAAATTTGGTTTGTCTTTTTTCCTTCTAATTCACTTGATAAGACAGGTCTCATAAGCTACAATTTTTGTGCAGTTTTTCCAATTTTTGACTTCTTATTCATACATATTTTTATGTACCAAAATTGTCATGCTTGTTAGCTTTCTTCGTTTTGTACTTTTTTTTTAATCTTTTCAATATGTATTACTACTCTAAGCTTTTGCCTATCTATTAAGAAAAAAGGATAATCTGACAAAAATTCTAAATTAATTAGCTGCAATGTCAAATTAATACTTGCAATGAATTAAAGTAATTTATTGTATCATATTTATCGATTTAAAATATAAATATTAATTGAATGATTGTTTTTATTCGTAATGTTTCTACGCATATATATAGGAATTAGTGATTTGACATTATATTGTAGTTATATAAATTTTATATATAAATCTAATATATTAGTAAATAAATAAAATGGTAATTAGAAATTTTCTTTTTTAAAAGTGATTTCAGTTCTAATAACAGTCTAACAAGAAATTTCTACATTTGATCATGGTCTTGAGGTTGCAAGTAAGATTCAAGGTTGAAGATCTCGTGATGGACTCTTGATCCAACCTCTGAATCATTTTCTAGGTTGCTTCTCTTTGCAATTAGATCCTTTTTTTTCTTTTTTTCTTGAAGGTGAATTTGTTAAAGACATAAAATTCGAGAGCTCTTTACCAAGGGATATGTTCTTCTTCATCCCTCAGTTGTTGTTTGAAGAGTTTACTTTGGATGAAAGCTTGGTGATCTTGCCCATGATTTTATCCAAACATGTTGTTAGAGATATTGGATTGGCTCTTTCTTGAATTTTCTTTCTTGTGTATTCATGGAGGTAGAAGGATGATTAGTTAAGAAATTGTAATTACAAAATTGGAATAAGACATTGTTATTTTTATCTTCCATTTTCTTTTTTTCTTTTCCAATTTCTTTTGCAATAAAAAATAAAACAATTTTGAGTTTCTAGTATTAGTTTTTGTTAGGAAATTAGGGATTGAAACAAAATACGTAACTACAATAAAATTGAGAAAACAATAAAAATAAATGTTATGTAAGAGGTATAACCATATATTAAAATAATAATAACAATAAGTATGAGGTATAACAATCCATAGTAAAATAAAGCGGTAAAATAAATCGACTTAAATATTTTACGTGAAAAATCTCTAAATAAATCAGGGTAAAAACCACGAGCAAGTATAGGAGTATTTTACTATTTTAATAATAAGGAAATAACAATTCTCTTTCTCTTTAATAATAAGAAAATAACAATTCTCTAAATAGGAGTATTTCATACTCTCTCTTGAAATAAGAGAAACAAATCTAAGTGAAGAATACAACACAAAAAAAAAAACTAATTTTTTTGTCTCTTTGTAAAAACTCTCAAAAGATGATTTTGGGATGGATGGAATGGTGGAAAGGGTGAGGTATTTATAGTGGTTTCCTTCTCCCCTTTTTCCACACACATTCTATAATTTACTCCACAAATTTCTTCACCTACCAATCACTATATAAATTCAAACGTTCTCCACCTAACACCAACTTCATTAGTAAAGAAAGTAAAAAAAGCATAACTACACTTTCATTGTATTTCAGTACTCACATACGGCATGATACTATTTATAAATACGACACTGTTCATTTATATAGTACTGTTCATCTATACAATACAATTCACCAAAAGTGAACTTTACAATTTTACAGTTTTAAATACTAAAATTATCCAAATTATAAAGAGTACTACTGTTAGCTTCTAATTTTAGCTGGGTTAGAATTAAAATTGATCAAAACATGTTTTTGACAACATCAACTTTTCTGTATGTTTACAGATAAGTTATGTAACAATTTTAATTTAATTAATTTATATATTATGTAAATAAATTTATCAACAAACTTGGTAAGTAATTAGCATAATTATTGTTATTAAAGAACTTGGAGTAGGACAAATAATTTTCAATTTTACTGTCAAATATTGACATGGTATAATAATAATAATAATAATAATAATAAATAATAATAATAATAATAATAATAATAAAGTTGTAGTAGTTAGTATATCACGTTGGGCCCAGGAAACAAAGGCAAAGCTCCCATCCGTTCGGCAGTAACATGGGCACCGCCGGGCCGATGATACTCCCTTTGCATGAATTTGGCAGTGACGTTGGTGCGGCCGCGCCAAGGTCATTGCCCTCATGCCATTTGAATTTTTTGCCTAGTATTTTAGTTAAAAGGGTATTTTGGTAAATTAGTTATAACAATATGTAAAATTTCTTCCTCCAATTGTAAAATCGACACCCTAATTTGTCTGATTGCAGAAAACAAAAGCAATATTCCTGCTCCAAACATCATCGGCGTTTATAGTTCAATTGCTTGCTGATGCATGAAGAAACTCTCTGTCTCAGATTCTCAACCGAATTAATTCCTTCAAAGTTTTAGTTCAGGTATGCAAAGATATTATCTGTTTCGTTTTCTATGATTTCGATCTTCTGTGCGTTGTGTGTTTTTTTTTTTTTTTTTTTCCCTCTTTTGGGATATATGTAACTGTGCTTTCATTTAAAGTTGGCTCTATTTCGTGTTAAAATTCGAAATTGAGCACTCAAAAATTAGTTTCTTGTCTGATTTACTTTATTCCTTTCTATTCACCTATTTATAGGCATGTTTGATGAAAGTGCTGGTTAACATCAATGATCTTACTAGTTAGAAGGGTAGTGTGTTGCCTGATTTTCCTTCCACGTGATTACTGCTCTCCCAATTTTCATCTGTTCTTTTTCTGTTATTTTATCATTGATGTGCCAATTTTGAATCCATCGGACTTTCTAATTCTAGAAGGGGAATATGAATGTTTTCTACCACAATCTATGAAGGTTTATTTACATATACCAAATGAAATTGTAAAATCTCAAAACAAGTTTCAATTCTGTTTTCGACCTGTTAAAGTTGAACCTATTTTCATAATAAGATTATTTTTTTTTTTTTTTTAGCACTCATGGTAGTAAATAATAATTTTTCTATAGATATTTAAAGAAAAATTAATTGAGATTCGATAAACGCCTCTAACAAAATTTATTCATTCTTTCCGTTAATATTTAGTATCTTATATGATTCTATTTCATAAATGTTGCCGTTTCAAAATTTTATCACTTCAATTTCAAACAAATTTTAATGTTTTGTTCACAAATTTATATTTTGTTTCTTGAAATTGAGTCAATGTCACAATTTTATATAATTTCAAACAAATTTTTAGCATATATTTCATACAATTTCTTGATTATTTTCCCGATAGTAAAGAAGAAATTTTATCATTTTGAGCTGAAGCTGAATCGGACGTGGATCTTTAATCGTGTGAAGAAAACTACGTCATGTTGGTGTTTTCTAATGCAAATTACGTATTGAATTAAATGAACTTAATTTTATGTTCAAATGCAATGATTTAATATTTCAGTAAGATTAAGCAACATGTGATGTGCTGTTGACAGTTGAACTGAACTAAAGTTTTAAATTTCCATTTATTACTAACAACTTCATTAATCAATTAATAATATAATAATCTTATGCATTTTCAAGTTCCTGCAGTCTTTGGAAGCGTTAAATGCAATAAGAAGTTGAAGGTCTTCTATGCAGATTGCCTAACACTCTTGACGAATTATATATGCATGCATGTATGTATATCCTTTTGTAATGCTTTGATTGCCCATTAGGTTTTTTGTGAAATTGGCTATGCAGTTAAAGAAATGGTTTATTTGTAATGCTTTTATAACCTATTTGGTTTTCAATATGGTATTTCTTTTCTCGTGTTTTTTGTAAGTATCAATACTTACTTTTCATTATCCAGACCGTTTATCCATCACGTGATTTGAAGGCATGTTTTGATTTCCTACTCCTATTGTTTTATTAGTAAGGTTCAAATATATACAATGTCACTACTAGAAAACAATTAAAAGAGCACATTAAATAGAAGACGGTTTTTATTTTTTAAGATAATTTATTCAAAAACTGTTTTTAATTCTAAAAAATAAAAACAGTTTTTATAAAACCGTATTATAAAATATATGTTTACAAAACAGTTTTAATGAATCGACTTTAATTTTAAAAAATAAAAACGATTTTTATAAACCGTCTTCTAAAATATAATTTTAGAGAACAATTTTAATAAAACTGACTTTAATGCTAAAAAATAAAAATAATTTTTGTGAATCATTTTTTAAAATATGTGTTTAGAGAAGTTTTAATAAACTTTTTTGTATTTTAAAAAAATATAAAAGCAATTTTAAAATCGTTTTCCTTTTTTACATATTTAAAAAACAGTTTTAATAAAATTATTCTCGAATTCTAAAATAAAAAATGATTTTCAAACCTTTTTCTAAAATATATATTTTTAGAAGACTTATAATAAAATAGACTTTTATTTAAATAATAAAAAACCATTTTAAATATTCTTTTTTTTAGAGTATAATTTTAATTTAATTGATTTCTATTTAAAAATTAAAAAAAACAATTTTCAATCTTATCTTCATTTACTATACCCTGTGAGATTGAGTATTTTTTTAATATTAATTCAGTCAAAAACTTTTTGATCAATAAATATATAAAAATTAAAAAATTTACTTATTTAATTTTAATAAATGTAATTAAAGATGTTGGTGTTTGAATTAAGAATATCAAATAAGATATAAGTAGAGTATATATATACGTATGTACATAAAGTCAATGAATAGTAACTAAAGAATACTGTTCATGTATTAGGCCGGTTCTTAAACAGTGACCTTACTTTTATTTTTAATCTACTAATTTGCCTAATAGGACAATGGTAGACCTTGAACAATGAATGCATATATATATATATATATATCAAATTTCAATTTTACATTAAAAAAATTTAAATTTCCTTTATAATCATAAAATCTCCAAATTATATATATATATATATCTATATATATAATTATCAAACACACATTCTTTTCGTTAATTTTTCTTTAAAATTAACTATTAACTCAATGTTGATTACTTCAATAAGAAAAATACCCCTTTAGCTTTTATTTAACTAATATAATGACATAAATGCTCTTTTTAATAATTTTTAATTAATTTTTTATATAAATAAATTAATTACGTGAAAATACTGTAATTTCAATTAACAAAATAAAAATTTAATTTATTTTTCTTCTTTTTACTTTTTATTTAAAAATTTTCATTTTTCTTATTTGATTTTTGAATTTAAACTTTCTACTTTTTTATTTAAATTTCTTTGAATTTTTACCCTAATCTATAATTAAAACAACAATAATATATTAATAAATAATAATCATAAATTCACTATATGTATAAAAATAGTCAAACAAAATAAAAATAATTAAAAATAATGGTATTTGTTGAAAAAAATAAAATATATGTTAAAAAATTTAGATAAAAAAAATATCATTGTTTTTAATTATTTTTATATTATTTGACTATTTTTCTTGTGACTTAGTGAACTTCAATTATTGATTAGAGAAAGATAAAAAATACTTAAAAACTAAAAATAAAAAATTAAAATATGTTGCAAAAATTACGAATACAAGTGCACGTATTGCAAACAAGTAATATAATGGTAAGAAAGTATCGGTCCCACGAGGAAAGTTAATCTGTTAATTACTGAATATAATTAAGTAATGAATTTATCTGAAAAAATCGAATTAATTTGATTGACAAAATTAAAACAAAATGAAGTAAAATAAACTATTGAGCAATTTAATTAAAATAAGTACAGTTGATGGAAAGATTTAGGGCTAATGATTTCATCATATTTGTTCAGATTCAATTCTCCAGATAATTTTATTCTGATTTAATACCTATGTTGTTAGTTAATTATCTTAAATTATTCGACAGTCTCTTTCTCGATCAGCCGAATCTACTTTGCACCTAAATAATTCACTATATTTCTATTTGAATTAAAATTAAATTAAAGTACCTTACATTCAATGATAATTTTTAATTATGTAAATCATATTAGTACATCTTTGTGTAATATGTAATTTACGCTATTCATTACCTGATTTAGATAATAATCACTTCTCAGTTCACATTAATCCACAAATAATTCAAATACTAGCTAGATATTAAAATGTATTAATCATCATAATGAATGAGCAGCACTAAATATTCAATCAAAACAAATAACACAATTGCAGAAATTGAATGCTTCAAATAGTTGATCATTGTCTTAGAAAACAAGTTTAGCTATACATCAGATAAAGTTTAAAATTCACAATAAAAAATTTAACAATCAACATAAAAAAATAATAACTTCACTATTGTTCAATTCAAAACAAAAGTTTAAAGACAAGGAAAAGAGATAAAACTAAATTAGGAGAGCCTTGATCTTTAAAAACTTGAACTTGATGCCCAAAAATTCTTCCAATCTCCTCTCTCTCTATCTCTAAGTTCTCTTCAGAAACTTGAACTTGAACTTCATGCCCAAAAGCAGAATGAATGGCGCGGTCGCCAATCTTTGGCATAGCCGTGCCATGCAAAGCTAACCTACAAGGTTTGAAAATCTTGTAAATAGATCCCCTCCGCCTTGCACTTAGGTCCTCTGGTGACTTACGTTTGGTCTATACTTCTCTTATATTTTGGTCTCCGAACATCCTCCTTTCTAAGCTGAATTCAATCATTTCGAGTCAAATTCCCTTTGAATGGCCAATTCTCTCGTGATCTGCAAAAAATACAAGTAAAATACATTAAATATTGATGTAAGCAGAGGATTAAACAAACAAATCGAATTAAAGAGTAAATGATAAGTGTATGTTTTTACGCACTTATCAAATACCTTCATACTTGAATGCTTGTTTATCCTCAAGCAAATCAAACCAACAAAAATAGAGATAGGGGAAAAGACTAAAAATAGACAAACATAATATTAACAAAAGAGAAAAAATACCAAACAAACACACTTCTAGAGCATGACAAGTTAAAGTTGAACCAAAAAAGTTTTTTTTTTTCATATATGTGTGTGATTGGTAGTATACTCATTACATTCAACAAACATTTCTAAAAATTCCTCCCCCCATGCTTAATGGAAATATTGTCCTTGATGTTGAAAGATGGAGAAATAAAAGAAAAAATTAGAAAGATCATACCTGAAAGGTAAGATGTAAGAATCTTGCCTCTCATTATTATCTTCATCTGCTTGGGTGGGTGAGAATTATGGAAATGGTGGAAATTGAACATGAGGATGCATTTGTTGAAAATATGAATACAAAGTGTTGAAGCAGTCCACTTGATACTAATGCATCCTTGATTGCTCTTGTCGGATGTTAGAAATCTCACGCCCTTGTTAAATAATTCTTCGATGTATATTCACGATCCTTGATTGCATGGGATCTTCGTGATATGAGGAGGAACATTTGGCTTCATTATATTGATGGACAAATAGGAGATTTAGTAAGCCTTCATAAGGAATTTGTTGACCCCTCAATCTTGTTTCATAGGCTGACCAATATGCCTCTGGAATTGTATTAAAGGAACCCTTTCTTAGTCGAGGCAATGGTTTTTGTGGTGGTGGTGAAACTTGATTATCATTATCCACAATAAATCCTAAGCCCGATCGGATGGATGCACCTCCTACCTAGTAGTTGAACTTGGAAATTACTATCTATCAATTGAAGAGTTCGGATTCACCTTGAACTCTGTGTCCTCTACCCTTACCCCTACTTTTAAGCTTAAGGCAGCAATAAAATAAAGGTGTATGTGTCCCCCTGTTGCTTTCGTTTCAATAGATGCAACCAAGCTGTCTTGTATTACCTTCCCTATATTAATGGTAATCTCAGCACAAATACAGTGAAGTAGGGATGCTCTTTTTACTGCAACTTTATTGAGATGGGATATAGGCATGAGATTGAAGCAAATAAATTTATATACAAGTCTTGACGTATCTATTGAGCATATTTTTTGAGAAAGTGAGAGATTTGTTGTATCTACCACAACCTCTTAACCATTGTGTTCCGGGAACACATAATTCTTCAATGACCTAAGTATAGTCTTCTTCATCTCTCCTAAATGCATCACATAAATCCTCATCTGCATTAATGGATGGTAAGCCATAATAGCTGTTAATGGCCTCAGAACTCAATTAAATCCTTTTGCCATTAACATACACTTTATCATTCTCTCTGCTCACTTAAGAATTAGCATAGAATTCCCTAACTAATGGCACTATTGCTTGAGTAGGATAGTCAGTGAGCGATTTCCATTTCCAATCCCAGACAAATTGTAAAATCATTCCATCTTCAGGGCCTTGTCTCAATACTCGTTCCCTCACTAATGCTTTTCCATCTTATTAAAATTTAATAAACTTCTGTTCGGCTTCTTATGAAACAAATTTCCTTTTGTCAAAAAATGATGAAACTTGTAAAGAACTCCCCTTTTTTGGTGCCATTTTGCTCTAAGTATTCTTTCAGGCAAATTACCAAACACTTGCAATGGACACTTTTGCTACCTCCTATCTTGCACTTTAATCCACTTAATTAACCTTCTCTTCACTCTTAAAGCACCCTCCAAGTGTTTTTCAACTATCAAATTTGAGATTATTATGCTGAAGTTCACTGAAACATTTTGTCAAACATCTAGCGTGCACTTTTATTAACCCACTCAATTTCTAATTTTTCCATGAATTACAATGCAAGAACTCAAATACTTTTAAAATACTAATTTCTCCATAACTCCCACAACAAATTTTACGAAAAATCAACTACCTAACACTTCAAATTTCCATTAACATTACACCCCTCAACATTTCTCCATAAGTGTACAATTGGAAGAACAAATTTCACACTAGTGAGAACTTACTTGAAATTGGTGTGAAAATGTAATGTTGGGATTGAATTCTTTACTCTCACTACACTTTTCCAAATTATTACTATGTTGGGGGATTGTAGGTAATTGAGTGTTTAAATTTAGTAAGGAAATATATTGAATAGGTTTAGAATTTTAAAGTTTGGTGTTTGAGATAGTGAATGAGTGTGTATTAATTGAATTTGGGTGAAGAGCGGAAAAAAGGAAGTGTTTTGTGTTTGTGTTAGAGGAAGAAGGAAATTGAGAACATTACTGAAAAAGGAATTATCAATTTTGGTTAATTTTCTCAGTTTGGTTAGGGCAAAAAAGAAGGGGCTGCGGGCGCGCCAAGCATTCTACCTATGCTCCCACTTAGTGTTAAGCATGACTCAGGCTTGCATTTCCCTTGACGCGGCAGCGCCGTGCATGCTGTCTTGTGCGCGCAGACACGCAATTGTCTTGCACAGCTGCGCTCTTTCTGTGATGCGCAAGCACTTGCGCGTGCAAAAAGAAAGCCCGTTTTTTTTTTCATTTTTACATTTTTTTTGTTTTTCTCTTCTTTTTTCTTCTCTTTTTTCTCTCTCTTCGTCTTTTTCCCTAACTCTCTTAGTTTGGATTTGAACTTGCAAAAATTTTCCAGCTACAAGAAAAAACACACAATCATTTAAAAGCTCACCTGAAAAGTTGGAAAATCTTGCGAATAGGTCACCCTAACTTTGCACTTAGGTCCCTTGGTGACTTTACGTTCTGGTCCGTATTTCGCTTACATTTTCATCCTCAAACGTCTTCCTTTCTTAGCCGAATTCAATTATTTCGAGTCAAATTTGATTTGAATGGCTAATTCTCTTGTGATCTGCAAAAAATACAACAAAAAACGTTAAATAGTGATGCAAGTAAAGGATTAAACAAACAAATAAAATTAAAGAATAAATGATAAATTTGTTTTGACACACTTATCAAAATAAATTAAACTTTTATTTTTTAATTGATTGTAGTGGGTGCTGGGGAGCCAAAAACTGCGCAAGAGAGTGAGTACGATTGAAGAGGTGGTGCAATCGCACTGTTAATGGCGCGGATCCGCCATGCATTCTGCCATGCGTGTTGCACAAGAGTAGGTGGCATGGTGCGGTCTTGCCACTACATAAGGCGACGCCATGCATTCTGCCAACTTGGTGCAGCCACACCATGCAAAGCTGACCTGCAAGATTTGAAAACCTTGCAAATAGGTCTATTCAGTTTTGCACTTAGATCCCTTAATAACTTGCGTTATGGTCCGTACTTCTCTTACATTTTGGTTCCCGAACGTCTTCCTTTTTTGAGCCGAATTCAATCATTTTGAATTAAATTTATTTTGAATAGCCAATTCTCTCGTCATTTGCAAAAAATGTAACCAAAAGACATTAAATATTTATGTAAGCAGAGAATTAAATAAACAAATCAAATTAAAGAGTAAATGATAAGTGTGTTTTATGCACTTATCAAAATAAGTTATATTATTTTTTAATTGAAATTAAATTATTTTCATATAACTAATTTATTTAAATAAGAAAATTAACTAAAAATTGAAAAAAATATATTTATGTCATTATATTGGTCAAATAAATGTCATAAGAATAATTTTGTCATTGAATAGTTAATACGGAGTCAACAATTAATTTTAACAGAAAATTTAACAAAAGAAGATGTATTTTATAATTATTTTTTAATTAAGAATGTAGATGTCATTTAAGCAATACAATGAAGGTCCATATGTTATTTGTCATATATACATAAAGTTAGTGAATAGTAACTAAGGAATATTGTTCATAATATTTGTTAGTTTAATTTATATAATTATGAATTTGTTGAATTGAAACCCTAATTTGCTTTGGGTGTTATAGAAATTGAAACCTTAATTTGATTTTGGGCAACAAAACTTTAACTTAATTTTGATTGTTGAAATTGACACTCTAATTTGTTCTTACTTTTATTTTTAATCTGTTACTAATTTGTCCAATGCTATAATAGTAGACTTTGAATAGTGAATGCATATATATTATATTTATATATAAAATTTCTACAACTATAATATAATGTCAAATCACTAGTTCCTATATGTATATTGAAATATTACAAAAAAAAAACAATCATTCAGTTAATATTTATATTTAAATTAATGTTTAAAATTTAAAATTTATTTGTAGAGCTTACCAAATTGATTCCCTAATGATTGAAACTCTTTTTGATCAAGCAATGGTTTCTCTAGATTCTTGCTCATGACATAAGCTGCAAATCTAGAGCTGGCATAAAACTAATTACAGCTTGTGAACTAGTATTATTAGGATAAAATTTTGTTAACATGAATGTAAATAATAAACTGAATTTGTGCAAAATTAGCTTGGACCAAGTTCAAGAACTAGAGAAGTACAAAATGCAGCAAAGCATAGTCTGATAGTTCATGACTATGGAGAATTAATTACAAATGAACCAAATTTCTAATTCAAATATAACTATGATAGTACTATTAGTTAACAACTCTTCATACTCCATTAAATATTATCTTAGAAAATCGATGTTGTCATCCAAAAATGACAGGTCTGGAGTAGGAATGTTGTTGAAATACTCTTCAAGAAATGAAATGTCCAGAGACAAATAATCGTCCAAAACATCGAATGATAAATTTGTTGTCTCTCCTTGAAACTCTTTAACTATTATTGTTGGTTTATCAGCAGGTTTCATTAATGTTTTTTCTTTTTCTGTTTCTTTGCTAGAATGAGTCTAAAAATTAAGAACAGAAGTTGAAGACAAAAAATTGTTAGACTCATCACCCTATACTATTGATTTGTCTGAATTCCTTGGTTTTGCTCTTTTTCACTTGACTTTTTAAAGGGGCGGTGTTGAGAAGTTTGTTAAAGTGTTAGGACCCTTAAGCTTAACAACTACATTGTTGTAAACTCTCGCGGCTTCTTTAGTTGTATCATAAGTTCTGAACCATAATCGTACCCCTCTATGTTTAATCTCAGCAACCCATCTACCCCAAGGCCGCTGCTATATACCACAAATTCAGACGGATAGTTGAATAGTTAATCTTAACATACATCGAACTCACTCCTAGTAAGAATAGTAACACTGCTGTCCTCGCCAATAACAAGAAGAAAATCTCAACGGATGCTTCAGTATGTCGACAACCAATTAAAGAGAGAGCAAACTTTTAATCTTAAATAGTTAAGATTATACATGCATTAGTTAAAATATATTAATGATGACTGATTATATATATTAAACTAATTTTAATACTTAAAAATGTATAAATTTAATTATTAAAAATTAACATAAAAGTTGTGTAAAATTAAGTGAAATACATATATAAAGAGATAGCATAATGCAAGTAAAGAATAATGAAAGTAGGAGGTATGCAAAAACATAATTTAAAAAAGGTAGAAGTTATAAAAGTAAGAACATATTTGCACTAACTTATAAAATGAAGAAGTTCAAAAATAGTCGAACATGAACAACTCATCAGTTCCTTGTCAAGTGGACATTTTTTTCCCAAACTGTAAAATATTTTAAGAAATACAAAATGAACTTTAGTGATAATAAAAAAATAAATAAATTTTAAAAATAATCAAAGTAATATATAATATGTAAATTATTGTTACCTCTTGAATAATGCATCATGATCACAATAATTAACAGCCATATAAAGACCAAAAAATAGTAAATTAGCAAAACAAACTCAAACTCAGGCAGCATATTCGTTCTTAAATAATATCTAGATCAAATGCACCTTTCCTAAGAAGAAAATGGAAAATTCAAAATAAAAATTTAGTAAACTCAAATGATATAGAATTATATGAATATAAAAAATTAAACGAATCAAAATGTCCTATTATCTATCTATTAAAAATCACTAACAAAATACGTGGATATGATATTTAGAATAATAAATAAACAAAAATAATAATAAATAACTACATAATTAAATAAATAATATCAAATTTAAGTAATTAAACATGTGATACCTGTTAATTTCACTTGTAAGTAGTAGCAGTAAAGTGAGTGTAGAGAGAAAAACAAGAAGAGAGTGGGAGAGAGAGACTGTGAGGGCGACGGCTATGACAGAAAAAAAAATAGAAGAGAGAGAGTTTAAGGTTATTGCTTTTTACTTTTATATGATTATCATCAATTAAAATCTAAAATATATAATGTAAATAGATATACTATTAAATACATATCTAATAGTTCATTATGCATTGGAAGAGGGAAAGGCTTTGCTTAAAAAGAAAGAGAGAGACTAAAATGTCGTTTTTCATTTAACAGAAAAAGAAATGAGCGAATGAAAGATGAAGGACAGCACAAGTCAAAAAAATTAGGGTGCGTGCATAAAAATAATTTTTTGGGAATATCTTATTGAACATGGATATGTCGTTTAGTTAATTAAAGTCAAAACGTTAAAGATGTATTTTTATTTTAAATTGAAAATCTATAATCATTAGATTTTATTTTATTTTTTACTAAAAAAGTTAATAAGACTAAGATAAAATACGTAGCTACTCTTTTAATAAAAAAAATATATTATGTTTGAAACATGATTCTTGCTTAAGAGAAAGTGACAAGACAATAAAATATTATAAATACATTATAAATAAAATATAATAATTATAAATAGTACTAAATTAAAATATATTTTATTTATATAATAATATATTTATTTGTAATTTATTTTATTTATTTTGTAAGATAAAAAAATATTAAGTTGTTATAATATTGTAGTATAATATTTATGATTATATACAATTATAAGTATTATACTACAATATATTCTATTTATAAATTAATATTTATTTATGATTTATTTTATTTATTCTGTGGTATCTAATTAATTTGGAATTATTAATATATTGTAAAACAAATAAATTTATATTTTATTTATAATAGGTTAATAAATATTTAATTATTACGGTGTTATAAAATAAAACTTATTATTATTAATAGCCTTCGAAGGATTAGCACAAAACTTAAGGATGAAGCAATCCTCACCATTAATCTGCTTCCCCCTTATGCACCTTGCATAAGCGAATATACTACCTGTTTTCCTTGGATCAAGACCCTGAAATAGATCAACCAACCGCATGCATTTGAAAGTAAACAAATATCTCACAAAATATCAATTAGCTAATTTTGAGCTCTAAAATTAACACACAAAACTTACTTGAAGTGCTCAACGCAAGGGTCTCATCGAACTTTCAACAGTGTGGGCACTAACCCAAGGTATATGCCCCCAAACGAGCTTGCCATTACAGCAAGCATGAACCTTATTGCCTCCAACTACAAGTTCAATGTACCATATATTTGGATTCATCTGCCAAAGCAAAAATCCACACCTCCAACTACAAGTTCAACATACCACATATTTGGATTCATCTTCCAAAGCACAAATCCAAACCTCAAACTGCAAGTTCAACATACCACATTTAGATTCATCTGCCAAAGCATAAACCCACCCGCTCCACACATCTACAGGCATTCTTATTCTTAACTGTCATAATAGCAGTTTAAAACTCTGCAGCTACCATCCTAATCTTTCCCATAGCATAAGCATTTTTAATATAGTTGTGTAACTTCTGCCTACCGAAGGCAGCCGTGTACTGCACTAACTTGGGAAAAATCAGTAAAGGAACAAGGATTGATTGAGGAATTGAGAGAATTGTCTTCGAAGAGGGAATTATTTGCTAGCTAGTCAACTAATAAAAGCGGGCTTTAAGATTGAAATTTGGAAATGGAATTGTCGGACAAAGAGCTTGATGGCTTGATTAAAAAAATTTGTTTTAAAAAGAAGAGATTCGATGGCAAAGTTAAGGGGAGAAAGTGGAAATATGATGATTGGGGTCCCTAGTTATAGGTGGAATTGGTGGGGTTTGATTGTGAGAGATGTTGGAATTAAGTAGATTGGGAGAATTAATAGTCAAAAAGCAAGTATAAAATGATTTAATGGGGTTTAATATTGAAAAATATTTTTTTGGTGGGGTGAGTAAAATGAGTGAATTCATGAGAAAAAAGGAAAAAATAGATTCCATAAATTTTAGATGTCGGGAGACAAATAACTTTTGCAAGATGGGTGAATTGAAGAGGTTTTTGTGTTGGATTGGTAGAGTAGGCATGTTTGGGAGATCAGCTATTTTTCTTGCTTTATACTTAACATACCTTTCAAAGTTAGTGAGTTTTTCATGTAGTTCTTCAAACATAATGGGACTTTCACGAACATACATCGTTGAGCAGAGATCCTTATAGTCATCGTCAAGACCACTTCAGATTTTCAACACAAGAACATCATACATATATGATTTAATTAATTTAATATTATATTAGTTGAATGCACTGCTTTAGATAAAATGAAGCAATTATAAATAATTTTTTAATTGATTGCAGTGGGTCTTGGGGTGCCAAAAACCGCGCAAAGGCATGAGTATGATTGAAGGGGGGGTAGTACGGTCGTATAGTTGATAAAGCGACCACGCCACCTTATAGTGCAGCCATGCCATATGTTCTACCTAAGGCAGAATGCATGGCACTGGTGCACTAACTTTGGGTGTAGCCGCACCAAGCAAAATTGACCTGTAAGGTTTGAAAACCTTACTAATAGGTATGCTGTTAACTTGTATTTTGGTTCGTACTTTCTTACTTTTCGTCCTCAAATCTCTTCTTTTTTTAGCCGAATTTAGTCATTTCGAGTCAAATTCACTTTAAATAGCCAATTATCTCGTGATTTGCAAAAAATACAACCAAAAAATATTAAATATTGATATAAGCGAAGAATGAAACAAACAAATCAAATTAAAGAGAGTAAATGATAAGTATATGTTTTGACACACTTATCAAACTAAATTAAACTTATATTTTTTAATCGATTGCAGTAGGTGCTGGGGCACCAAAAACTACACAAGGGCAGGTCTGTACTTTAATCGATTGAAGACTTACGACCAAGCCATGCATTCGTCTGCGCCAAAAATCAATTTTCTCGTGATTTGCAAAAGATACAACCAAAATTGGGTTTATATTATTAATTGATAGTTGTTTATGTATGACAATGATGTTGTTTAACTTGAAGATAAATTATTGTAATATTCAGATTGCATTAGAATGGAAATCAAGCTATCAAAATTTAAGAGGATTTATGTGTTTTGTGGTAGTAGTCTTGGAAACAAGACTAGTTATAAAAATGCTGCTATTGAACTTGGCACTCAGCTCATTGTAAGAAATATTAATCTTGTTTATGGAGGCGGAAATATTGGTTTGATGGGTATGATCTCTCAAACTGTTTATGATGGTGGATGCCATGTCATTGAAGCTATTCCCGAAACATTATTGTTTAAGGAAATAATATTAGAAAGTAATATAGTCAATGATAATGAATTGTATAATAATTAATTGTCAATATTTTATTCTTATGTAATTTAATGATTATAGCTAATGAGTAGTAGGACATTATTTCTTTCTTTTTTGTTTTGATTATGTTTGTTGTATATATATTGGAATCCAGTGAAAAATAAACTATTCTTTTTTCCAATTGAATATTCTCTCTTTCTACCTTTTGATTGAATATTCTTGCTTAGACATTAAAATCGAGTAGTCAAATTTGAATAGTAAATAATAATTAAATAAAAAAATTAGAAACATAATTATTAAAAGATAATAAAAGTTAAAATAAAATTAGTAAAGGTAATTAATATAAATAAAATTAGTATAATATTAATAATATAATATAAGGTTAAATCTAAAATTATTCTATTTTGGTGGATTTTGCAATGTCATAATTGTAATAGTTTTGCCAGCTCTAACTGCTGCTTGCTACTGTATGTTGCTGGTTCTGTTATGAGCTTTTTGTTGCTGAGATACCTTTTGTGCTATTGTAACTAGTTTGTTGTTCTGCTTTTCCTCTGCTGATGTTCTGTTGGTTGCTCTCGGGAGTTACTGTTCGCGGATATCTTCAGCCAGTTCTCTAAGGATGGAATTAATTCTTTGACTTACAATTTTTGTTAGTAGCTGCTATGTATTTGGCTGCTACTGCTTCTACTATTTTTGGTTGCTAATGTGTTTTGGTTTTTGGTTTTGTTACTGCTAGGCACTGATGTTGGCTGGCTGTGCTGCATTTATTTACTATTGTTAGAATTAATCTTTCTCCTCTGATGGTCTCTAGCACTTAAGCTTCTCACCACTGGTCTCTAGCATTACGATAGCAACTTGGTCCTCTCTGTAAGTCTCTAATATCATCTCTAATATCATCTCTAATATAAAAATATATTGTCATAAATTAGAAATAATGTGTATTAACACTTTTTAGTGATTATATTTTCAAAATTGATAAATCTTGGATGACTATGGAAAAGAGATCACATGCATTTGTAGAAGGCGTAGATAATTTCCTAAAATTTGCATTACATCATTCAAGGAATCCTAATGCCATACATCATCCATGCATAAAGTGTGGCAATTTCAAGGTGCACACTATTATGGAGATAAAAGAGCATTTATTTTTTAATGTTATTGATAAAAGTTATCGCACTTGGATTTGGCATGGAGAATCATGTGATTATGAGGTAGATTTACCAAATGTGGAGCAGTCATACTTTGAATGTTATGGTCATGATGATGGGATACATAATAATAAAGAGACGGTGCGTGTTGCACAAGATGATTATACTAGTAATCTAAAAGTTTTTCAGAAGTTATTAGATGATGCTGAGAAGCCATTGTATTTTGTTTGTACAAAATATACTAAATTGTGTGCTTTGGTAAAGTTGTGCAACCTAAAAGAAAAATATGGATTTTCTGACCAATGTTTTTCTGATTTGTTGAAATTATTTGCTGACATGTTACCAAGTAATAATGAGTTGCCTCTATCAATGTATAAAGCGAAGAAGACACTTAATACACTCGGCATAGAATATGAAAAGATACATGCTTGTCCCAATGATTGTATATTATACAGAAAATAGTTTCAAGATGCAACTATATGTCCTCAATATGGAGTGTCAAGATGGATGCTTAACAAGAATTTAACCGAGCCAAAGAACGGTGTGCCCTCCAAGGTTTTATAGTATTTTCCACCAATTCCTTAATTTAGAAGACTGTTTCAAAGTGCAGAAATAGCAAAGAATTGACATGGCATGCTAATGTGAGGGAAATTGATGGTATATTACGACATCCTTCTGATTCCCCAACATGGAGGCTAGTTGATGACTCTTGGCCAGATTTTGCTATTGATCCAAGAAACCTTCGACTTACACTTGCAATTGATGGAATTAACCCATATAATTCTCTTAGTAGTAGGTATAGTTGTTGGCCTATTGTGATGATAACTTATAATCTTTCACTATGGTTATGTATGAAAAAAAAATTTATGATTCTAACTTTATTGATATCTGGGCCTAAACAACCTAAAAACAACATTGATGTTTATTTGCAGCCACTGATTGATGATCTAAAACAACTGTGGGAGGAAGGTATTTCAGCATATGATGCATATCATAAAGAGCACTTCAAGTTAAGAGCAATATTGCTATGGACAATAAATGATTTTCCAGCATATGGCAATTTATCTGAGCATACATTGAAAGGATATTATGCATGTCCAATATACAATGAAGAAACTGATTGTTGCAAGTTAAAACACAGTAAAAAGATATCTTATATGGGTCATAAAAGATTTTTACCTTCACATCATTCATATAAGAAGCAAAATAAGGCTTTTAATGGTGAATAGGAATTAAGAAAAGCTCCAAAACTATTAACAAGTGAAGAAATATTAAAAAAAAATTGTAGGGGTACATTTTTCCCAAGGAAAATGCAACTGATATGTTACAAGTTCTAATGGTAGTACTGAAAGTTGTTGGAAGAAAAAGTCAATCTTTTTTCAGTTAGAATATTGGAAATCTTTTCATATTCGACATATTTTAGATGTTATGCTTATTGAGAAAAATATGTGCGATAACATAGTTGGTACACTATTGAACATTCCAAGTAAAACTAAAGATGGACTTCCATCTCGATTAGATCTTAAAGAGATGGGGTTAAGAAATGAGTTGGCACATACAGAGACAATAAAAGGGATGCTTTTACCTCCAGCATGTTACACAATGTCTATAGATGAAAAAAGAAGATTTTGTAAGACGTTATTTAATGCAAAGGTTCCATAAGGATACTCATCAAATTTTAGAAATGTTGTTTCAATGAAAGATTGTAAACTCTATGGTCTAAAGTCTCACGACTGTCATACATTAATACAGCAATTATTGCCTGTGGCAATTCGCTCTGTGTTACCTAAGCATGTCAGGTTTGCAATTACTATATTTTAATTCTTTTTTAATATGTTATGCAAAAAAGCAGTGGATGTGGCAAAAGTTGATGACATGCAAACTAGTATTATGTTGACCTTATATACACTTGAAAAATGTTTTCCTCCATTATTTGTCGATGTAATGGTTCATCTAACAGTGCATCTTGTTAGAGAAGTTAAATTATACGAACCAATTTATCTATGATGGATGTACCCATTTGAATGGTTTATGAAAGTTTTGAAAGGTTATGTGAGGAATCGTAATTGTCCAGAAGGATGTATTGCAAAATGTTACATTGTGGAATAAGCTATTGAGTTTTGCAAAGAATACTTATCTAATATAGATGCAATTGGAATCCTATCTGGTCAAGTTTATAAAAGTGATTATGTTGGTAGGCCACTATTAAGAGGTAAGGTAGAGATTATTGATCGTATTCAATAGGAGCAAGCTTAACAATATTAAGGTATTTCCAAAAGCCACTATACACGGAATTCCATTAAATGAAAATATAAGTGTATCTATTCATATGACAAAAATTCCATCGGCCTTCTTACCAGTTTCTATTCTTGGTGAATTTGAAACCGTACAAGATGTTATTGGATCATTTATAGCATGGCCTAGAGATCTTATTATACCATTGACTAATAGGGTAATTTACTTTTTAATTTGTAATTTTCTCTCAATTATTTATTTATAATATTTTTTTTCTTAATATTTTGTTTCATCAACTTAGGAACCAAGCAAACAACTTAATAATTTAAGCTCAAAATCAGTGGAGTCAATTATAAATCCCAAAGTTCAATGTTCAGCTCAGTCATATTATTCTATGAAATCTATTGGTGTATATGCCAATAAAGCTATGCTTCTAGGTGACATCATTGAAGTAAGTATATAGAAAAGAATATTTTTGGGCAAGAATTTGTTGAGAATGTTACTCAAGGTATAATCCAAGAGTTTTTAAGCATGGATCTCATATCAGTCACTTGTATAGGAGTGTATATAGGGTAATTTAATATTTTCTTGATGAATATGTATTATTTTAACTTATTTATTGAGGATTAAAGATATAGATTTATTGTTATAATAACAAAAGCTTTTACTTTATTGTTAGGCACTTATACAATTACATCAAAGGGAGAAATTTGGTTGATATGATTGGATTTGTGAATCCACATGATATTGCTTCACCCAGTAGGAAAATAGAAGCTAATAGAGTACGTTCAATCGCAAAAAAGATAAGACATGCAAAGATGAACCAGATATTTTTTGTTCCATATTATCATGAGTATGTATTTTTATTATGTTATATGATTATATATTTAATTATTAATTGTTGAGTATAATTTATTTCAACTAATGCATTTATTATATATATATATATATATTACCATCAATATAGATTTCACTGGATGTTGGTCATTATTGATCATATCATGACATCATATATTTTTTTGGGATTCACTTCAAAATAAAATTGTCTTTGACATCAAGCAAGTTGTTAATAAGTAAGTATAATTTGTAATACATTTATTTGCATTAAGATATAATTTTTCTGTTCATTTGACATAATTTATGATACTCGTTTTCCTCTTCCCATCATTTCTTTCTTTTTTTTTTTAAAAAAAAAGAGCCATGAAGATGTGCAATGTTCGATCATAAAGAATTGGAAGAAAAATATCGATTTAAAAAAAATCAGTGTAAGTACATAAAAATTATATTATTGACTTTTTTTTGAAATTTTTTTCTTTGATTCATAAGTGACAGAGATAACCAATCTTTGAACTATGGTAGCCAATTCTAATAATAGAACAAATAATTTGTCAATACATCAAAACTTAACCTAATAAATATTTTTAAGAAAAGCTTAGTAATGATTTAACTTCTTTTTTTTTTTAATTTCTAGGGGAGTGGGAGGGGTTGGGGTAGGATATTTTTGATGGGCTAACAACGTGCTACTATACGTACCAACATTTTCTAATGTCTATATGAGTAAAGTGGGATATAAAAAATTAACCATCAACTATTTTCAATCCTTTTTCTTTATTTACATAGATATCATCATTCCTTTGATTTTCTTCAATATTTTATTTACTTTCTTAGGGCATACATGTTTGACAACATTGAAAATATACATTGATAACATAAATATGAGTTGGTAAACAATGGTCTATCATTGGTTATTGCAAATGTCTCAAAAGAAAAATATTATTGACTATTGATCAATTTAAATTAGCATGAAATATTAAATGAATGGAATTGAAAACTAGGAATTCTTTAAAATTAGAGTTAGGTCCAAAATTGAACCCATCAATCATTCGAATCATCTTTAAGAATAATCCAATGAATCATATAATTATAATTAATTGATACATACTTTGAATCTTTTCGATTCACATATCAGTCAAATTAGTACTTACACATTAAAAAGAAAAAAAACAACCCGCAGTACATATATACTGTTACATTATATATATATATATATATTTGCTTATTGATCCGCTGGTACAACTTTTACCAACCAATATGCTAATATGCTATATATATATACACACCATCTTTATATAATTTTCCAAAAGAAAATAATTTAGATTTTTATTATTTGAATAATATTTTTTCGTTGTTTTATGTTAATTAAAAAATATTTGATTTTATTATTTATTTTTTAAATTTTTTGTAGTGTCCTAAACAACCCACAAATTCAGAGTATGGGTATTATGTAATGAAATATATGAAAGATATTATTGAAGATCCAATATTTCTATTCAGCAAAAGGTTAGAATTATAACTTTGCAATTATTTCACTTATTAATTTTTTATAATATGCATGACTTCTAATCTTATTTTATTTTAATTTCATTTTGTGTAATATCTTATGCATTTACAAAAAAAATGTTCATACAAACAAAAAGAGATAGATGAGATGAGAAAAGATTGGGCTGAATTTGTTCTGTCAATTTTGTAATTGAAATAATTGTATTCTTTTATTCTTTTATTTTAGTTATATTTTTCAGTTTTACCCAAAGAATTTTGATGGATATATTTGCTTATAAGTCTCTTGATCTACTTTTTATTCAATGTATTAAGTCATAACTTAATTGATAAGTGCATTGATTTAAAACTATGGCAAATACTACGAAAGACAAGGTTATTACTTGTTAATTACCAAGCTCCCTACTACTTGACTGCTTGTTGCTGGTTCTACTTCCTGTTATTAGCTATGTTTTTTCCTTTTCTGCTATTTTCTTCTACTAATGTTACTTTGTTGTAGCCGTTTATGCTATAGTTTATTGTTATTTTAGCTAACTATTGATAAAGTTGTATAGATACTGCTATAAATACTACTGCTGGGAAGTACTTATTTCTTTTATAGCTGCTATTTTTAGTTTTATAATTAGTTGATAAAACAGTTATGCATTTGATATCTAACATCGCTTACTACTGTTTTTAGTTCATGATCTGCTGCTGCTGTGCTACTATTTGTATTTGCAATTTGTAATGATACGGACTCTTTTAATTTAGACTCTTTTTTTAATTAATGTTTAATATATTTTTAAACAATTAATAAGATAGATATATGTATGAACTATTGAGTGATATTATTTTCCTGTACATATATCTTATATATATATATATACACACACATATACATATATGTATGTGTATATTTTTTGATAAGTTAATTTTTATTTAATTGAATGTTGTTATAGTAACCATTTTTATTTTTATTTTAAAAATTATAATTTTAAAAATTTTAATAACCGTTAAAAACTGTCTTCTTATATATCTAAATTTTATTAAAAGTAAATTTCTTATAAAATTTTAACAACTGTTAAATATCGTCTTCCTATAAATTTAAGTACAGTTAAAAAGTGTTTTCTTATAAATTCAGGTACTATTTAAAATTATTTTTTTATAAATTTAAAAACTAATAAAAGCAGTCTTCTTATCATAACAAAAGAGAACAGTTTTTTATATTTTAAGACACATCAAAAGAAAATGGGTTGTAATACATTCTAAAAGAGTTTTTAAATTGTTTATAATAGTTTTAAATGTATAATAATATAGTAGGTGCTAGAAGGTTTTTAACTTTTATATTATTTGTTTTTGAATTGATCTGTTTGTTTCTGTTTTGTATAGGCGGTTATTTAGTTTCAACTTCATGAATATGCCAAAGTGCTGTAGAGCCTTTATACCAAAATCTTGCGTCGAGATATTGGGTACAAAAGTTCTTCTCTTTCCCTTCTCTCTCTACATGTTTTCTTTCCTTTTAAATTAAAATATTTAATTATCATTTCTCGAAAAGAGCTTGATATTACGAATAAGGGTAACTTTGTTGCATTATTTGGCTTCGCTTTAATAATGCTTTCCCTGCAATTTATTAGTTCCACTGCAAATGCTGAATTTTAGCTGTTTGGAGTGAGAGCAGCTGCTGTTGACGTTGAAAAATGGCTCATTTTCAGAGAATGGTGCCCTCCTCTGCTAGCGTGCCTGAACAGTTTCCTGTTGGTTCTAGAGTACTTGTGGTTGACGATGACACCTCGTGTCTTAGAATTCTCAAGAGGATCCTTCGCCGTTTTCTCTACAATGGTTAGTTCTTTTTCACCTTCATTTTTGTTTTCTTGTTTTGGTTGTTTACTATGAGATTATTTGCCTGGGAAAAGAATTGTCTTTAATTAATTATCATTGAAGAGAAATTATGACGTTTGTTATTGTTTAGAGTGATGAAATTATGCGTACAATCACGTGTGAAGTAAAATATAACAGTTTCATTGTATTCGCAAACATGGTCTTAATCATGATGTGACTTGTGTTATTTTAAAATTTTTTGAATTAAACTGTTTCAAGAAAAATTTTGTAAGATCGGATGACTTGTAGTTTAATTTGGTAGAGCTTAGTGTTAATTAATTTGGGATTTTTTTTCCCCAAAAGAATTGTTTGTTTGTTTTAGGTTTATATGCAACATTTGTAACAGAAATATTAAATAGCAGATTGTTTTTAATTTGCCAATATTGAGAATTTATGCTGTTTTCTTGCTTTGGATTGCGCAAAGATGTGATAATGTAAGCTGTTTATGAAGATTTTTTTGTTTGATTGGCTGTAGTTACGACATGCTCTCAAGCTGCTGTTGCTTTGAACCTACTAAGGAAGAAGAACGGTTGTTTTGATGTAGTGTTGAGTGATGTTCACATGCCTGATGCGGATGGCTATAAACTTCTTGAACATATTGGACTCGAAATGGATCTTCCTGTTATTAGTAATTTTTGTTTTATTTTTTATTTTTATTTTATTTTATTTCATTTTTTTTGCGTATGGAAGCTTGATTTGCTTCTTGACAATAACGTGATAGTTTATGATGCAGTGATGTCTCCTGACGGAAGAGTATCTACTGTTATGAAGGGAATCCACCACGGTGTGATTACTTGATTAAGCCTATGCATGAAGAGGAGCTTAAGAATATATGGCAGCATGTTATTCAGAAGAAGTGGAATGGAAACGAAAAAGCTAAGCATTCAGGCAGCTTTGAAGATAACGATCGTCAGTCAAAAATAATTGACGAAGTTGAGTATGCTTCTTTTGCTAATGAAGGAACAGAAGGAGTTTTAAAAGCTCAGAAAAATAGAATCTGTGCTAAAGAAGAAGATGATGGTGAACTGGAAAATGAGGATCCTTCCACGAAAAGGAGACCACGTGTATTATGGTCAGTGGAGCTACATCAGCAATTTGTCAGTGCAGTAAATCAGCTCGGGATAGATAGTTTGATCTTTTATAGTTTCCTTTGTTTAATTAATTCATTATATGTTTGATATGAATAAGAGATGTTATGATGTATCTTGGCCATCTCTTAAATCAGTTTGTGAATTCTTGTTTGCTTCAATTTAATATTTCTGATTAAAATATTATGGCTCTAATATCGGAGGCTGTACCTAAGAGAATTCTTGAGCTGATGAATGTACCTGGTTTGAAGAGAGAGAATGTTGGAAGTCATCTGGCGGTAAAATTCTTTTATTCCTTTGGATTTTCGACTATTGTGCTTCTTATTTCTTTCCTCTATCATCTTCGTCATCAGGGAATAAACAATGATTGAATATTATTATGAAAATTGTCATTTTTTAACATGCATTGTATTGTTAATATTGAATAGATTTAACTTAAGATAAAGTTAACTTGTAGAAATTCAGACCATATTTAAAAAGATTAAATGGAGTGCAAGGTGGAATTTCTAACGCTTTCCGTGCTCTTATTGAAACAAATATGAAGCTTGGCTCACTTAGAAAATTCGACATCTAAGCTTCGCCTGCCTCTGGCCAAATTCTCCCACAAATATTAGCAGCCTTGCAAGCTAAACTTTTAGGTCATCTTGCAGGTAACCTAATTGCAGCAATGGAGCAGCGAGCTGTTATACAATCATCCTTCCAAGGACCCAAGTGTATTCCTGCTGAAACTGGTATAGCTTTCAGTCGGCCACTAGTAAAATACAAATCCTATGTTTGAAAACATTTACCTCAATCCATAACATCTGTTGGTCATATAAATTAAGTATAACGAAATTATTAAAAAAACTCAAAACAAGTAGACAATTCACTCATGACTTAAAACAGTGAGAAGCCAAAAAAATAGTAAAATAATATTCATATTGTTTTACATTATTGTCAAAACTTTAGTAGTACTTCTACAGTGAGAATTTTCATTTTGAGATTAAAAAAATATTTAGTTAAGCATTTTTTTAGAGTATAAATTGATTGATATTTTTTTTAAGAATATAAAATTGTGATATATGTATATATTTTGAATATTTATTCTACTAGTAATATTATTTAATCCGACTGAAAAAGCGATATAATTTAATTTGATGTTATTCAATTAAAAAGATAATTAATTATCTAATTCAAACAAAAAAGATCATTTTAATCTTATTTTTCAATTTAAATTAACTAATAGGTTTGTATACGGAGAGGAAGAGAGAAAAAAAACAAATCAAGAGCTAGAGTTTGACACGGGGCCATATTTTATCTTTAATAATCATAATATATTTGATGTAGGAAGCAATCTGTTAAATATAAGGATTAAAAGATAAAGTTGCCAAATTGCAAGAAGGTCTAACTTGTTGTATGTTATGGTCAATATTTTAACATCAATGCTTTTCAGTTTAAGATTAAAAAAATATATAGAGAATGATTTATTTAGACATATTTTATAGAGTTTGAAATGATTGATGAGATAATTCTCTTTTTTCTTTTTGAGAATATTCATTTGTAATATGCATTTCGGAGTATTTCTTTTTTTATAATGGTATTCAATCTAATAGCAATATTGCACCTTTTTAAAAATAAAAAAAAGAGGTGGATCCCTAGCGAAGCCCAAAACCCTTTAATTTTTCCCTTACCTCCCCCAATTACTGTTACTTACCGAGTTCAATTTAAGCTCTAACTAATTCAATTTGATTTCATTCAACTAAAAAAGATAATTCCTTTAAAAAAGATAACAAAATTTGATCCAATTCAAATAAAAAAATTAATTTTAATTTTAATCCAATTAATTTAACTACTCAAAATATAATAAATATAATATAAATAATTAATAATAATTTCATATTCATATTTAATTTTTTGGTTTATTTATTCGTTTAAGATAAATTGATTTAAGACACAATTATTTTGTTAATAAAATAAAAAATTGGCACCCGAATTATCAGGATATTTATCTTATCATTTGTACAATATCATTTTTTCTTTTTAAGAGAAGAACCTTTTTGAAATGTATTTAATTTATAGATAATATACTAAAAAATTTTGAAAATGTTCTTGACAGGTTAACTTTTCTAACCAATCTTAGTTGTGGATCATCTCTCGTAGTCCAATGGTCACCCAACAATAATTTAACTGACATCTAAAAGAACAAAAGAAAAAGAAAAGCCAATTAAGAGAAAATGAAAAGGCAAAAATATGGTAAGAGTAGCCAAGTAATAACTGAACAAGAAACCCGAGATGGAGCAAAGCTGTACCTACAGTGGTTGGACAGAAATAATACCGTCATTTCTCTTGCTTCATTTGCTTCTCTCTTTCTCTTTTATCTTTTTCTTCTTGCAGGCCATTTCTCTTACTATACAATTTACAGCAGTTTTTTTTTTTTTTTTTCTGTTTTTAAGTTTTCCTCATTACAATTTACAGAAGGAGAAAGACGGGGCTCCCCCACCCCACCTCACCTGCCCTCTATCTCTATTTATCTCTTTCATCTCTCTAATGGATTTGCGTATCATGTCTTGAATTTTATATATACTTCTCCCTTAATTTATGCAGAAACAAGGAGAAGAGATGTTGGATCTCAACCTTGATATTGTTTCGTGCGAATCATCATCTGTTTTTGCTGATAAAAAGAAGCTGCTAGAACCGATTAGAACACGAACGGAAGAATCTGGGACTTCAAATGCCTCCATCATCATTTGCGAAGAAATTCCGACTAATGCCGGATATGGAAAGTCTTCTACCAACGTTAACTCTTCATTCATTTTCGACATCTCGAAGAACTATGAAGACGATCGAGCAAACAGTCCAGCAAGGAGCTGTTCAGCAAAAACAGCAAGAAGTGAGAAAAAACTGGCCGGACCAAAGTCGAGGAGTTCTCCGTTTCGAGGAGTCACATTTAATCGAAGAAGTAAATGGGTATCAAATACATGGTCATCATCTTCATAACGTACATAAGCTTTTTAGATATATTAAAATAATTTATTTTTTGGTTCTGATCTTCGATATTATTCTTGCTTTATTAATCTGTTAATTATATTACTATGTGTAGGGATTGTGGGAAGCAAATACACTTAGGTGAGTAGATTTTATTACTTTTTTAATTTAATTTGCAAAGAAAATAATGTTATGAAAATTATTGTGCGAATTTTTGGGCAATTAGAATTGTTGTTGATTATTATTATTATTGCTTTCTTTTTTTATTTTTCGACATTTTGTTAGGTAGATTTGACACCTCCCATGCTGCAGCTAGGTGAAAATCTTATTTATTTATTAGTCAACTTTTTTTTAAAAAATACAATTTAGTTTTTATGTGATGATTTATAAAGATGTGTTATGTGAATTTAGAGTATGTGATCTAACTGCAATTAAGTTTCGAGGAGTTGATACTGATATAAATTTTAATTTGAATAATTATGAAGAAGATGTGAAACAGGTAACACAAAATTTTATGTATAAATTCCATGTTGGATTCTTGATTTCTTATTTTGCATATTGATTGATTGTGATCGATCAGCAGATGAAAAATTTATCAAAAAAAGAATTTGTGTTGATTACTTGTCGAAAAAGAACTAGATTTCCAAGAGGAAGCTCAAAATACAAAGGCGTAACATTGCACTAATGTGGTGGCTGGGAAGCTAGAATGGAACAGCTCTTTGGAAAGAAGTAAGAACTAAACCCCCAACACCAATTCTGATGTTAATTAGATGCTTAATTTGAATTGTGAAAAATTTACACGTGTTGGCTCTGGCTTAGTGCTTTCTATTTAGAAACTAGAAACCAGATAAAATTTTAGAAGAAAATGGTTAGGCATCATGATGGTGCTCGCAATTATATTTATTGTGGATTATTTAAAAACAAAGTAGAAGCTGCGGGACCCTTTGGACCATGAATTCTTTCAATCTGATAACAATTTTACTAACAAAATTCTAGTTTTTAAAAAAGGGTATTCTGAAAATTCTGCATTTTTTTAAATCCAGGGCATACGACAAAACTATAATTAAGTTTATGGGTACAATATGACGATCCATTTATTGAAAATATGCTTAATTTTGATCTTGGCTTAATTGTTATTCACAAAAAATTTTCTAACTCTTTGAATGCAGGTAGCAGCTGCACAATCTTGATTTGAACTTTGGAATTTCTGAGTCTTCAAATGGTTCAAATAGAAATTATAATAAAAATTAGGAAAATTTCCAATTTTAAAAAAATGTTGATTTTACATTTTCCTTTTGGGATTAGAATTTGTTAGAATTTGTTTTAATGGAAACCTTGTTTCATTTATGGCCCTGCCTAATATTAAGAACAGCAACTATCATGTTATTTAATTACTGTTTCTTTTATTTTAGTTTTAAATTTTATTATATAGTAACATATTTTCCCTGTCTCTAATATCAAAATAGTGACTATATCATATTATTTAGATACTATAACATTCAATTTAGTTTTAAATTTTATACCAAATATATATATGTATATATATGTATGCATTTATGTATATAAATGTGTGTAACTTGGAGATTTATGAGTTTAAAGTAGATTCAAATTATATTATACATGTATCTATATCTATATTTTGCACTGTTGTTATTAAAATAATATATCTGGGTCTCATTTCAAGATATAAAAGTTAATTCGGGGTCAAATAATGAAGATTTTAGAAGGAGAAGAGTTTTGAATTCATGAACTGGGCTATAGGAAGGAGCAAGAGAAAGAACAAGAAAATAAATAGTGGCATTATAGTTTTTCTTATTTTAATATTTTGGATGTAGTGAGAGATCGGAGGAATGTGCGGAGGAGGTATTCTAGAAAAAATAATGTTATTTTATTATATTATTTTTATTTATCTTTTATTTTTTAATAAAAAATAATCAAAAGAGTTAAAATGAACAATTATTTTATCTATTACAATTTAACTTTTTATTAAATTTTAATATAAAAGTTAAACTTTAAAAAGTAGTAAAAAGTAAAACAATTATACGAATCTTCTTCTTCTTTTTTTCTTGGACACATTATCTCTAACTTTTTTTAATTTTTTTTATATTTTTTATTTTTTTAATATTATTAAAAAATATATATAAAAAATTCCCACCGTCCAGAACACACAAGGCCTCTCTAATTTTTTTTTAATAAACTTACCTTAAATCCATCTTGTAAACTTTTTTTAAAAAAATTTAGAAAAAAATAATTTTCTCTTTTATAGGATAGAAGAAAATGGCTTTCAAGAAAAATAAAACTCAGTTTACTATTTTCTCTTACCTTTTTATTAAATTTTAAGATCAAAATTAAAACAAAATAAAACTCCCAAATTAATTACCTACTAAAGTACCTACCATATAAGAGGACTACACTAGCTTCATTTATTATTGAAATTCTCCTTTCATGTGAGAGATTATAAGAGTTTGGAGTGGAGAGGAGAGGAGAAAAGAGATGAAGGTAAATTCAGGTATTGCATATTTGCATCATTTGAGGACATGTCCTTTATTGTCTTTTATCCCACTAGTTCTTTTTTGTGATTAAAAGCACTTTGTTTACCTTAGCGGAAAGAAAGTGAGAGATACAATTTTACCTAATTATCCATTTACTTATTTCTAGTCAAAATTGGCTTTGCTTAATTCCACTTCTAACTATAATTGCACAATGAAAATTGCTTGCTAAACACATGTAACTCGAGAAAGAATATTCATTTACATAAAATATGATAAAGTATCACTTAATTATTGGAGAAAAAGTTTTACCGTTGAAAAAGGCCTTTATTAACTCAAGATTAAGACTCTATCTCATTAGCAAAATTGTTAAAAGAAAAGAAAAGATTAAGACTCAAGATTAGAGCTAATAATATATGTAGAAATTGAAGTTTTAATTTGTTGTTTAAGTTTGATAAATATTTTACTTATGGTAAATCTTAAAGTCACCTACTTATGGCGAAAGACATAAAAGAAATTATATGCATATAATTGTGATCAGATGAGACAAGATTAGCCAGTAGCTAGCTACCTAACTAGAAGATTTTCACAATGAATATTTATGTTCTTTTTGATTAATTAATTATCAATTTTCTTTCTTTTTTTTTTGTATTGAAGAAATTATTTTCTATTTAATTAATGGAGTTTGGTTTGTATTTAAGTGAAAAAATCAAAATATATTTTTAACTTATTAAAGTAAAGGTAATTTAAAAAAAAAAGCTTTTGAATTCGGATTTTATTTATTCTTCAATGGAAAATAGGTTATTTATAATACCTATCAAAGTGGGATTGACAGGCCATCATCATTTTTTTTGACTTTTAAATTAATAAATTTTATTTATGAATTTAAAAATAGATAAAGATATATACAATTCTTAATAGATAGAAAATAAAATCTTTCTTTCTTATATACTATCTAATGTTAACTAGTTAATATTTAGTAAATATTGATAATTTTTTCTTTTGTTTTATTTTTCATCATTATCATTTAAATAAACATAATCTCCAAATATACTTATTTTAATTATAACAACTTAGTCTTTATTTTAATATTTTTATAATATATTTTTTCAATTATAACCTTTTAGTTCATATTTTAATATTTTCACAATTTATTTAAGATTAAATTTTTAATTTGTTATTTCAATAACAAATTTAGAAAAAATTATTAATAGAAAACTTTTAACAATGAATTAGATAAAATCGATATGTTAAAATATTTTTAATCTTCTTTTTTTACTTTCTTAATAATAATTTGATTATATTAGTTCACTAAATTTTCTTAATGTAAATTACGAAAATATAAAAAGGAAGAGAATTTAACATTATTTGTTAATAGAATTAGTAATTAAATATATTTTAATTATTATTAATAATATACTTTAATTTCAATTAAATGTTGAAAAAAGAGAATTTTCATTATTTTATTTGTAATGTATATAATGTGTATTTATTTACATTTTATAATTTTTTTAAAAAATATATTAGATCTAATATAATTTTTCAAATAAATACATATTACAAATAAAAATTAAAATGTTAAAAAAAATTATTTCATTTAAAATTTTGATAATTAAATATCGAATATTATTAAAAGGCAAAAGAATAGGGTTAAAATATTTAAAACAAATTAAAATTAAGATTATTTATTTTTAGGTTTTCTAAGTTCAATTAATTGATTATATTTTTAAGATTATGAGATATGAATAAATTATTTTTTTGAATATTAATTTTTTTATCGAAATTGCAAATATAAATAAAGGAGAAAGACAAAAAAAAGAAAAATTTTTTATTAATTAAGTTTATAGAATATAATTTTATTTTCTTATTTATTAAAAATAAAGATAAAAGTTAATATATAGGAGTAATATGATCTTTCACAAATTTTAGGATTAAATTAAATTTTATTATATTACGAGGGATAAATTAATTATTATTGAAAGTTTGGTCAAGGGGTTTACATGATATTAATTAAAATAATTTAGATTTAAGTGATAATTTTTAAAATATTTAAGGATCTTTATATTTAATAGGTAAAATATATGAATCTAAATAATATGTCCTAAATATTAAGGAGGAAATTGAAATTAACCCGTTTCCTTTTTATATGACCGTGCTTTCTTTTTCTTTTCTCTTCTACTTCTTGTTCTTCTTCTTCCAAAACTACGACTCTGTTTATCTCTATCTTTATTGTTTTTCAAGTTATAGCAACATCTTAACCTGTTGATTTGTTTCAAAATTATCTCTTTCGCAAATTGATAGGTATATATGTATAAATATATATATATATATACATACGAATATTTTTAGAAGGTTTTTTATTATGTAATTTGATAAATTTATATGATTAAATTTAATATAAACTGCAATATTTTGAATATGTTTTAATTTAATTATATTTATAAATACTTTATATGTATATATAGATCTCATAGTGCACAACATATGATGCTGTTATTTATATTTTATTATATTGCTATACTTAGATTTGACATTAATCTATGCATTTTTAAGATTCTTGTATTTGTTTCATTTTGTTTTTCGATTTTTACCTTTTTTTTTTTTTGTCTTCATTCAATTAGACACTTGTTAAAATTATCTATAACTTCACAAAATTGGATTGATGCACAAATAGACAAGTCTTGGATGACAATGACTACGTGAAAATACATGATTAACATTCATACTTTTTATAATTTGTTGATGAAATAAATTATGAAAAATATCAAAATTTTGTGATAGCTTCTAATTAAAATTGAAAAAGAAAAATTATTAGACTAAATACAACCTTTATTAGGGATAGGCTTAATTTGTTGGAAGAATCCCTTAAATATTGATGTTGCCGCTAAAAGAAAGAGAAGTAAATTGAGCATATATAGTAACTTTATGAGAGCATCTACAATAATTTCTAATAATAATTTTTGGAATACTGCCATTACTAACCTAAAATATTTCATAAAATTCATCTTAAAAATGGTAGGAAGATAAAGTTAGCTTGCATAATTACATAAGCATTATCTCTTGTGGCTTAATAGCTGCCTTCTTCTTAAAAAAAAAAATATCAACATGAAAGCCATGTTTAGCAGGCAGGATTACACTATTTTACTATTTAGGACAATTTCTTTTTTTAAGCAGAAACTTGATTATATAAAAATTAAAAATAATATAATATAAATCTTTCAAATTTGACCCATTTATCCTTAGGTCAATTCCGTATTATACTACTATTTTTATTTACTTTTTTTAAAAAAATATATTTTTTAAATTATTTTAATTTTAAAATAATATTTCAAATTATTTAATTATTAATTAAAAATAATAATTCATAATTAAATAATAATTTTTTTGTATAATTAATATACTATAATATAATCATGCACTAAATACAATATTATATTAAATTTTATTTAATATAATTTATTACGATATGATATAGCCCAATACATGCTGTCAATGCAGTTTAAGATTACAATAAAAATGAAACCATTTTTTTACTAAAAAAAAAGTAGAATTTTTAGAAAAAATAAAAAATCATATGCATCAAAATTTGTATTTTTTAAGTTTGGGGTAAAGAGGTTAAAATATTATATTATAATTACTTTCTTTTTATACTTTAGATAAAAAATTAAAGTATAATATCTCTTTCTTTTTAGAACATAAAATAAGCATTCTTTTTTACAATTCTAATTATAAGATTGCATTGGATTTGGATTTTTTTTTCTTTTTGAAATATTAATTTTTGTTCATAACAATTTTGTGTGTGTGTGTGTATATATATATGTATACACACACACATACAAATACATAATGCAGCATGGAATACTGTAGCAACGATGACATTTTAGAGATCGTAACAAAATTGTATCAAAGTCGTGTTTATATGGCCAAAAAAGGGTTATGAAAACTGTCATGTTTCACTATGCAATATAATAATGTTCATTGGTTGGACCATGAATAGTAAACTTAGCTTGTGGTGTTGACCCTATGTAGACTAATTTGGTGTTGGGCTGTTATACTAATAGGGCTCAGAATTGAGTTGTAAAATAGTGTCTTCAATCAATTTGTATGATTTTTAATATTAACAAATATAATTAATTCTAAATTAAAAAACTAAAATTATAAAATTATTACAATAAAATTTAATACAAAACTTATGTATTTAATTTTATTTTACAAAATCTAGATAAAATTTTAAATTTAATATGAAAAGTGTATAAATATAAAATTTTTAATGGATAAAATATAATTTTCTAATTTTATAAATATATTGCAATTATATAGTAATTATATTACACTTTTGTTCAATCTAATTTCAGTCTAAGTAAAATAGAAAGACTAGTACAATTTATTTTATTTTACAATTTTGTACATTGTATCATTTATTTATTTAGTTAAATGTATTCATTTGTTATTTGGATACAAAATAAAATGAAAGTAAACATTATCATATATAAAATTTTGTACTTTATAATTTGTAACAACTACTTCTAGTAATTAGTTAGTTAGTTATAAAATAATGGGTAATTTTCAACGCTATATCCTTATTTATTGATAATCATTGCAAATAATTTCAATTTTTTAAAGGGTATCTGTATTGCCGCTAAAAATAATAAATTGACACATTTACCTTTATTGTTGATAATACTATGCATGAAAGACAAAAATGACCATACGCCATAAAGAATAAAATTTACTCTATAAATTAACAAAATACTTGTATACTAAAATTAAGTTAAAAAATAAAATACTTATTTATGTTTTATTAAAATTAAGTTGAAATTTTCTTTTAAAAAATAGATAAAATAAATTTGAATTAAATTATATATCAAAATAACCATGTATGAATTAATTAATTAACTATTGTATAAAAATAATAATTAATAATTTGATATTTGATATATAAAAAAAATAGTAAAAAATTTAAATATACACTACACATGATATAATATAATATTAATTAATAATTGTTTTACATATAGTTTATTTTTATATATAATTTTTTACAACATAACATTTTTTTTACAACATAATTTTTAATTAATTGTAAAATTTTTTTACAACAAACATTTTATATTGTTAATATTGTAGAAAATTTATTGTGAGTTTTGACAATACTTGTTAATATTATTAATTAAAATTTTATATATAATTAATATTACTAAAAAATTGCTAGCAAATGTAAAAAAATAAAAAATAAAAAGTTAAGGGTCAAATATTATTGTAATTTCAAAATTAAATATCGTAATAAAATTATGTTGATTATTACAAAAATAAAAATAAGAACAATTGGGCTATTTTATATGTTTTTTGATAGTTGAGTTAAATAGACAATTTATGTTAAGAATAATGTCTTAATGAGGGAGTATCTCAACAATTTTTTAAAAGTTAGACCAAAAACTTAAGGGTATTTCATGTTTCCTCAGAATTCAGGAAGGTAAAGTATAATATATATATTTTTATATATTTTAGCTACCTATAAATATAAATTATAACATCATCATAAGTATTGCATTGTAGTCTATTTTATTCATAGATTGATATTATTTATAATCTATTTTCTAATGCCTAATTAATATTGAATGATTAACACATTATAATTAAAATAAATAATTCAATATTTTAGTTATAAATTAGGTATTAAAAAATAGATTAAATTATAAATAAATATTAATTTACAATAAAATACATTTTATAGAAAGAATAAGAGTTTTATTACCTTTGAAATAAATATATATTACATGCCAATTTAATTATGATTTTCACATAGCACTACTTAATTAAAGTATAAATAAATTGATATTTATAAAATACTAATTAATAATTTGATATTAGATATATGAAAAAAATAGTAAAAACATAAATATACACAACACATGGTATAATAATATTAATAATTAATAATTACTTTTATATATGATTTATTTCTATATATAATTTAATTTAAATTTATTTTATTTACCTTTTTAAGAGAAAAATTCAACTTAATTTTATTATATAAGTAACAAACAATCAAATGACAATCTCTTTATATATACAATAATCAGAGCATGAAATCTAGAGAGAGAAGTTAATGTAAAATAATAATGAACTGTTTTTCTTAAAAAAATTTTCTCCTTTTTGGTGAGAAATAAAACATCAACAATCCAAAATGATTGATGTGCTTAAAATTTTTCCAAGAAAATAAAGGAAGAGAAAATGAGGGAAATTGAGAAAATCTAGGGTCTGAGAGAGAGAGAGAGAGATAGGGAGAGATGTGCTAGCTTTGAAAATGTGAAAATATGAATTTAAAGTAGCCTTAAAAATGTGACAACAAACTTAGTTTTAATAATTTTAAAATTATTCACAAATCTTAATTTATTAAAAAATAATGACCTAGTTTATCATAATATTTAATTTTTTTACCTTTAATTTTTTTTTTTTTTAAATTTGTTGTTAGTTTTTTAAACAATATTAATTATAAATAATTTTTGAAATTGATTATTTATTATAATAGTTTATTTTAATAAGTATGTATAATTAATACTATCAAAATCTTCCTAGTTGTCAAATTTTGACAATATCAATTGCAAATTATTTGTGATAACATTAATTCTAAATTTTTTACAACATATAATTTTTAATTAATTGTAAAATTTTTTACAATGTTGATATTGTAGAAAATCTACTGTGAGTTCTGATAATACTTGTTAATTTATTAATTAAAATTTTATATACAGTTAATACTACTAAAAAAAATTGATAGCAAATGTTAAAAAAAAAGATTAAGAGTAAATATTACCTTTAGAAATTAAATATTGTAATAAAATTATATTAATTATTTTATTTATTTTCTAATAGTTCAGTCAAATAATTAATTTATGTTAAAAATAATATCTCAGGGAGTATTTCAACAATTTTTTAAAAATCAGGGTATTTAAGATAGACCAAAAATTCGGGGGGATATTTCATATTTCTCCCAAAATTCAGGGGATAAAGTATAATATATATTTTTTTATATATTTTAGCTACGCATAAATATAAATTATAACATAATCATAAGTATGACACTATAATCATTTTATTTATAGATTAATATTATTTATGATCTATTTTTAATGCCTAATTAATATTTAATGATTAACATATTGTTATTAAATAAATAACTTAATTTTTAGTTATAAATTAGGTGTTTAAAAAGTACATTAAATTATAAATAAATATCAATCTATAATAAAATATATTATATATAAAGAATAATAGAATTACCTTTGAAATAAATATATTACATGCCAATTTAATTATATTTTTCACTTAGCATTACTTAGTATAACAATCTATACTATTTAAATGGATATATGCTTCAAAATTTGCACAACACAAATCATAAAATGACTAAAATCTCAGCACTTAAAATATAAACTCATCAACATCAATCAACCATATAAAATATGTATGAGTATTGATTTATACATTACTAACGATTAGCTCAGTTAAAACATGCTCTTCATATTTTATTGGTGCAATTACAAAAGATTAATTAACATATTCCATGTTCTGGGCAAAAGAAAACTTGCATGTTCATAAACAAATACTAGCAAGAAATTAAAATTTCATAATTAAACGTTGATTCAACCAAGGCTAACATATTGGGTTCTAATAGCCAAGCAAGATTAATTCACACAAACTCTCTCCAACAAACACATTTAAAATATAAAAAAGGATTATGCTAAAAAAAATTAATTGAGAAAAATAAGTCTTTCATTAATAATTAAAAAATATTTAGAATAAATCAATTTGATTTTATAATTTATGTAAAAGTTTAATAATTGATCTGTATTTTCTTATTTATTTAAAAAATATTTCTTTTAGTTAATAAAGAAAATAAGTTAATTTAAAATTGATTTATTTTAATATTTATTTTAGATTTGATTTCTTTCCTTTTAATAAGAAAATATTTCAAATTAAACAAGATTTTATATTTAATATTGCATTTATCTTTTTTAAATCAATTTCTTTACAAATGTTTGTCTGCAATAACTTTGTAGTAGTTTTGGTAGTAGGTATTAAAAAAATAAAAATGAACAAATCATGCATATCATGTGATAGGGGATCTATGGAATATGATGGTGGTGTCACTAAATTTATGGAATTTACAGTTAAACACTTTGAAAATCCTGCCCTACTAAGATGTCCATGTTCAAAATATTGAAACTTATCATTTCTATATCTCAATGATGTCAAATATCATCTATTTAGGTATGGTTTTGATAAAACTTACAAAATTTGGATTTGGCATGGTGAGGGAAATCCTTCTGGAACATCAAAACCTATTGAAGACCATATTTATACATGGTCTACAAGTCATGATTTTGGTGATAAAATAGAAATAACTCATGATGCTTATAAGAATTATGAAAGGGATCCTAAGGGTTTTAAGAAACTACTTGAAGACGCTGAAAAACCCTTATATTTTGCCTACACAAAATATACTAAGATTGCTGTATTGGGTAGGTTATACAATTTAAAGGGGAAATATGAGTGTCAGATACTAGCTTTGGTGAATTTGTTGAAGCTTTTAGCGGATATGCTATTTAATGAAAATGAAATACCTACATCCATGTACGAAGCAAAGAAAACGTTGTCTTACTTGGGCTTAGAGTATGTGAAAATACATGTTTGCCTAAATGATTGCATACTATATCGAAAAGAGTATGAATCACTTTCTAACTGCCCTTTTTGTGATCAAGGTGGAAAACAAAATGAGATTCCAAGAATTGTGTTAGAAAAGGTGTTCCTACAAAACTATTATTGTATTTCCCTCTAATTCATAAATTTAAGCGAATGTTTCAATCTTCACAAATTTCCAAGGACTTAACTTGGCACGTACATGAAAAGGTAAATGATGGGAAGGTTTGACTTCCAGTTGATTCATCTTCGTGGAAGTTGATTGACGATAAATGGTTGACTTCTGGGTCAGATCCTAGAAATCTTTGTCTTGCCTTAGGTGTTGATGAATTAACCCCTATAGTTCCTTTAGTAGTACATATAGTTGCTAGCCAATTGTACTTATAGTATATAATTCTCCACCATGGTTATGGATGAAGAGGAAATTCATAATGTTGTCCTTGTTGATTTCTGGTCCACGACAGCCTGGGAATGACATTGATGTGTATTTATCACCTTTAATTGATGACTTGAAAATGTTATGGGATGTTAGTATAGACACATATGATGCATATAGAAAAGAGTTCTTGAACTTGCGAGTTATATTTATGTGGACAATAAATGACTTTTCTGCATATGGAAATTTATTTGGGTGCACTTGCAAAGGGTATTATGCTTGTCTATATTGTGGGCAAAACACACATTCTATCTTACTTAAATATAGTAAAAAAAATGCATATATGGGGCATCAACGTTTCCTTCCATCGAATCGTCCATTTTGAAGACAAAAGAAAGCTTTTGATGGCAAACATGAGTTTGGATCCTCTGTTGCACCATTAATTGGAGAGGATATCTTACGAAAGGTTGATGGCATTTGTTGTAGATAGGGGAAAATGAAGATGAAGAAACGAAAGATTAAGGATGGTAATAACCCCGAATTGTGGAAGAAAAAGTTTATATTCTTTGAGCTTGAATATTGGAAGCATCTTTATGTGCGTCATCAATTGGATGTCAGGCACATTGAGAAAAATGTATGTCAGAACATATATGACACATTGCTTAATATCCTAGGCAAATTTAAGCATGGAAAAAATCAAAGTCTTGATCTTGTTCATATGGGCACGAGGACAGAGTTGGCGCTTGATGCCAAAGGTAAAAGGTGTACTTTTTTGCCTTCATCATGTTACACAGTAAATAAAGAAGAAAAGAAAGAGTTTTGCAAAATATTAATGGATATAAAGGCTTCTGATGGTTATCGTTCATTCTTTAAGAACCTTGTGTGTATAAATTAGTTAAAGCTTCAAGGTCTTAAGTCACACGACTATCATATTTTGATGCAATAATTATAGCCATTAGCAATAAGATCTATTTTGCCAAAACATGTTAGGTATGCCATTATGCGTCTATGATTCTTCTTCAATGCTTTACGTAGCACGATTATCGATGTTTCAAAATTGAAAGAAATGGAGCGTGGTATTGCTGAAACATTATCCTTATTTGAAGCGATATCCATACCATCATTTTTTGACATAATAGTTCATTTGACAGTCCATCTTATGCCTGAAGTTAGACTATGTGGTGTTCACCTAAGGTGGATATATCCATTTGAGAGATTTATGAAAGTCCTTAAAGGTCATGTGCGTAATCGTAACCGACCTGAAGGATGTATAGTTGAATGTTACATTTCTGAAGAAGCGTTAGAGTTTTGTGCTGATTACTTGACCAACTTCCACTCTATTGGAAATTTATCTACATACAAGGGTAATGTGTCAGTTGAGAGACATTTATCTATCAGACTTCTACAATTAATTGATGCAAATTTATTAGAATCAGCCCATTTTTATGTCTTGAGGAATATCGAACTAGTGTAACTATACATGAAGTAAGTTTCTCATTCCATTCTTTTTAAATTATGAATGAATAATATGTTCATGTCTTATGGTTTACTTATGCAAACTTGTTAGTTAGAGAGCATATGGAATGCTTAAAGAGGCAACACCCATAACAATCGAAAAATAATAAATGTTTACAAGATCAATATAACCGTAGTTTTGCAAATTGATTAATGGAAAAGGTAATCCATTTTTTCATTATTCAATTATTTCTTGAATTATTATCATTTAGTGATAAATTTATATGTTCACACTTATTATGCTAGGTATCGATGAACTTGGATAATGGTGAATTGATATCAGAGACTTTGATATAGCTATCATGAGGTCCGCTTACTTGTGTACATATGTATCCGGGTTATGTAATTAATTGATTTCAATTTAAAACTCAAGATCGAGATGATAATTGGGTAACACAAAATAGTGGGGTTTGTATTGTGGCCACAATGATACAAATATCAATTGCAAAGGACAAACATCCAATTTTAAGAGACATGACATTTTATAGAATGATTACTGAAATGTGGAAATTTGACTACCGTAAATTTAAAATCTGCATATTCAACTGCAATAAGGTTGATAGTCAAAATCGTGTCAAAATGGATGAGCTTGGGTTTACTTTAGTTGATCTTAATCAGATGGGCTATAGGTCAAATCTCTTTATCCTGGCCTCGCAAACAAAGCAAGTATTTTACATAAAAGACCAACTTAATAGTAGATGGTCAATTGTTTGTCATGTTTCTTCTAAGGGTGAATGCACTGATGGCAAGTTAGACAACATAATGACCTATGAACCATTCAGTAAAGAATTACCTCTGATTGATTTATATGATGTGGGTGATAGCGATGTCAACTTTGCTCAGATAGATGGTGAGGGAATTTGGGTCAATACTAATTAAAACTATATATATTATTGGTATGGCTTATGGCAGTAAGTTATTATTATTTTTTTTGCTTCATATCTTTTTTTATGTATTTTAACAGTGTTTACCTATTATATGCTCTAATTCATGTATATTTTTCTCTTATGCCAATAACTTATACATGCCATTAAATTGATGCGTTTTTGTATTTTTTTTTTGTTGTGTTTGGTTTGAATTATTAGTGTTTCAATAATTTCTAATAGCTTTTTATATGTCATATTTTCAGGATGGAAAAGGATCCTGTAGAACACATGATAGAGGATATTGATGAAGATGATCATAGTATAGATACCACAATGAAGAGTGAACAAGACAACCTAACAGAGAGTAACTCTAGGTCAAGAGGAGTTACCAAGATGACAATGAATAATATGAAGAAGAAAAGCATAAGTGATAATGGGAAAATGATTCTTAGCTACAACATGTTTGGAGTCCTTTATAGAGAAGAAGCTAATGATTCAGTTAGTGCCTTGAGCATTTTGGCTTGAACTACCGTTCCAATCATATACAAGGATTGGAAATTAGTGCCTTTATGGATGAAAGAAGATATGTGGAAATTAGTACAGGTAATTCAATAAATTGTTTTGCCATTTTCTATATCTTTCTCTTATTTGTGCATTATTTGGATTAAAATTGTTCCTAACCATGCTTAATTACTTGATTATTGTTATTTTTATTATTTTCAACATTAGTTCTTAGATTTCAATAGTTATTTGTTTATTCTAATTAACCTGCATGCTTATTGATGATGTCTAAGAATTCTAAACTGCATAGTGTGGAAGAAATAAAAATTCAATTTTCTAGAATTTTGAAGGTTGCAATGCTGTTGTGGTTAATTGTCTATTATATATTTCATTTTATTAAATCTAAATTTTTTTTTTAGAAATAAGAAATTTTTTTTTTTGGTAATTTTCATTTTATTGTGGTTAATTGTCTATTATATATTTCATTTTCTAGAATTTTAAAGGTTGTGATAACTTACCAATTATGGTTAATTGTAATTTATTACATTATTTAAATTCCAACAATTATGTATCAACTTCAAATTATTAGATTATTGAGCCCTCATTTTTCTTTTCTTTTTGAGTAATTAATTGTATTTCAAATGGACAAAAAGTAAATTTTTTGACTAGTTCAATCTTTTGTTCCTTATGTTTCTGACTTATTTGTGTACATTGTTTTTTTGTTCTTTCTATAAGATTGTTATGTATTAAGTGTGAAAAGTAAAAATCAAGTTTTCAAAACACTTGGCACGACATTCAGAAATTTTAAGTGCATGTTAACAAGTGAGCATATACTTCCTTATAGAGACAATCTGAAGATGCTAAAAAACCTACTTTGCATTACAACTTTATCAAACAAGAACATTGTGATGTATTTGTGGCAGATTGTCTTACCGATAATTTTGCAGTATTTGTCCAAACACAAACTTTTATTTTTGGCATTTTCCATTGTTGGTATTAATTTTAACCCTAAATTAAAATGTTGCATGTAGAAAGTGTGAACAACTGCAAGAGAAAAAAGGGCATAAAATATTTATAACCACTTGTCAGGTAAAAGTGGTTATGCTGGTCTCAGGCAACAGTTGGTAAGTTAGATTCTATTAGTTAGACTATATTTATTATAAAGATAAAATGCAATATATCTATCATAATTCTCTTTCTTATCTAATTGAAAAGCTTTAATTTAGACAAGATTTACAACAAACTCTATTAGTTATACGACAATAAATCTCAAATCTACATGTATTTTTTGTTTTGTATGTCTTTTTTCCTTGAACTAGGTACGGATTTCAAGAATGTTAAATATACCTTACTTAAAAACATGTCAATTTGTACAAGCCTAATAGGTTTTTATATCAATTATTTGTAGTATGCAGAATTAGATATTTTTGAAGACCAAATTGACAAGAGTGTTGCTTGAAAAAGAGTTCACCAGCTAAAAAATAGAGGCTTTCAACTAGCAGTTTTGCCTATAACAGAAAAAAATTGTAAGTATAAATTTCCAACATTTTTCAAATGTTTTTGTAGATTTATATCTAATTTTTAGCAATTGTAATTAATCCATTATATTTTTAATCTTAATTTAGGATGAGCTATCAGAGAAAAAGAAGAATGGCTCATTAATGAGTGATGGTAAGAATGACATATTGACACAATCGTTGGGAAAATGCGTGAATAAGAGCATAAGGCTAGGCTGTAAAGGGTAGGAAAGTTTATAACCCTTTCAATGTACTTCAACACCCCTCATGGCAATAAGTCTTATGAGCGAGAAAGAAGGATTTATGACCAAAATTTTTTTGAATTCAGTGCTCAATTGGAAGAACTTTGAAAACTTTTAGACAAAATATCGAAATAGGCTTCAGTCGCAAATTCAAATGCACAAAAAATTTTATGTGAAAGAGACAAAATGGTTGATGTAGAAGAAGCATGACTTGAAGGAGGGAATGCTGAGAAATTAGAGGAAGAAAAAGTACAACTTGAGGAAGGGGATGCTGAGAAGGTCGAGGAAGAAGAGTATATGATTGATTCAAAATCTTCGGTATACACGATATGTTGTCTATGTTTTTCTTACCAACTCAAATTACTTTTTTATTCATTTAATATATATTTTTCATTTGCATTATAGTAAAAAAAGGCAGCGGCAATTAAAAAAAAAAGTAAGTTTAAAGGAGCAACAAAATATAATAAAGAAAAAGGTGTTTGAAACCCCTGTGAAACATGTTAATGCTGCACATAAAACAATGCTCAAACAAGCCTATCAAACCTGGATGCAACCTGAAAAATCTGATTAAAGCCAAAGAAAGTATGAAACCAATGATACTAATGCAGATAACAAGAAATTTGGGGACTATGAATATGAAAAGGAATCCAAATATGGAAATATTTGTGAAGTATTTCAATCGATCATTACTAGCTGATCAGGCTATTTTATATGCATTAGACAATGAGATATATGGAGGACTTTGTACAGCATTTATTGGGAGAGATGAATGTCATGCTATAATTTATATGAGAGAAACAAATGTCAACAACATGTATTTATGGTTGGCGTAAGTAGAAATTTTTATGATTTATGGTTAATTTTTTTTGCTATTTATTGCATAGAGACAATAGGTAACTGTTAATATCCTTTCTTCCTTTTTTTTTTTAACAAGTATTTGAATGAGAAAAGGAAGAATGAGCATAAGTCACAAGAGTTTGGATTTATTAATCTTGGCAACGTATCTATTGCAAATAAAACAAATGCCAGAAAGACTTGTGATGACAGGTGCCATGCAGTTGCAAAGAGATTAGAGTAATTGAAGCAATGTCAGCTAGCTTTTATGCATATAATCTAGGGTATGACTTTTAATTAAAGGTTTTAACATGCAATTACACTTTTCTAATAAGCTTTGATTTGCAAATTCCATTGGGTTTTGGTTGTTATTAATCTAAAAATGAAGGCAGCATACTATCTAGATCCTTTAAGGAAAGAGCTAGGTATTGATATTCGAGAATTGATAAACAGGTATGGGTGACCTAATTTTTCTTGAGGTATAGTTATCAATATTATTCTACGTTCATTAATTAATTATGTATATATTTATAGGGGCATTACGATTTTCGCTACTCAACATAATAAAAAAAAGACAAATGTGCAGTTGACCACTGTTAAGGTATTGAATAATCATGCTTTAATTGTATTTGAATATATGTACATATATTTGAAAAGTTGCACAAATATTGAATTATATGAAGTAAGTATAAACTAAAAGTACTTTAATTGGTAAATTATCAAGCAACCTGATAAGTTTAAACTAAACATAAAGGATGCATGTTGAGAGCATTAATTTTCATGTCAACAGGCCCTAAGGCAACCAAGGTTAGTGGAATGTGGGTATTATGTCATGCGGTAGATTGAAGATATTATGGATGATAGAAGCTTACTTATGGTAAATGTAAGTGTTTGTGATATATTAAATATGCTTACGATATCTAATCATTATTTTTATTTATTTCAACTCATGAATTGATGTGAATGAATATCATTTATAGTTTAAAGATAAGGAGAGTTATAGTAAAGAAGAGATAGATAATACTTGGATGACATGGGCTCATTTTTTTTCTAACTTTATAGGTAAATATGAGTACTATTGTTTATTCTATTTTCAATTACATGTGTGGTTATACATGTTTATTTATTGGATGGTTACTTTTATAAATTGTTAGGAATTGTTACATATTATTGATTGTTTTATGTTTTATTTTCAACTACATGGTGTATTTATGGATGAACTCGATTTTATATTGATATATTGGATGATTGTTTTCATAAAATTGTTAGGAATTATCACATATGATTAGATATTTATAATTATGTTAATTTGATAATGGTGGTAGTTGAATATAGTACTTTTTATTTGCTCCAATGAGATGGTTTCATGTTTTAGGGTTGTGTCTAAAATTAATATGGTATGATTATGGATGGACTTGATTTGATATTTATTTATTGGATGATTGCTTTCATAGAATTGTTAGGAATTGTTACATATGACTGAATGTAGTTAAGTTAGTTTGGTAGTTGTGATTGTAGATTGAATGTAGTTTTAGTTGTTTTAATGGAGATATTTCATATTTTAGGGTTATGATTGAAATTAACAAGAAGTTGATAAAGATATATATTTATGTTGTTTTGCAAATTTAACTGATATTGATTGAGGTTAACCATTTTAAGTTTGTACAAAACAAGAAGAAAGGGCTACCTTGACATAAAAAGTTGATTTTTAATTTGTATATCATATTTATTGATATTTACATGAAATGTTTTATATTAAAATATTGTACAATTGATCTCAATTTATATTGATGAGTACTAGCTAACTCTTATTATATTACCCAAATATTGTTGGTAGTAGACTAAAATCTTCTCGTGTAATTTTAAGGATATTTTTGATGAAATTTGTTTGACGATTCATATGTAAAAAGGCTAATTTGCTAGTAGCTTTTGTTATCAATTAGTTTCTTGATGTTAGTTTCATTTATATCATCAAAATTTAAAAGGGTAAATGAAATTTGATATTCTCTTCATTTCATTATGGGTAATATAATATAAATTTGACATTTATGTTGTACATATTGATTTAAATACTGGTAATTTGTCTATGCACTTAAATCTTTTCCACTTAGTGTGAATGAAAAGGATTAAATGATAAAGAATCTTGAATTTTAGTAGAATTATTGTTTAGAAAAATTAATTTAATATTTGTTGACATAGCTATAATTTTTTTTATGTTTGTAATTTTTTTTATATTACAATTATGTTGTATACATTGATATTTGTTCATAATCACAATTTGAAATTTTTTGGATGAACAAAGATATGTTTTAATTTTTTATTTAAAATTTTATTAACTTTTATATAGAATACATTTGTTAAATTTATTGAAAGTTGGAGCAAGACAAGGACTATCATTTCCTTAATGGTAGGTATCTATGGTTTTACACCTTCTCAAAGCTATAAATTATACACATTTTAAATATTTTATTGATCATTGTTTATATTCTTATATTTCAAAGTTGATTATTGGTTTTTAATTGAAATTGAAAACTATTGTTTAGTGTTGTACAATTTATTGTATTTGTGAATAAGGTCATTATAGTATCTTTAAGATTATTGTTAAGTGTTACATTTTAGATAATTTAATTATGATAAATTTCAATGTAATCCTGCGTTAAATTGACATTTATTATTAATAAAAAGTATATTTTCAATATTTATTATTTATTTTAAGTATGACATCAAGCTAACAATCAATTAATAAATTAATATAATAAATCCAAAACTATTGTTAAATAAACCAATAATAACCAATATAAAGAATCATAAATTTATCACAAATATATCTTATTACATGCTTCAAACATTCTTGACACAAAAATAAAAGTTAAAATTATGTCAAGTAAATGTCAAGAGATTTTGATTCAAAATAGATATCATCATCTGTGATACTAAACATGTGTCTAGAGTAATTGTTAAGAAAGATTCAATCATATAATATTTTATGACACATATTTCAAATGTCAGTACCTATAACACTTAAAATCTATTAAAAATTTTTAAAAACTATATTGACACAAAAACAAATGTCAAAAAAAGTCTGTCTTGACATAAATTTTGTGTTAAGATTTTGTCACATCTCTTAACACAAATTTCAAGTGTCATTATTTGTGATAGTAGATATATTGACACAAATCTAAGTGTCATGAAAGATTATTACTTGACATATATTTTGTGTCAAGACAATCTCTTTTTGGGGTTGTGTTTTGGAAAACATTTTAGTTGTTTGCAGTTGAACCTTTTAAAGGAAGAGAAAAAAAAAGTCTGAGAGCCATGCAAATTTTACTAGAACTATTGACGATTCTTTGCATCAAATGAGGGGTTCGATTTGCAATTTTTCTTAGCCTCTTTTTACAGTTTACCCTTACGATATTTGGTCTTCGAAGAAAATACATAGCAAAAATCTGGATAAAGATTCTTGTCTGGTCTGCGGTATATGATAGCAGATTAGCTTCCAACATATGCCTTAAGAGTTCTTTTTGGCTACCAAGGAGAATCTGGAGATGATTAGTGTTCAATACCAAACAAATTCCAAACATTTTGGGCGTCGATCCTTCAATTGCATCTCGGTGGTCCAAATAATATCACAGCTTACTCCTTAGAAGACAATGATTTATGGCCAAGGAATTTTCTTAAATTTGTTTTCCAAGTTGGTGTGACAGTATATATGTTCTTAAGTTCTTGGAGAAATAATGTTCTCACATATATATCCTTTCCACTGCTTATTCTTGGAATTATTACATACAGAGAGAGGACCTTTGTACTCTGGTCTTCAAGCACCAAGCATTTCAAACATTCCTTGCTTTCACATCTTGATCCTAGCCCAGAATTTATTAAAGTCATAGAGCTGAATATTGTTGAAGAGATGGAGAAGGATTCAATTCACCAACTGATTGAAGCACATTTTTTATTTAAGAGATTTGGTAACTTATATGCAAAGCTAATTCTTGGCTATCATGAAGAGATTTTAAGCTACAATATGCTTCACCAGAAGTCAGCAAATGAAGCCTTTAGTTTGGTTGCAATTGAGCTTGGATTCATGACTACACCAAGGCGACCAAAGTTTTTTCTTCGGTAAGAATTTTTCTTCGTTGTATCAGTTTCTTGACTTTTGTTTCTGCATTAGTTTTCTTCTCTATCTTTATTCGTATGGATGAATACCCAACCGTAGACATCTCCATATCTTACTCTCTGCTAGCTGGAACGATTGCTTTTGAGCTTTATTATTCAACCTATTTCTTTTTTTCTGACCGAGCAAAACTCTGCTTGCCGAAGCTAAGAAAGCTACAGACTCCTCGTATCTGTAAAGCTCCCATTTGTTCATTTCTCAGAAATCAGAAGAGGTGGTCGCAGTCTTTGGGACAATTTAACCTGATAAGCATTTGCCTTAAGGAAATTTCAGCCACATGTATTAGAGTTGAGAAGTTACTTCATGTGGACAAATTGTTGGACAAAGTATCAGAATTTGACTTGGAAAGAGGTCGATGTTGATTTGCAAAACTTGATTTACCAACAGCTTCTGCAAAAACTTGACAATTCTCAAATGAATTTATTTGAATATGATATTTCCCGTAGAAAATTATTGGCCTATAGAGTTGAAAATGTGCGTGAAACAAGGTACAGAATTCTTGATCTTCGTTGGTCCACAGTTGAGATAGAATTTGATCACAGCTTTCTTTTTTGACATGCTGCTACTAATCATTGTTACTACAATGATTTGCACAGAATTGGAGATGACAAGAATCTTTGACGTTAAAACTTAGCAAATATTTATCAGATTATACGTTGTATCTTTTGCTGTTTTGTCCATCTCTGATACCAAAAGGCTTTGGCGAATGAAGGTATAAGGCAACATGTAAAGAAGCCATGAAATTCTTCGAGTTAAAGCAGGATGAGATATCCAATTCAAAGATTAAAGCTTGTAGGTTGTTGCTTGAAAGCAAAGACGATCAGTTACTTCTTGCAAATAGAGTTGGTAGTCATCTTTCAACTTTATTCTATTGATGTAAAATAGCCAGGCAATTACGGGCACTGGAAGAAGATGAAAATAGTTAAGAGTAATGAATAGAAGTGGGAACTGATGAGCGAATTTTAGGTGGAAATGCTTGCATATCCTACTATTGATTGTGGATGGAGGGAGCACAGTCAACAACTTAGGAAAAGGGAGAATTCCTCACTCACGTTTGCATTCTTATGGCAAATCTGGGCTTCAGCAAACAATATAGTATACATCCTAGGGATATTTAATTAGTTCACTAGGTTTTGTTTGTAAGGGCTAGTTTGTGACTTAAGTACAAGTATTATAAAAGTCAGAGTCATGATTTTCTCAATATCAACGTTCAATCAGAAGAAAATCAACTTCTTGGGACATACAGGCTTACTTTGAGGTAAGTATCTGATTTCCTTTTTGTTCTTGTTGCTTTTGAAAAAACTTTGAAGCCTGGAGTTTTATATATGTTTCTATGTTATATGTCTTTGATCTATTTCATTTTTTTTTTTTTCCTTTTTTTTTATTGAAAATAGTGATAGATAAATTAAGTGCTTGGATCCTAAGAAAAGGGGGATAATTAAATAAAATGATGAAAGGGAGGTAAAAGAAAGAAAGAACATTAAAATCATTGTATTTGTATATATTTATAATTTTGGTTGGCCAATCAGAAAATTAATTAAACAAAGAGATGAAAAGATGGGGCCTGAGACGATTAAAGAAATTTGGTTGCCGAGATCAAAACAGAATTTAAAAAAAAAAAAGAAAGCTCCTCTGAGAGCTTTGAATTTTGTTCTTCCTGAGCATGTTTTCAAGTGTTTTAATAATTATAATATTCTGTTTGATTGCTAAAAAATGTGAAAAATTAAAATAAAATGGAAATTTTCTACATATATAATTAACAATTAGTGATCTATTTTCATTTAAATTATAGGCTAAAAGTTATATATTTAATTTTAAACATATTTTAGAAGAAATATTTTTTTAAATAAAATGTCTCTAAGAGTTAAAATATTAGATAGAGAAACAACTAATAAACAAAAAAGTATAAAACAATGGGACGCCAAAAAAAAAATACGAAAATATATTTGGCCCATTTGAGAACATATTGTCGATGTAGTAAAATATACAACCTTGGTGAAGTGAAATATTAGGTGATTTGGTGTCCTAGGTGAATGTTCATGTCCAAACAACAGTGTGAGCTCAGCATTCCACACCCAAACTGATCTTAATTTGATCCCGAGGAGTTCCTCGAAGTGCTCTTCTATATTCTGTAAGGCCAATAGCCAAACTATCGTACTCCTTCATCATCTTGTATCCATGCTAACCTCAAATTTAGCTAGACACTTTAACCTACAGCAAAAAACACGGTCATTAGGGGGATGCAGGAGGTTTTCCAACGCTCAAGTTAGTACATTTGAGAAAGTGAATTCTAGGCTCGACTTTATGGATTAAAAAGAGGAATATAAGGTGGACTCATGAGGTAGGCTGCAAGTCAACCACATGGCACATAAAACGCATGAAAAGGAGTAAATGAAGCCCTTTTAGAAGACAAAATAATCCCAAAACCTTCAAACTACCCTCATCAACATGTGTTTATAGTTGTTTCAAGCAACCTATGAATAGAACATAGCCTTCTTGTTTTCTAGAGGAAGATAATGTGATATGACTCATGCATGTTGAGAGGGAAAGTAAAGTGAGCTAATGACCAAAGAGTGGAGAGATGCTTTACCTAAAGATGAGTACTTATATATATCATACCTTTTTTCACGTACGATTAGTTGGAGAAAGCTGCCCTAATTTTCCACCCTTCCTTTTCCAACATTTTTACAACTTGAAATCTTACCTTGCAACCAAAACTAAAGACACGTGATGAGTTGGGATTAGTTTTAATGACCTTATCCAAGATTACATATCATGTGGCATGACTAGATTTAGATAGGAGATTGCCTTATCCATTATATACACTTGGCAAAAGCTAATTTGCTTTCATTTGTGGTCCCCTAAATACTATCAACATCAAATGAGATCCACCCTCAGCTTCCTAGGACCTAAAACGTCTCCCCTAGTCAGGCGGCTACCTGGTGCTGTTACACTGACGTTGTCAAGTTGTCCCCCTAGTGATTTGTAAGTATAAGAAAACTTTTATACTTTTTTAAAAGAGATTTTGGAGACTAGATTTCTTAATTTTAGGAATCATATTATAGTAGGGTCCTCTCAATTTATCTTTTCCATTATAGACATTAGTCATGGCCAAGTAGCATATTTTATGTGAATACCCTTTAACTTTGTAGAGTAAGATCTCGGCTTAGAAGGTATCCCTTGTCAGACAGGTTTTAGCATGAGTGGATCATCTCATAAGTGTCGGCTAGAGCTCCGTAGACTTACATACCACTATGTGTTCAACCTATTTTTATCCCATAACAGAGGTCTCCAATTTTCAAGGGCTGAGAAAGAGGTGAAGGTGTTAGAAGCTTTCATGTGCTCCTTGTCTTTGTCGAGGCTCACTTCTTCCCTCTCATATGGTCTTACTCTTGCCACTTAGGACGAATGCACATTCGAACACCTCACTTAGGTGAATCAAGAGGCATAGAACACATATTCATGTCGAACAATGTTCATGTCAAATTCTTCCTATTAAATATATCATGTAAAACTAATCATGTTGAATATATTGTGTCAAATTTATTAATTCAAATTCATTGTGTCGAATATACCATGTCGAACAAGTACTCATAGTGTAGTATAAAGAAAGTATCCTTCTTGGTCTAAGAAGCATTCCCTGCTTGATGTGTAGCAATTTTGTGAAACCTAAGCTCTGGTTGAATTGTTACAGTACTTCTTTATCTAGTCACACCATAGGGTTCATGATTAAGAGGTCGTTGCTTTGGTTAAATCAGTCAGTGAGTAAGATCTATACTAAGTAGATAGACAATGAGATTAAGGTTAGTATTGGGCATGTCACTATGATTTCTCTTTGCGGTGAGCTGGGATCCCACCTTGATTGTCCTAGTTGGCTCATCTTTACTAATGTGGTCTATCTTCAACTCTTCTATGAGCTTACCTCGTCATTCAACTTTAGGTATTCTCAAGTCAAGGATAGAAATCTGATGGCATCTTTCAACAGAAGCAGCATAACACCTTATCTTGACAGAGGCGGCATAACGAGGCAGCCAGTTGATCTCTCTTGATAACCCCATCTTAATCTTTAAGAAGAAACTTCATCTTCAAGTTGTGTATAGATACAACCCCTTGGTAGCTATAAAGAAAGGCCACTTCAATATGATGTTGTAAGAACTTAAGTGGTCTACAACTATAAAATCAACCATAGTGACCAGTCAAGCAGGGTTTTCTCCAACTGTCACTGATAAGTGATGCTACCGCACAACTTCAACTAGTCTTTAGCGAACCCATTGAGAAGGGTGATGACTCGCTGTATCCTAACTAATATCGAATCTAGCTTGTCAAAAGCTTCCTTAAACAAGATGTCTAAGGAGATTCTTGTGTTAAGTATGATTCTAACTAAATTTTTGCTAACCATCTTCATAGTGGTGACTAAGGCATTATCATGTGAGTAAACTACATCTTGTATCTTTCTTGGTAAGCAAGGTTTAAGTAGAGGTCATCTTGGATGTCCTTTTTGAAGTTTGACTTTATGATTGTTGTGACCTAAGGTAAGATCACGAGAATGTTTCTTTGTTGCTTTATTAGAGAGATCCTAGTTAAGGTAGGTCTCTCATTGATGATGTAGACGAAGTTACTGTCCTTAGTCACCTAGGATCCTAACTGACCCCTCCTTGTCTTTCTTTGATGTCTTCAAGTTATCTTTCTCCTTAGAGTTTCTCTCAAACTTGAAGCAAAAATTTATCCATAAGTTCTGGATCTCAAGTGGAATTGTTTCCTCACGAGGTCTTGTCAAAAGACTTTTATGTTTAATGATATAGAAAATCTGCTTCTTTAAAGTTTTTTAAGGTAACACTGATGTAAAGGAAAATCCTCCCTTCTTCCTTGGCCAACTGGATAGTTCATTTGATAGTGCAGGTGGGAGCCTAGGTAACACTGGTTCTAACTAAGGCAGGTATCTTTATGACATCGGCATAAATGGTATCCTCAGATGAAGTAGAAAAGATCCTTGCTGAGGTAGGTGCCTATATGGCATTGGTACAAATAGGTTTCCCTGATGAAGTGAGAAAGATTTTGCTAAGGTGGGCTTTAATATAACACTGGTGCAAATGTGTATCCTTGATAAAGTGGGACTTTTCCTTACTGAGGTGAGTTTGCGCCTTGGTAATGGCAGATAAAGCCACGTCTTTTGGAGGCAGTATCATTAGGGTGTATCTCAGATCATCATAGATAAACCCATTAAACTAGCTCTTATGACCTTTAAGCTTATTGCTAGTAGTTGATCTTTGGTCATTGTTTTAACTTCTCAGTGGTTCGTGCAAGTGTATCCTAAGTTAGGAAGGCTCTAGTTGGCCTTCCTGCTAATTAGGTGTAAGTGGTCCCACCTAATCTGGGTTGGTACCAAGTTAATTCTATAGCTAGTTTTCTTGGCCTTGTGGTGAATGTGGAGGTATGCTTAGGTTGTCACACAGGTACTTTATGACTACTAAAAATGTGACCTGGTTTCAGATAGCTCTCTTAATTCCTTAGCTTTCTTTGCTTTCAAATCCTGATTGGTGGTAGCTTTCTCTTTTCCCTTCCTGTTGGAACCTGCCTCTAATGCTCTTTCATTCTGGCATTTTGCATATTCATCTTGAGATAAGTTTTGAGACAAGTGACTGCTTTGGCTTGGCTCTTGTGTAATCTCTTATAGTCATTCTCGGAGCCTCAAAGTCAGGCATTTGACTTTTTAGCGAGTACATAAGTTGTAGCAAGACTTTTCGTGCAGCGTCCAATAGATGACACCACTATTGATGTAGTAAAATATGCAACCTCAGTGAAATGAAGTATTGGGTGATTTGGTGTTCGAGGTGAATATCAATGCCTAGTTAATAGTCTAAGGTCAGTATTCTGCACTCAACCTAACCTTTTTCTAACTCGAGGAGGTCTTCGAAGTGTTTTCCTATATTCCGCAAAGCCACTTACGGAATTATCATACACTTCTTCACCTCGTATCCCTTTCTGACCTTGAATCGAAGATAGAAACTTCATCGTACAGCAAAAACCACAATCAAAAGAGGAACATTGAAGGTTTTCTTGCAAGCCCAATTCGATGCTCAAGTCAATAGCTTGAAGGAGTGAATTATAAGGTTGACTTTTACGGCTTAAAAGGAGGAAAACAAATACAAACATCATCAAACCTTGAATAATCACAAAATACATTTGTCAATCTACTTTTATCAATTGCACTTTAAATAAGGAATTCAACGATACAAGGGTTGATCTTGACACATAAAATTATGATACTTAGGTATATTTAGAGAACATAATAGGTAGACTTTGGTCTTTAATTATTATGAGTTCTTTAAATTTTTTATGTTGTGGTTCTTGATGGTTCTAGGTAGTGAAATAATACACTTGTTTCTACTTAGATTTAATCTCTTTAAAGAGAATAAGTTGCAAATATCAATTATTTTGTCAACATTGAAATTATTATTTCAGCTAGAATTTTTATATATATGTGAAATGTTACAAATAAAAGGTCCTTAAATTCTGTTTTTTCTTAGCATCAAATAAAAATATAATTAAAAGTATTAAATAGAGATATCATTAATAACTAGAAATGTCATTAATAACTATAAATGAAAAAGATCGAAAAACTCATTTTCTAATTTGGATGATCATAATGTAAATTAACAATTGATTATGATGTATTATAAAAGAGAAAGCAAGGAATGTTTATATGTCTTCTAAGATATTGTTATGGGGTAAAAATGGTCTAACCATGTGGAAGTACATAAGTCCACAGAGCCTTAGTTGATACCCATGGGACAGTCTGCTCATGTCGAAACTTACTTGACGAGGGATGTTTGCTGAGACGAGATCATAACTAAGAAAGTTAAAGGGTATTCACATGAAAGGTGCCACGTGGCTATAACCAATGGTCCACAATGGAAAAGATAAAGTGAGTGGACTATACTTTGATATTATCCCTAGAATTAAGAAATTCGGTCTCTTGGGTCTCCATTAAAAAATTATAAAAGCTTTCCTATGTTTACAGATCACTTAAAGGGACCACCTGATGTCGTCACTACAACAGTACCAGGTAGCTGCCTGACCGTTAGAGACATTTCAACTCCTAGGAAGTGAAGAGTAGATCCTACTTGATGTTAACAGTATTTGGGCGACCACAAATAAAAAAAAAAAATAACTTCTTCCATGTGTACATAATGGATGAGGTAATCTCCTACCCAATTCAAGTCACACCACATGGTATATAATTTTGGATAAAGTTATGAAAATCAATTCCAGCTCACCACGTGTCCTTAATTTTAGCTACAAGCTAAGGTTTTAAATTATATAACTGTGGGAAGAAGAAAGGTGGAAAACTAGGGCAAGTTTTTCCAATCTGCCACAAGTGAACAAAGGTATGATATATAAAGGCACTTATCTCTAAATAAAGCATCTCTCTTCTCTTTGATCTTTAGCTCACTTTGCTTTCTCTCTCAACAAGCATAAGTCATATCACATTTTCTCTCTCCAGAAAATAAGAAGGCTTTGTTTTGTTCGTAGGTTTCTTGAAACAACCTTAAGCACATACTAATAAGGGTAGTTTTAAGGTTTTGGGACTATTTTGTCTTCTAAAAGGGTTTCATTTACTCTTTATCATGTGTTTTATATTTCATTCAATAAAATTTTCTCTTTTCGTTTTGCATCTCGTGGAATTATTATCTTAACACTTATATTTCAATCATTAGGGTTAGAATGACATTTAATCTCATCCGTTAGAACGTTTATCTAATCATGCCATCCCATTTAAGTCATTTTTGTTAGTGAAATTTTTGTTAAAGCCAATCACTACTATAAATTCAATCATCACCGATACTAACTTAGAATTAGTGATATGTTTTACTGACACATGTTTAAAGTATCGAGAATGCTCCAAACACTAAATAATGACAATAAAATTAGTATCACAATAAAAGTATTAGTACTTACTGTACCATGATATCTTAAGACTTTGATATCACTACCTTATTGAGACTTTTATATCACGATGTTAGTGAAACTTTTGCATCAAGATTGGTTGGACTTCTTTTATGTTATTAATTGTTTGCTCACATAAAATTAGTATCAATAACTAGTTTAGAATAGTGCCCTAAGATTTGGATAAATTTCTGTAATTTAAACATTGATAATAAATAAAGTTGTTATTTATTCAAACTCAAATGTGATTATATCAATAACTAAAAGGCTCCAGAATTTATACTTTGATAAAGTTCTATACATATGAGATATATACAAGGCATAGAACTTAATCATAACTCAAAATTAGTTCACAACCTATGAACTTGTCTTCAATGAGGAAATGGTGAGTCTCTAACCATTTAAAGTAGTGATTTGAAGACAAAGGCAATAGTGTATTATTAGAATGCGCTAAAGTTGACCACATAACGGTTTAAATTATTTGGTGGAAATACAGGAACCGAATGTAAACCTCTATACTCGAGCACTATGGCATCTTTACCTAAATCTTGATTAGGTTGTGTATCTCTAGTATATAGGTTATAGTCTTTGACTATAATAGCAAGTGACACCATTAGATTAACGATCAATATATTGGCTAATTGAGATTGTAAGATCCATATGTTAGTAGAAACTATTTTATAGATATGGAATTCATAACTCCCAAAAGAATGTAGAATATCACCTTCATGGTTTTACAAGATTTTAGTTAGGAAAATCTTAACTGAGTGTTTATCGAAAGAGTTCACTAAATTAAGATTTATTCTAATAAATGTTAACCCAATTAAATGATGTAAAACTGTGATCAAAGAATTAAGATTCAAGTGGAATGGTAAAATGGTAAATTATACATAATTTCACTTATTGGTATTCTATGAAGGATAGTTATGGTAACCTATTGCTTAAAGGATAAAGTTTTAAGAAAAAATATAATTGCATTAAATTATCAAACTTTCTAAATATTCAATTTAATGGTATAACTTTTGGCCTTTAATAGAATGGATCAAAGTTAATAGGCAAAACCCAATACAATTATAAGATAATTGGGTACTAGGAAAAGTCTATTATAACTTATAATTAAATATGTCTATCAAGGTCTATTGAGTAGCTGCAATTTTATAAGCTATAACAAATAAAATGAGATTAACTAAATAAATGGGCTTAAGTTGAATTGGTTTAATCTAAGCCTAAAAGCCCAAGTCTAATTCATGTTAGGATTAAAGTTTAGTAGAACAGGTAAAGTGTGTACTAGGGGAAGAAGAGAGCACACTAGTTGTTCTTGGTTTCCTATGTTCATCCTAACCATTCTTTTCTTTGAGTCAAGTTTTTGCAATTGATGCCCAGACATCAAGCTCTTACACAAAGAAGCAGACATACTTAGGAATCTAAGTCAGTGAGAAGGCATAAAGATCCAATATTTTTTTAAAACTATGTCCGCGAAGTGCTAATCTTGTGATACGTTTGCTTTGAATTTGATCCAAATATCCCTTCGAGTTTCAATAATTGGTATTAGGGTAAGGTTTCTCCAGTAGAAAGCTTGGAGGTATTGTTTTCAATAGTTTATTTTTTATGCTTGACATGTTATAATTATATCATGAGATGATTGGATGTGGTATTTATTCTTTATTAAATCTTATTGCATAGAATTATATGACAATTGCAATAGATGGGTACTTTTTTATTCTTGAATTCCACAAGCATATTCTTCAATCATTCTTTTACTTTGTTGACAATTCTCATATTGATCTTGTAGCATGTTAGCATAATATTGAGGGATGAAGAATCTTTGAAACTTTTTCTTTCTCTTGCTAAAGTCATTCTACTAAAAATTGTCTCCACTATCCAGTTGCAAATCCATCCAACTTGTATAATGCATAACAAATAGGATCTTTTTCAGTAATACTATCAATGGTAAAAATCTAATTAAAGACATTCTCCATACCATAAACAATTCCATTAAGGCATGGAAGATCAGTGAAAAGCTGTCAAATATTCATTGTTTGCAATAGTCCAAACTAATGCTTTTTCATTTCTATCTCTTCTTTTCTTTTGAAAATTTTCAAAGATTAGAAGGAGGGCAAAATTGTCTAGCGAAGGCGGCTGTAAAAACTTAGGGATAGTCAAATATAGAAGATTTGACTGTGAGGAACACGATGATAGTCTTGGACTAGCGTGAACTGTGGTAGTTTCGTCAAGAAACTCTTAATAAAGTGGCATTTACCATGTTATTCAATATCCGATCTCCACGATTGGAGCAACGAATGATGGTGGAAGATGTGTAAGATAAAAAGGCGGCAGTCATTGAGTTGTTTGGTGTGCGGTCAACGGCTGTGGTGGCGTGCGAATCTTCAACAACTTCTATGGTGTTTTCTAGTGGCAGAAAGGCAGCAAATATGTCTGGCTAAGATTGCCGACATCTTCTGATTCTAATGGTGGTCTTGAATCATTGAATAGTGATGAACGAACAATACTTTGTGACAATGTGACTGTTTTGGACGGCCGATTTTTTTTTGTTTTTTCTATTCTTTATTTCTAGTTTTTTGGGTTTGGTTTCATTTTTTATTTTTTTTTTTTGAAAGAATGGCCTATGGGTATGGCAGATGTAGTGGTTGATGTAATGACTTTGTTTGGTTGTGATCAGGTTTGGAGGAAAGATTTATTTGGTACAGAGATAGATTTAGATATTACTTAATATAGTGTGCTTTATTTTAGCATAATTTTAAATATTCAAAGAGTAAAACGATAAATAACCTACAAGGAAAGATAAATAATTCATACAAAAAATAATTGAAAAAAATATTATTGATTGAAGTAATGAAAGCTAATCAATAATATCACTTATTTATACTAGTATATATCTTCTACTCTTAAAAAAAGAATTCCGTATGAGTAAGGGATTTAAATTTAAATATAATTAAATAATGAATTAAAGTTTTATTTAAATAATAAAATCAAATAAAAATTCTAACAAGATAATAAATCAAAATATGATTTAAAATAAGCTTTATAATTTATTCGAACCCTAATTATTGTCCTACATCCAGATACTATCATAGTTTACCCTTTAGTAGACAACGAACTCTGGCATACTACTTGGAATTTTTTATACTGTATTTTGCTTATTCATATTATCTAAATTTGCGTAAGAGCACCCAGTGGAAGCTTGTGCTCTAAAGCCATCTCCGATGTAGGGTCCGAAATTTGGCTCTAATACATAAGAAAATAGGTAATAGATTTCTTTCTTCCACAGTGCTCATGCATATTCAAGGATGAATGATCAATAAAGGAAAGCAAATAACAATGTAATTGTGTGATTAATGGAGTAATTTCCTTTTGATTCAAATACTGTACAGTTTAACTAAACGTATAAACTGCCAAAATTCGTCTAAAAAGTGGGGCTCATTTGTCTATGTTCTCATACCTAAAACTTTGTATCTTGTTTTGTTTCCGATTTTGTTTTCAAACTTCTCTACAAGTATGATTCTAGTGGAAAGATTTAATGGAGCCGGCTCTTACGCTTTATTATAATTTAGAAATAGTTTCTATACAACAATTTTTTAGGGACATTGATTAAAAGATGGATAATATGGTCATTTTGTTCATCATCCTGACAAATATATATTACAAAACTATATATGATTAAGAATTTAATTTTTATTATGTCATATCTTTATCATAATTTTTATTATTTTTGGAATTTATTAATAAATTATAATTAATCACTGCCCAAGGGTTTCTTGGAAGCATCACCTCCACATGCATATATCGTACCTCAAAACTAGCAGTATTCTACCTCCAGTCTTATTTTATTATACCTTTTTCGTAAAAAGAAAATCAGTTTTTGGCAGCTCCATCTGAAGAGTCAAACTGTTGTATGTGAACATATTAATATAAAAATATTATAATTCAAAAATAATTATTTAATATTCTAAATAATACTATATTTTTTAAGTATTATTGAAGATCAGAAATAACAGTAAGATTAGCCTATTAAATAATAAAATTTATAATTTTAAAATTTTTGTTATACTATTCTATCATCCAATTAATTATTTTTATTTTATTTAAAATGAAAAAAAATTAAAATAATATCTAATAGCGTTATATATTATTTTATATTTGAATACTTTTAATACCAATTTATCCTCATGGAGATCTACACTTCAACGTTCGAGGAAATTTTTTACCAATTTGGCATAACAAAATCTAATCAAAACCTGCATATCTTCCCTTTCTACAGTGTCAACTGCAATTTTTATCGGCAAGTTTTCTATATCTATATCTATAGATAAATTTATTTTCGTTGAATTTAATTCATGTGATGTGAATAGGTTAGGCCAGTACATATGACATATAAGAATTTAGATTTCATTATTCAAAAATTTAATTATGTTCGAATGATAAGAGATTCTGCCAATTCTGATCTAGTCTTTCTAACTAATTTTTCAACAAATTAGAGTTCTGGTAAAAACTTCTGTAGGGGAATAGTTAAGAAACGAGACATGGATTTGTTTTATTTTCCTTAAACTGTCAGCGTTTTGCAGTTCGAAGAAGAGGGTAATGCAACTTTTCCCGGAAAAAGTAAGAAGATTATGGAATGGATGGGAAATTCGGATATTGGTTTTAGTTAGCCTTTTTTAACAGATAATTCTCACCATATTTGGTTCCAGAAGAAAATACACAGCAAGAATTTGGTTACGAGTCATTGTCTGGTTAGCATATTTATCAGCAGATTGGGTGGCAACTGTTGTCCTAGGCAACTTGGCCGCTAGTGATGGAGACTATGAAGAGAAATCTTCGAAGCAAAATGGTGAAATCCAAGCATTTTGGGCACCATTCCTACTCTTGCACCTCGGAGGACCGGATACTATCGTAGTTTACTCTTTAGAAGACAATGAACTCTGGCTCAGGCATCTTCTTGCACTTCTTGTTCAAGTTGGAGTTGCATTTTATGTCTTCCTTCGTTTTTGGAGCAACACCGCTCTCACATATATGGCTATTCCAATTTTCATTGTTGCAAGTCTTAAATACGGGAGAGGGTTTTGGTACTCAGGTTTTCAAGCAAGGAGAATTTTCATAGTTCAGAACTTGCTCCGATCATGAAAGGAAGAATCAAGGCAAACTTAAGGCAGATGGAGGACTGTAATCCCTTTGTTGAAGCATACCTTTTACTCAAGAGATTTGCATTGTTCGTCTTAGGGCAACTTCTCCACTCTGATGAAGAAGAAAATAGCTACAAAATGTTTAAGAGAACAAGTCAGCGAAAGATGCTTTCAATTTGGTCGAAGTTGAACTTGATTCATTTACGATTTGCTCTATACCAAAGCACACATGGCTTATTCTCCATCTGGGGTTTTACTACGTTGCTTTAGCTTAATTTTTTCTGTTTATGAATTAATTGTGTTTTCAATCGCCATTGATATCCATGCATACCCACTTGTTGATATCGTTGTAACTTACTTATTGCTCGTTGGCACTGTTGCACTAAAGGTACACGTATTCATCTTACATTTTTTCTCCGATTGGGCAAGACTGTACGAAAGCTCAAACAAGCTTAATTCTACTGTTTCTCATCCATGTTCGAGTAATCAGAAGAGGTGGTCGGAATACATGGGACAGTTTAACCTGATAAACTTTTGCGTCAAAGAAACTGAAACGCCAACAGCTTGGGCTGGAATTTGGAAGTTACATGGCAGCAAAAAATTGTTTAAGAATCGGAGGCACTTGTCTTGGGAAGTTGTAAGTGTTGATTTGAAAGAATTGATCTTCACAGAGCTATGGAGAAAGTTAACAAACAAGAAGTTCACCGACCTTTTTGTTTGACTGCGGCAGGTCAAAAGTTGCTTGATCAGAGAGGTGATAATATGCTTCGAGAAAGGTATAATACTCTTGATCCTGATATTCTGTGGTTAACAGGCTCAGCAGCGTTTGAATGTAGCCTTATATCTTGGCACATTGCTACTGATATCTGTTATTACGACGATCTTGATAAACATTGCAATGGAAATCCTGATAAACTTTATCCAGGATGCAAAATTAGCAAATGTTTATCAGACTCTATGTTGTATCTTCTAGTTTTACGTCCTTCTCTGATGCCTGAAGGGTCAGAATCATGGTATAGACATACCTATGAAGATTTTAAGCTGGAGTTTAGAAAAAAACTTATTTCTAAGTCAGAAAAAGGTAGAGAAGTTCGGCAGTTTTGTGCTTGAGCAGGAAATGGATAGTTCGAAAATGCAGCAACCTGCAATGATGTCTCCTTCAGCTTTATTTTCCGGATGTTGGCTCAGCCGGAAACTGCTATCACTCGAACCCAATTGGAACTACGAAAAAAAGTGGGAAATGATAAGTGAAGTGTGGGTGGAAATCTTGGCACATGCGGCAAGTCATAGCGCATGGAACGCGCATGGAAAATATCTTACAAAAGGAGGAGAATTGATCAATCATGTTAGCCTTCTTACGGCACATCTTGGCTTACGTTCACAATATGGGCTTTTGCCTCGTAAGTGCTCTATATTAAATAGTGATTTTAATAATTCTAGTGATTTTTTATTTTGTTGAAGATTTGTAGCTTCATATATTCTACTGATGTCAAACTGTAACATTCTCAAGCACACAAAAAATAAGAGAGCTTAACTATTAACCCATTGTTTTTCTTGAAAATTCTTTTTAATTTCCTTGGTTTTTGCAGTCCCCTGTTCGTTCGAAGATCCAGATCTATATATGTCGTAAATTTGCTCTCGTTCTGTGTTCTTTGATTTGTTCATGCTGTTTTGTCAATTCAATCTTGACCCATTTCCAATATATCACAACTTTGGTCAAACATCATGAGATACAATATTGACCAATTTCTTAAAATATCTATTTAATTAAAACAAATTCCAAATGAAATAAATGTTTCTGACGGTCGGAGAATAACATTTTAATTTTCAAAAGAAAGAATGAGCATTACGATTAAGACTCTGTTTTGGATTGCCGTAACTTGTAAAAATAATTTATAATCTTGTGTTTAAAAGATAATTAGTTGTTCAAAACACTTTTGTGTTTAATAAAAGGGAGATTATCACTTTCCTCCCTTTATGTATTGTGATTTATCACTTGGACAACATTTGGAAAAACACATCCCCTCTTAAACGGCTCTCTATTAATGCATTTAACAGAAGTTGATGAAACTATCGAATTGTCCTTGGAATACATATAAAAAGCTGATGCTGTCAGAATTTGCTATGAATTGTCGGGTAAAAACAATGAAAACGGGTGTAAATGCAAAGAAATTGAACTTGTATGAACATCCCTTGATTTGGACCAAGAAATAGATATATATTCTTTCTTTTACCTCCAAAGGTTTAAAAAAAAAAGTTAATTGTTTCTTTTTTTCTATATCTTTTTGGAACTATTAAAATTGAAATTGAGTGTCCCAATACATTAACCGAATCACCAAAGTTAGTCTTTTTACTTTTTTCCCCGAATTTGGATTTATTGTTTTATAATGAAAACAAATATACCTTAAAAATTCTAGTAGTGTTTGTTTCAACATAAACATTCCCAGAAATAACAACTTCACTGTTCTTTCATGGTGGTTTTCAATATTTATTTATTTTTTTAACGTCAATCCTACTTTTATTCAGTACACAATCTCTTTTTAGGGAGAAAATTCCATTAAAAGCAAGAATCATTACACTTTGTCCTGAATTACATGTCATGGGTTTCCATAGGAAATTCCTCTAGCCACATAAGTTCATCATTCTTAAGGGCTAGCTTAGCCAAATAATGGGCTGCAAAATTACCACCTGGAAGCAGTTCCGAGAGGAGAGAATATTGGCAATTTTTTCAACCACCCATCCCACTTTACAGCTGATACAAATTTTTTTTTTGATAAGATTAGCCACATTTTGTGAGTCAGACTCTACCATGGCTGGAATATTGATTCCTTTTTGCACTACAACGGCTTCAGTGAACTCTACGTCTGCTGGGAAAGGAATCCTACAGGTTGAGGCTGCCATGACTTCCCTTTCAGCATTCTTTATTCCAATTTCGGCCTTTCCTGGTACACAATTTAGATGCATTACAAGTTTCAAGCTAAGCCTTACAAATCCACGAAAACGTACACCTTAATTTTCATACATGAAACTTGTTTGAAAACCACCAGCAATGCTGATTTTACTCCGAAAACAGAAGTCATCTGAATTCTGTATTAACATATGATAAATGAAAGTGTTTTTTCATACTATTCATCCCATAGCTCTTCCAGGCTCTTGAATGGTCCATGATGTGAGACAAGAAAATACTAGGCAAGACTTTGTATTGTGGGATTTTATTAATCTTCTCATAATAGTCATCATTCTGCACCCAGTCAAATTCTCTTTTAGTTTCTCCCTGTTGAGGCTCTTAACAACAGCAGTGACTCCTTGCTCAACTATCCGTCGAATAGAAAGTTGAGCAACAGTCTTACCATGAGCCTTTGCGACCTATTTCAATGCTTCATTTTCCATCACTTCATTGCTACCCGAACTAGTCCCTATGGCTCCCAAAGAAGAGTATGTTGTTACAATGATACCTTTGGCCTTGCAATACTCTTTGAGCTTTATCTTCACTTGATTGACTGAAGAAGGGTTGGTAGCGAAGGAAAATATGTTTTCAATCTTCATGGAAGAGAAGCGGCTAATTAACCTTGATGGAGCCAAGCCTTTGGCATTCTTCTATAGCGTCCCACACACCCTTGTAATTCATTGGAAGAATGGTCTCTTTAGATATAGGAATGTTGGAAAATTTTCTTGACGTGGGCCTATATATTAACATTGATTATACCTTATTATATGTGTTATTTAAGAGTGATAAATTAATTTAATTAAATTATTGTACTTTTAAATTATCTTTTAACTAGTATGGGTTACAATATGTAGAACCCAATTATTTATTTTATTTAATTTTAATGATGGGCTAAAATAAAATAAAATAATATATATAAATAAGTTAAGGTCTCTAATCTAAACATAATGTAATATTTGCTCATATTTCATTTTTGAGTGATATTAAGATTTTCTTTCTGTCAAGAAAAGTTTAGACATGAAAGGTTAATAACCTCAAAGTACCACGTCTCAATGGATTCAGGTATACTTCTAATCAAGTTTTTTTTAATGATTTAACATAAGATCCTAACTTAACTGAGATATTTTTCGGTTAAGGTTTTGTTTAGTTTTTCCAACAAGTGGTACCAAAGCCACTCATGTTAGATCATTGAGGAATATATTTTCTTTTTTTTTTTTTTGTTGATATATGGATTCTTGTCCTCAAGAATTGTGTTCAATTAAATTTTTGTGGGTAATCATATATTTATGGTTGTTTATGGGTAATCATATATTTATGTTTATGAATGGTTATGTATTATGGTTTTTCTTGGGTTTGATTTGCATGGATACAACAAATTTGGTTATGAGTAAAAAATGTTAAACTAGCTGTTGTTTGGCATAAGACTTAGCATAATACTTAAAGTTGATTTGTATTATGTATTCAATTAAAATAGCAATAATAATAATAAATAAATAAAAGGGTAGAAAGTCATTGGTTTTACACATAGAAGTTGGAGAATCTGGCAGCAAGAAGAGAAGAGGCATAAATATGTCTTTCTTTTTACCATTTCACAGACTTAATTTCATTATGTCAATGAAGACTCAAAGCAAGCCCAAAATTTGCTAAGCTTAGTCGTAAGGACCAAACATGGTATCAAGTTGGATTTGGGCTTAACCTTATTTTTTTGGACTATTTTAACCCGATCCAATCCTGGCCTCTTTGCCGTATGACCCATTGACCTCTAACCTTTGATCACTTTGATCTGTTCACCTGTTGATTGCTTTCACTTTGACCTGTTGATCTGTTGACTACTTTGACTTGGACCGTTGATTTTGACAAATTCTTTTTTGTTGTTATTTATTCCTATAAATTAAGATTCTCTATATCAAAATAATTAAATTGAAATAAAATGTCACCAAAGTGACCTCTTTATGTAGATTTTTTATTTTAAAATATGTGAATTTTATTAAGTACATTAAATTTGTTGTGTTTAAATCTATGTGAAAAATAATAGGCCAAATGACTATTATTTTTTATCCATATCATAGACACATATGCCAGTGGATATATGATAATTTTTATGTTTTCTTATGCATGCATTATGTCAGTCTAAAGAAGGCATATTGTTAGCAGAACTTATTATCAATATTTACTAGTTGTTTTTAAGAGTACCACTTACAAGTTATTATTTTTGTCCAAAGACTGAATTACAATGTTGTATTTGGTTTCTTATAATGGTCTATTTGTTATATATTGTGCCATGTAAGTATATGCATGCAATTATTTTTTTTCTTTTTGATTGCATATATGCATGATTTAATGGCATGTGTATTAATTGCGAGTTTGTTATTTTGTTTTGGATTTAGTTAATGTTTCTTCTATATCTGCCAATTGGAATAACATTCCAGTGCTTAATGGCATTAACCTTAGAAAGTGGAAGGAGCACATGACCATTGTGTTTGTGTGTATGTATCTAGACTATGTGACCCAGTTGGAAGAACCTCCTGCTCCTATTGATAACAGTACTGCTACATAAAGGCACTTTATGAGAAATGGGAGCAATCTAACTAAATGAGTCTAATGATAATGAATCACTCAATTTCGAATACCATTAGGAGAGCAATGCTAAAGGAAGAAAATGCTAAGAAGTTCCGGAGATAAATAGTAGATCAATTTGCTGGTAAATGAAAAGATCGAAACTGGCACCATTCTTTCTAAGCTCATTTTAATGCAATACAAAGGCAAAGGGGACATAAAGGAGTACATTATGTAGATGTCTAATCTTGTTACTAAACTAAGGGCACTAAAGTTAAAGCTGTCTGATGAGATTCTTGTGCACCTGGTCTTTATCTCTCTTCTTATACAATTCAGTTCTTTTAAGATAAGTTATAATACATAAAAAAAAAAATAGACTCTAAATTCGCTCATTGTTCAATGTGTGCAAGAGAAAGAAAGACTGAAATAAGAGAAGATAGAAAATGCTCACTTAGCTACTTCTTCTCATGACAATGCTGCTAACAAGAAAAGGAAAAGGACTTATAAAGGAAAAGGAGTTGCAGGTAATGGGACTTCACAAGCTAAGGTGCAACAGAAATAGGATAATGTTATCACCTATTATTTTTATAAGAAAGTTGGACATGTGAAAAAAGACTGCCCTAAATATGCTAATTGGCTCGCCAAAAAGGCCAAATCACACTTAATCGATAGATACAGGTGCAACTACTCACTTTAAGTGTGACAATATAGGGTTGTTTAAGGAGTTGAGTGCCAACTGATGCTGAAAGACTGATCTATGTAGGCATTAGCACTAAAGTTCTAGTTAAGGTAATTGGATTATTTAGATTATAGTTAGAATATGGTTGTTATTTGGATTTGCATGAGACATTTTATGTATCGTCATTTAGACGAAATTTGATTTCTATTCCTTGTTTAGACAAATATGGTTATTCTTGTTCATTTGTAAATGGAAAGTTTAGTCTCTTTTAATATTCAAATATTAGTGGTACTAGTTCTTTAATTGATAATCTATGTAAATTGGATGTTTATGCCTCACATATTAATGAAATCTTGTATATAAATAATTATGGTATAAAGTGCAAATTAATTAATCAGAATTCTTCCGTGTTATGGCAAGAGCATTTAGGGCATATTTCTGAGCAAAGAATTCACAAACTTGTGTCCTAAAGAATTCTTGATTTCTTTAATTTTTTGGAGTTTAACATATGTACTAAATACATTAAGGGAAAACAAACAAATGTAAAGAAAGTTGGTGCCAACAAGAGTTCAAGCATCTTGGAATTAATTCATACTGATATTTATAGTCCTTACCTTATGGCTTCTTAGAACAGTAAACAGTATTTCATTATTTTTATAAATGATTACTCTCGTTGCGGGTACCTATACTTGATACATGAGAAGTCACAAATCTTGGACGTTTTCAAGACATATAAAGTTGAAGTTGAAAATCAGCTTGGTAAGAAAATTAAAGCTGTTAAATTTAATCGTGATGGTGAATGTTATGGTAGATATAATGGATCAGGTAAACAACATGTAGGATCTTTTACGAGATATTTAGTAGAATGTAGTGTCATTTCTCAATACACCATGCCTAGGACTCCAAGCCAAAATGATGTAGCTAAGAGACAAAACAAAACCATAAAGGATATGGTTAAAAGCATGATAAATCATTCTTCTTAAACAAAGTTACTTTGGGGGGAAGCTTTAAAGACTACAATATGTATCCTTAAACGAGTTCCAAGTAAAGTAGTAGTTAAAACCCTATATAAGCTATAGACTAATATTAAGCATCTATATGTTTTGAGTTGTCCAACTAAGGCTAGACCATATAGGCCTAATGAAAGAAAATTAGATTCAAGAATAATAATAAGCTGCTACTTTGTTGGGCACTCAGAAAGGTCGAGGGGTTTCAAATTTTATGATCTCTCAAGCAAGTCTTTTTTCAACTCGGGGAATACAAAATTTGAGGATGTTGAATATAGTGGGAGTGCTAAACCGAGGAACTTTGTCCTTAAGAAGGAATATAGTACTATTCCCACAATTGCAACTGAAAATGACCAAGCAATTATGCCTATCATTATACAAGATGCAAGTATAGATAATTAAGATGTTATTAAGTTACCTCCACTAATATGGAAGATCCCGCTCTTAATCACATAGAGGAGCAACAACAACATCAATTGGATGTGCTATTAAGGAGATCCATTAGGGAAAAGAGATTAGAGATTCAAATGATTATATCGTGTGTCTCCAAGAACCCGAGTTTGACATAGGACTGGAAGATAATCCAATATCTTTCAGCTAAGCCAAACAGAGTGTGAACTTCTAAAGTGAATGGAAGCCATGAAAGATGAGATGAAATATATGCAGAACAATGATATTTGGGATCTTGTTGAATTGCTAAAGGAGCGAAACCAATTAGTTGCAAATGGATTTTCAAAACCAAACAGAATTCAAAAGGCAATGTCAAGAGATATAAGGCATGTATGGTCACCAAAGGTTTCACTTAAAAGGAAGGCATTATTATAAAGAGACTTCCTCTCCAGTTTCATCGAAAAACTCTTTTACAATCATTATGGCATTAGTAGCTCGTTATGATTTAGAGTTACCTCAAATGGATGTAAAAACTGCGTTTCTTAATGACAATATTCAGGAAACTATATACATAATGTAGCAGGAAAATTTTATGTCAAATGAGTCAAAACATCTAGTATGCAAATTAAAGACACCCATCATGGTTTAAAGCAAGTATCCCGTCAATGGTATCAAAAATTTAATCAAGTGATTACCTCTTTTGGTTTTAAAGAAAATACTATTGATCTACGTATTTATTACAAAACTAGTGAGAGTAAATATATTCTCCTGGTGTTATATGTCGATGATATTCTATTAGCAAGAGGTGATATAGGCCTATTGTATGAAACTAATAAATTTCTTTCAAATAATTTTGAAATGAAAGATCTTGCTAATGCATCTTTTGTGTTGGGCATATAGATCTATCGAGATCGTTCTCGTGATATTCTTGGCTTATCAAAAAAGGCATATATTGATAAATTGCTTAATTGGTTTGGCATGAAAGATTGTGCACCAGGAGATACGATTATTGCTAAGGGTGATTACTTCAGTTTACTTCAATGCCTAAGTAAATAAATTGAGAAAGAAATAAGGAATATCCTTTATCCACCGACAGTAAAGAGTCTTATGTATGCTCAATTTTGTACGTGTCTAAATATTATATACGTTGTTGGAATGCTTAGCAGATATCTAAGTATTCCAAGAATAGATCATTGGAAAGCAGCAAAACAAGTTAAGCGGTATCTAAAGAGAACAGAAGACTTATGCTAACTTATCGAAAATTTGATCGTTTAGAGATCGTGGGGTATTTCGATTCAGATTTTGTTGGTTGCCTCAATAATAAGAGATCCACTTCAAGATATGTTTTTATTTTAGTTGAGAGAGTTGTATCAGGGAAGAGTGCCAAGCAATCACTCATAGCTTCTTCCACCTTGGAAGCAAATTTTATAGCTTGTTATGAGGCATCGTATCAAGGAACATGGTTACGGACTTTTATCATTAGGTTAAACATTGTCGATGGCAAAAAGATACCATTGAAGATAAATTGTGATAATAAAGTCGCTGAGTTGTATTCTAAGAACAACAAAAGCTCTTCAAAATCAAAACATATTAACATAAAGTTTCTTATTATTAAAAAGAGAGTTCAGAGTCTTCAAATCAATATTCAACATATCAATACAAACTTTATGGTTGTAGATTCACTTACTAAGGGCATACCACCTAAAGTGTTTCATGAGCATGTGGCTTGTATAGGTGTGGTTCATTCTGACGATATGCATGTTCAATAGGAGTTTGTTTCTGGATATTTATTTGTTTTTGATGTATTTTTCTGATTAGACTATAATATTATTTTTGTTTTGGTTATTGAAAACTTTGAAGTAAAGTTTTGTTTTTTCAATTGCAGTTATGCATAAAGTTTTGAAAGTGTGTCATTAAACTCTTTTGAGTTATAAAGTAGGACTAATTGGAAATATACATGAAAAGCGATCACATTACAGGATATTTTCATGCTACACATCCATATTTGATCTATGTCGTTGATTATATTGATATTGTGACCATTTATGACTCTAGTTAAGAAGAAAATGTGACAAAGATCGCTTTAATCCTATGTTAATATAATTAATGGACTAGATTGTTTAGAGATGCTACTTGATAAAGTTGTTTAATAATGTACAATTGTAAAGTGACATATGTGGTCCAAGTGGGAGATTGTTGGGAAAATTTCTTGATGTAGGCATGTATATTAACATTGATTGTACATTAATAAATGTGTTATCTAATTATTAGCCCATTAAAAATGATCAATTAAATTAATTAAATTCTTACGCTTTTAAGTTATCTCTTAATTAGTATGGATTACAATGTGTAGAAATCCAATTATTTATTTTATTTTATTGTAATGATGGGTTAAAATAAAATAAAATAACACATATAAATAGGTTGAGATTCTCGATCTAAATATAACGTAACATTTGCTTATATGTCATCTTTGAATGATATTAGGATTTTCTCTCTGTCAAGAAAAGTTTATACGTGGAAGGCAACTTCAAAACGCTAAGTCTCAATGGATTCAAATACTCTTCCGATCAATTTTTCTTTAATGATATAATATGAGATCCTGACTTAGATGGAATATTTTTTCATTAAGGTTTTGTTTTTCTCAGCAAGGAACTCCAATGTCTCTTAGCTTAGCATTCGGCTGGTTTTTAATATAAAAATGCCTAGAAACAAAAGCATAATTGTAGGTGATGTGAAAATGGAAAATGGCTTTCATTTGAGAAGTTTTGCACAAAACACAAAGACTATCGGCTTCTGATGAGAGTTAATTTTATTTTTTTGTTAATGTCTATTTACCTTTTAGCCATAACTTCAGTTAAATGTGGTAATAGAGAGTCCTTTGAGAGGAAAGGTGTTTGTCTAATTTTCAATCTCGGTTATCTAAATGAATAATCAAGATACTTTAAGTAAAAAGAAGTAATAATATCCCTTTAATAAACTATATTCTTGAAGCAAATTTTATAAGTAGAGTGAGTGTGTAAATTTGGTAAATTTTAGTATTAAATTATTTCAATAATATATAAAAATCATAATAAGAAGACATGATAAAACTACGATTGATGAAAATATAAAATATAATTATTTTTTATTAAGTTAAAAAATAAAATATAATAAACTTTTAATGTTTTATTTAAAAAAAAATCTAAAAAAAAAAATAAGAATATTTTAAATTATTTTATTTTTTAAAAAATTAAAATATTTACTGTAAAAAATTTAAATTTTAAATTTTTTCTTATAAAACAAAAATAATTCTTTCAGTTGTCAAAATTTTTTTAATACTAATCAAACAATATCAATAAATTTACAAATAATTTTGATCATTAAAAAAAATTTTATCAATAAAAAAAAAAAAACAAACTAAAGACACATTTAATGTACCTTTAAGAGCTCCGGCTTCCGCTTTGCTGCAAAAACGAGCAGTTAAAATTGTCGGACAACACGTTTTCCGAATTTCGTGAACAGTAGTGAATAATAACATCTTCACTCCTAAAACTTTTCTAAAATAATAAATTTACATAATTGTCTCAAATTTAGCAATGTGATCCTCACCACCTGAAAGTACCTTTTAGTTCTATCAAATTCACACTACAGTAAAATTAAAATGTTAAACATAAAATATTTATATCTTTGTTTGTTATTATTCTAAACTTAAGGGATGAAAATATTATTATGCATCAGAACTAATATCACCAATATTAATTTAAGCAAAATAAAATTATATCCTTCCCATTTTCTCTAAATCGCTTTTTCTCAAATGCTCAAATACAGAACTTTTAATCAGTTATTTGATTAAAAAGTATTTGATAAAATTTATGTAAAAAAATAATAATTTAAAATATAAATGTATAGAAAACATATAAAAAGTTATTTTTTATATATAATATCAAACATTTATATATTATTTTTTCAAATAGTTTTTTATTTAATTTCACTTAATAAACTAGTATTATCAAATACTTAACAACTTTCATTTAATGATTATACTTTTATCTGAAAATAGTTGTGACTCTATAAAATTTTAATTATAAATACGTTCTTAATTGAACAAAATATTAACTAAATCCTAGAGAGTTTGAAAAGAGCAATAAATTAGATTTACACATCTACCAAATATATATGTTTACATTAGAAAATTGTTTGTTTATTTCTTTCTTTTTAATAGGAGATAAAAAGAGAAAAAGATGGGTTAATTTCTTGCTTATTTCCTTCTTGTGTTAGGAGGAACCTTATACCATCTAGTAAAGTTTTGGCTGAAATTGATTAACAAATGGAATGAAAACTTCAATTATTATTTTATTTCAGTGGTTTTGTTATATTTTTTTGACATTTTGATTACAAAAAGAAAAGTCATCTCTGCAGACCTATTACAAAAAAGAAAGAAGGGTCTCTAATTTTATTTGTTTTCTCAGTAGTTTAATCAAAAAACACACACTTACTTCCAAAAGTGATTAAGTTTACCTTTAACTAGAGGTGACAAATGAGTCCATCTAATCCTACCTACAAGATAAAAGTTCAAGTGAGTTCACATGTCAAACTAGCCCAAATACGCACAATAGTCGTGTCGGATTAATTTAAACCTGCACGGTCTATGAAACACGACCCATGGAAACTATGCGAAGCTCATGCTTGGACCGGCCGATAGGCCAATTGACCATAGTTTAACTTCTGTAAATAAATAAAAATTTTATAATTAATAAAATTCAAACACAGAATTTGAAGACAAATATGCAATAACCTTACCGTTGCATCACTCACAGTCATTTATAAAATTATACAAATAAATAATATTTAACTAAATGTACATATTTAATTTATATTATTAAAAATATTATTTTAAAATTATTATATTGATAAAATATAATTTTATAATTTAAAATAATTCAAATTTAATAATTATAACTATTATTATCATTAATAATAATTTAACAATAATTTTATTTTTAATAATTTTAAATTATTACATTGATATAAAATAATTTTATAATCTAAATTATTTTAAATTATAAATTACTTTATATAATATAGAGCTATTAAAAACTAATAAAATTTGTAATATCACAAACTTAATACTAAAAGTTAAAAAAAAATAAAATATAAAATCTTGTACATTAATAATCATTTAAATAATTTATATAAATAATTACTCTTGTGAGGGAAAGATAGAGCAATGGGGACAACTCATATCATTTTTAGATTTATGATCTAAAAATTTATATAATAATTTAATTTTACAGTGGTCTTTGTTAAACTTGATATAAAATTTTAAAGAATATTAATTTATTGATTTCAATACATGTTTAAAGTATTTAACAAAAACTAGCTTCACAACTACAATTTTAATTTATTATTAAAAATATATTATCAATTTTTTTTATCAAATCTCATAATATAAATCAAATTTATTATATATTTTTAATAATAATAAAAATAATTTTTTATACGTAAAATCACCATTTCACATATCATCACAAAAATAAAATAAAAATAAAAATTTGATTTTTCACTAAATAATTGATGAAAATAAAATAATTGAAAACAATCATCAATTTAGTAATAATCAATTATTAATATTTATTAATCACAAATAAAATATAGTAATTTATTATTTTATCTAAAAAATTAAAAAAAATGATAAATAATTACATTTAGAGTATAACTTAACCAAAAGTTTTAAATATTAATATTAACATATAGAGTAGGAAATATATAATATGGTATCAATCATACTTAGTAATTTGTATAAATATTATTTTCTTAATAATCGCAATTAAAATATAGTAATTTAATTTTATAATAATAAATGAATCATTATAATCATATCAATATATAAATATTAAGGTAAAATTTGTAAATGAAAGAAAATTTAAATTTCAATATTAAATTTTAATTTTAAATTTCAAAATCAAATTTGAATTTTAAGTTTCAAAATTAAAACTCATAACTGTTGGAGTTTTTTTACTATTGGATTGGATTTTGGATCATAAAAATAATACAAATTATAATTTTTTAATTTAGTCAATTAAGTACATAATTATTGACAAATTTTTAATTTAATCAATTTTAGAATATTTTAAATTCATTTTTCTAATAAAGAAATTTGCTGAAATAATAAAAACTAACAAAATTAAATAATTTTTAATAATTAGAACAATAAATTTTGAGAAAATAAAAAACAATAAATTTATGTCAAATAAAATAATCAATTTGTAACTAGTGAATCAATTTATTGTAATATAATAATAGAAGATTAACAAAACAAAGAATTTCTTTTTCTTTTGATCTTTTATTTTCTTATCTATTAAATAAAATATTTTTCTGTAAAATTATCAAAAAATAAAAAACTCTAAGATTCATTTAATATATTTTAATGCTTGAAATATGTAATCAAGCCAATAAATTTAATACTTTAAATAAATTTTTGTAATACTTAAAATTTTGTTAATATAATCTTCATTTTTCATAATTTTATATTACATATATCATAATTCTATAATTTAAAATAATTCAGATTTAATTATCTATAAATAATTTAAATTATTCACTTAATGTTAAATAATAAAAATTATGTGTAAAAATTAAATAATTTTTTTGAAATTTTTGAAATTTTTGAAATTTAATTTTTAAAGAAAATAATTGTATTTTTAATCAAATTTGTTTTATTAGAATTTAAAAATTATGATATTAAAATATAATTAATGTTACTTCAAACAATTATAAAAAATAATTATAATAAAATTTAATTGAGATAATTATTAAAAATAAAATTATGATTAGATTATATAATTATTTTTTATCAATAATAACAATTTAAAAATAATATTTTTTTTTAAACAAATTAAATATTCATTTTTTATTAAATTCATTTCATTTAATTATTTTAATAAGTAAAGTTGGTCTAATGATACGGTTTTTAACATTACTTCCTTTCTCTTAGTGTTTGTGTTGGAGTCATAACAATTATAAATCTTCTCTTTTTATTAAAAGTCAAATCGACTTGTCCAGTCAAATCAATTTGGGCCGTGTAAGTTGGTTCGGCACAAGTTTGTGGACTGGTCGTTATGGCCAGCTCAACCTGCACTAGGTTCGGCCTATGAACTTGACTTTTCAACCCAATCCGACCCAACTATCGTAACGGGCCAAGTGGACCAATTTCCTAACTCTATCCTCAGCGCTTCGATATATATATTCTCAAATTGAGTTTATAACTATTTTTGTTGGCTTAGAAAGGACCACTTATATATAAAGTTGTTTTTTACTATTTAAAATTGTTTCTAGTATTGAGATCTTAAGTTTCTTCAATATTTAATTAACTTTGGTATGCAAACCTTCGTTTTACAACATAATATCATTGATCAAGACTTCGATTCTATAAGCTGAATTTTTATTTTAGTTAATCATTCTTTATTATTATTTCACATATTAAGTTAGACCAAATCTACAATATATTAGTATTTAAAGAAGAAACAAGAGTACCGAGCATCGTTTGCTTTGAAGTCAAAGAGTTTCTCTATCACATCACTGCAGGCTCTACAACAAACTCAAACTGGTAAGTTTTATGCACATTCATATATCTATATCTATATATATATATATATATATCGATCGTATTATTGTTTTTAGAATTATTGATGCAATTTTTATCCAAACTTGATGACGTGGATACCCTATTTACACATCTGCTTCAAGTAGTAGAAGTTCTTTTTCTTTTCTACAAAATAAAGAATGGTCGGGAGATGTCTAATTATTTTTCAGCGTAAATCCTCCAACGATCAAGTTCGTTAACAAAAATATTATTAGAGAGAGAAACTCTAAATTTAGAGAGACAGAATTTTTCCGAATGACCTTGGGTTTTTTCTTTCCTTCAAAGTAAAAATTTGGTCTTTTATAGTAGTTCATTAATTTGATAAGGGTTTTGTAATTTCTTTAAACAAGTGTCAAGATGTAGGCGCCACATGACATACTTATAACTTCTTATAACTTCTTATAACTTCACCATGTGTATTTATTTATGTTGACTTCTGTTACTGTCTCCCTCCTTTGAACCCTTGTGCTATTAGAAGAAGGGCATAGTCATTTCTCTCTCCTTCCACTTGAGCTTTTGGTTTTGGGAGATAGTGATAGGCTTCACACTTAAGGAAACCGCTTCCCCTTTTTGAGTATATGCACATTTAAGTGCAAGTACTTTCATGGGAGTTTATAGGTTTTCAATTTGATGGAACCTCTCGCTTTCTAATGAGTGTTTACAAGATTTTAGCAGGAAGCAAAATTAAATTTCACAATCAAGGAAGCCTCTCTCTTCTTTTTGGAGTACTCAGTTACCTTCAGGTAATGAGGTCTTATAGGGATTCATTTTACAATCGTCGTCTATTTCTCCTCGTCAAAGTCATTTTAGTAATTCGCCTCAAAAGTTTAATTGTCTCCTTAGAAACAAGGGTCTCCTACTAAGCTACAAATTAATCTTGTGTTCAAATTAATTTTAGGCTTAGGCCTATTAGTTAAGAATTTTGGGTATAACAAGAATAATACTCATCAATGCTTTGCTTTTGATCTTTCTATATTGACTTGAAAATTTTCTTTGTACTGATTAATTATGGTAACTGTTGAAGGTAATAGATCTAGGGGTGGGTTGATATGTTAATGAAATTAACTTTTCTTCTCCATTCTTCTTGAAATCACATTTGTCCATACAATAAAATATTCTCTCTCCAAACTTTCTCCTTTTTATTTAAAATATTTATTATCTGAAATCTAAAATTGTAATATCATATAATCTAAATGATATTTTAAATGAAAATATTATTAATGAGAATTTTGACATCAATGTATTGGATTTTTTTCAAGGGAACTCATCAATTTGCAGGTATTCTTTTTCTGTCTTTTAATATTAGAATTCCAATCACATTGATAGTAATTGTAATTTCTTTCCGTTCTCCTTTTTTATTTTGTTCAGTTTTATTTTATTTTAGTTTTTTCATTGGAGAAAGGGGAGGAAGTGGGAGTTCTTATACAGTTGGTTGCCGTGAAGTAATTAATTTTATTCTAAATTTTCAGCAAGTTGCTTCACTGAGCACCCAAAGTGTTACTTCAGACATTAATCTTTCCTCTTGTTGAAGATATGATGTCCTTTTAAGCTCTAGAGGCAAAGATACTCGTAAAAACTTCAAAGATCACCTTAATATTGCTTTGAATAAAAAAGGAATTAATGTATTCAAAGAAGATACAGACATTGAGAGAAGAAATCTATTTCGCAAGACTTTTTAAAGCTATTGAAGAATTAAGAATTTTAAGTATTATTTTCTCAAAAAACTATGCTTAGTTGATTTAGTGCTTGGAAGAACTTGTTAAGGTTGTTGAATGCAAAAATAAAAGTGCTGATCAACAAATTATTTTTCTAATGTTTTACGATGTGGAACCAATTATTCTAAGGAAACAGACATGCAACTTTGAAGAAGTTTTTGCTAAACGTGAAGAATCATTTAGGGAGAATATAGGAAAGGTGTAAAAGTGGAGAGACGCTCTGGAGGAGATGGCTCATATCTCAAGATGGGAATTAAAGGATAGGTATTTAATTATTGTTATATTTTTTTCTCCTTTTTAAATATATTATTTTATTTTCAAGAAGGAACGAGAGGACATTTATTATATGAAAACATCAAATCTTTTTTATTCTTTTCTGTTTGCAAGAATGAGTAAGAATTTATAGAGGATGTTGTCAAGGATATATTAAGTAGATTAATTCCTACAAATTTTGAAACTCATAAAAATTTAGTAGGAATAAATTCACGTTTAGAGGAACTGATGTTGCTTTTGGATACAAAATCTAATGGCATTCACATGACAGGAATCTGTGGGATGGGTGGACTGGGTAAGAGAACTATTGTGAGAGTTCTTTATGATTTAATATCTTGTGAATTCAAAGGAAGTAGTTTTCTTGTCCATGTTAGAGAAATTTGTGAAAAAGATGGCATGATCTCTTTACAAAAACAACTTCTTTATGAATTATTAAAGTTAACAAATTGTAACATATGGAATGTCTATGCTTGCATTAACTTAATAAAAAGTAGGTTGGGACAAAAAAAAATTGTTTCTCATAATCGATGATGTGGTTCATGAAACGCAGTTAGAATGTCTAGCCAGAAAACATGATTGGTTTGGTTTAGATAGCAGGGTTATAATAACATCGAGAGATAAACATTTATTAATGACATGTGGAGTGGATGAAGTGTATAAGCTTGAGGAGCTATGTGATGATGAAGCTCTTCAACTATTTTGTATGAAAGCCTTTGGAGCCCATGAACCTCAAAGAGAATATGAGCATTTGCATAAACGTGTTGTAAAGTATGCAAGTGTCCTTCCATTGGCTCTAGAAGTAATTGGTTCCTTTCTGTTTGGTAGAATTGTTGACGAATGGGAAAGTGCACTACAAAGATTGAAAAATGATTCAAAAAATGAAATTTTACAGATAATTTAAATAAGTTTTAATGGGTTAAAAGCAATAGAGAAGAAAATTTTTTTTGATATTGCATGTTTCTTTAAAGGTTTTGATAGAGATTATGTTATAAAAATTTTGGAGAGTTGTGATTTAAACCCAATAATTGGCATACTTGTTCTCATTGAAAAATCATTAATAGTAATCAATAATAACGCACTGTGGATACATGATTTGGTACAAGAAATGGGCCACAATTCTGTGAAAAGACAATGCCTTGAGGAACCTAGAAAACGTTGCCAATTGTGGCAAAACGAAGATGTTGACAATTTGTTAACAAAAAAACACAGTAAGTGACTTGCTAGAAAACATATATTTTCAATTCATGATCAGCTATTGTTTTAACCAGTTGAATCTCTTCATTCTTTTATCAATTATTTTGACATTCTTCTCTTCTTGTTTATGATTTCAGGGAACCGAAGCAGTTGAAGGCATAATGCTCAACTCTTGGAAAGATAACACACATTCAAGACCAAAAGATAAATCCTTTTCTAAAATGACCAACCTAGGACTGCTCAGAATCCATAATGTAGAGCTTCTCGAAGGTCTTAAAGGGCTCTTGAATGAGTTACGGTTACTTGATTGGCATGGATATCCCTTAGAATCGTTGCCATCAAATTTACATTTAGATGCCTTTTAGAAACTAAGAAAGCTTCCAGAGACTGAGAGAAGAATGGAATGCCTTTTAGAGCTTCATTTAGATGGGTGCTGTTGAAGAAGCTGGGCCTCAAGTAAATCCCAAATCATTTGTCAGTATAACCCAACCAACACTATAGTACAGATGCCAGCAAATAAAAAAGAGATAAAAGGCATGGATTCTGGTACAACAAAAAACACGCACTACAGCAATCATGCCACAATGTATACAGAAACAAATTTGCATTTGCTTGATGGAGATCATAGAATGTCTGTATTGAATTAATATAGACTGTTTTATAGAATATTCGTTAGGGTTAGCTAGGTCTTTTTTGCTTCCTATAAAAGATATCATTATATTTTCTAAGTAGTAGCCGTTTTACTAGAAATAATAGGAATTTTCTACTCCAAAATTAACTTGGTATCAGAGCTATGACGACTAGTAGCAACAACAATGCAACTACCTTAAATCCTTCCTCAACAATTCAGCCAAATACACCTTTTTTTTTGGTACTCCTATCAAGCTCACCCACTCTAATTATTTGTTGTGGAAGACTCAAGTTCTGCCAAGCATAAGAGCAAACAGCCTTGAAGATTTCATTGATGCAAATCAACAAATACCTAGAAGGATGCTTGTTAGCATAGACCAGGAGCAAAATGTTGTCACCAACATCAATCCCGAGTACTTGGTATGGCAAAAACAAGATCAAATGTTGATGAGTTGGATGCTTTCCTCTATGTCTGAAGGAGTTCTGGGTATTGTTCTTGAATGTAAGACATTGCTTGATCTGTGGAGTGCCTTGCAAAAAATATTTCATGGCTCAAACTACCGCAAGAACAATGCATCTGAGAAGTGAGATTCACAACACCAAAAAGGAAGGTATGTCCATGAATGAGTACTACCTGAAGATGAAATCTCTGGTGGAGGATTTGAGATGTGCAGGAAATTATGTGACAAATGTTGAACTGATACATTTTCTTATGGAGGGTTCAGGACCTGAGTATGATCCAATAGTTGTCAATATCACTTCCAGGCCAGAGAAGCTACCACTGCAAGAAGTTTATTCCATGTTAATCAGTCATGAGAAAAGAGTAGAAAAGAATCAGTCCCCTGCAGACATCAACTTCGGAACAAATGTTACAACAAACTATATGTAGCCTAGGCATAACAACTTCAACAAAAGAAATTGGTTAGGAAGAATGAATCAAAACCAGCATGTTGGAAATTCTGAGAACAAAGGGAAAGAAAAGAATCTTGGGGAAGATGGTATCAAACCTATATGCCAAATCTGCTTCAAACCAGGACATGAAGCTTGTAGGTGTTGGAACAGATTCAACAAGAAGTTTGTTCCAAGGACTGGTAGCAGAAACAACCTGAAGTAAGCCTACGTAACAAGTCCTGAAACCACAATTGACTCAGCTTGGTATCTAGACAGTGGAGCTTCAAATCATGTCACCAACAACCTTGCAAATCTCTCTATTGGATCTGAGTTCAAGGGTGAACAACAACTGGCAGTAGGTAATGGATACTTGCTCAAAATCACTCATATATGTTATGCATCATTGCCCACAGTTCACACACAAGACATCAAACACCTCCACCTGAAAGATATTTTACATGTGCCTGCAATAACCAAAAATTTGATTAGTGTATCTAAATTAATTTCTGATAACAGCATTAATGCCATCTTTGACAAAAACTTGTGCTTAATCAAGGACAAGTTGCAAGGGAAAACACTAATGCAAGGAGTGGCTAAAGATGGGTTACATCAGCTGCTTTGTTGCCCTTCCAATCTCACCACATCTTCATCTTCCTTTTTCTCAGCATAAAAGAATGGACCAACACCCAAGAATCCTGAGTCTATGTTGTCCTTTTGTTTATACAACTCAGAGTATACTAGGAAATAAATAAGTATAGATGGAGACTGGAATGTATGGCATAGGAGGCTAGGACATCCACACTCTCTTTCTTTGAAAAAGAGTCTATCAAATTGTACTCACTTTGATGTCAATGAAAAATTTATTTCAAATTTTTGCAAAGCTTGTCAATTTGGGAAATTGCATAAATTAGCCTTTAAAAGCATAGAAACCATATCATCAAAATCTCTAGAGATTATACATTCTGATCCCTGGTGACCAGCACCAGTATTGTCAAACCAAGGGTACAGATATTACATAGCCTTAGTTGATGATAAAACCAACTTTACATAGATATATACCATGAAAACCAAAGGAGAAGCACTCAGCATCTTCAAACAATTCAAAACACCAGTTGAAACTATGCTAGACAAGAAAATCAAAGCCATACAATGTGATATGGGAGGTGAATTCAGAATGTTTGAGCTTACCTGAAACAGGAGGGAATAACCGTGAGATACTCATGTCCATATACCCATCACCAAAATGGAAAAGCAAAGAGAAAACACAGACATATTGTAGAAACTGGCCTCACCTTGCTAACTCAAGCAAGCATGCCACTCAAATTCTGGTGGGAACCCATCAAAACCTTGATGAAGAAACTTAAAACACATATAGCCTAAATCAACAATATTAACCAAACACTATCCCTTCAAACTGTGAATCACCTAAAACACCTATAACACAGCAAGCACAAAGCCTATTGCCAACACATCTTGTGATAACTAGAGCTAAAGTAGGAATCTTTAAACCAAAGATCTACTCAATCATTGTCACAAAACAACCTACAACTGAGATTCCGAGAGATGTTCAAGTAGCCTTGCCAAGTCCAGAATAAAGCCAAGCTATGGTAGATGAACTTACTACCTTGAAAGAAAACCAAACTTGGACACTTAACATAGATTTCCAGGTTCAAGGTAAGACTAGTTGCCAAAGGGTATCATCAAACGGCAAGTGTAGATTACAATAAAACCTTCAGCCCAGTCGTTAAGGCTTTTACAATTAGGATTATTTTGAGCCTTGCAGTGATCAACAACTGGGATTTGAGGCAAGTAGATCTGAACAATGCATTTTTGAATGGTGATCTGACAGAAACAGTTCACATGACACAACCTGAAGGATTCCTTGATGCAACTAAACCTAATCATGTTTGCAAACTAAAAAAAGGCTCTCCATGGCTTGAAACAAGCTTCAAGAGCATGGTTTGAGAAGTTGAATAATGCATTGAAGCAATGGGGATTTGAATACTCAAGGTGTGATACGTCTCTCTTCTTCAAAAGAATTGGCAAAGACTTGGTAATCATTTTGGTACATATTGATGATATTGTGGTCACAGGTAGTAACAATGAAGAAATATAAAGAATCATATACTAAATGAATAAAACCTTTGCCTTGAAAGATCTAGGACAGCTACATTACTTCCTTGGAGTCGAAGTTAGCAGAACAAAATCAAAACTCACACTCTCACAAAGTAGATACATCTGTGAATTGCTGAGTAGAGTTAATACGAGTGGTTCTAAAGGATATCACGAAATTTGAACAATATCTTCTAGATATAATCTTGGAGTTGTAATCCCCCTTCACCTATTACAATGTTTGAAAATATTACTAAAAATAGAAACAAAAAGAGTTGAGTCATGTTTTACAGAGCCAAATTTGAGCAGGAAGTAAAGGAAAGTGAACTTACTTTGTTAAAACTGTTAGGAATATTTCCCCTTAATCCTAACGGATGTAGTGATTGACCCCACTTTCCCTTTACAAAAACCTATTTGTGCTTCCAATCTTTGTTGCAAGAGAGGTTATCAATCACCTGTCCTAAGCCTAGATTGGAGGTAATAGAAGCTCAGGCTGGCCTTCGGGTTCTTCTTCAACAAGTTCATGTACTTGATCTCATCTAGGTTAGGCTCAAAATTAGATGCGACTTTGGCCCATATGAAGAGGCCAATTATAATCCGCCACTATTAACATCTAGTTAGTAAAGAGGGATACAAAGTGTGACGGAGGGTGGCAAAGTACAATTATATAGGCAATCCAAGCCCGAGGTTAAAAAATTCATTATGAAATGCAATTGCATGGCATTTGGGTTGACTTAGAATTCTTTGGCGTCAAGGAGCTCAGAGACTATATCGTCTGGGATTTGATAGGCTTTCCTATAGGCCTTTAAATCGATAGTCGTAATAGTGGATTCAAACCAGTAAGCCTCATAAGGGCCATTTTTCTTTGTTATATCAAGGGCAGATTCAACCTAATCATTATCATAATCTTCCTCATCATCACCATCCTCATTTTTCCCCTCTCCTCTTTCACCATCATTTTCATCGTCACCCTTATCGTTTTCGCCATTACCTTCACTGTTAGTCTCATCATCTCCATTTTTACCACTTGCCTGACGGCATTCTGTATTTCAGAACATCATCACCAGTGGACAGTTATGTTATTCACTCTCAAAACAGCACCGCCTCTATTCCAGAAAACAATGGTAAAGATTTTTATCCCACTAGTTTCAAGGTTGTCAAAACCCTCAACAACTCTCTGAGGAGTACTTATATAGCTAGTGACAACTGATTTTTCAGGCTTTTGGGTGGCCTTCTGGACCAAGTTCTGCAGATGTCGGAGAACCTCTTGATCTCCCATCTCAGTTCTATCAGGTTCCATTTCCCCCGACACAACGAAAGAAGAGCTGTCAGATATCATTATTATCTTAGAGACCCTAGTTTCGATTCGCGGGTCATACATAGCTAAAGAAGTGGCTTTCTTAAATGAGATTTCTCCATCGTATAGCTCTACATAAGCTAACCTAGTTTTAGGCGACAACCAACTCCACACATATCAAAGGAGCTGAATGACGAGCTCACCAAATCACTCCCTGGGCTACTAGGAAAATGAACCAGGGGCTCCTCAAATTTGTTCTAAGAGTCCCTTTCATCAGATGCCACAGTTTGTCCCATGGACCGTAGTCAAGGTAAACAAGATTTGGTCAGCTAGACCAACATCAACTCAGGTTAGGAGAATATATACTCGGGTATGTAACAAATCCTTGTTTAATTACCTAATTGGCTCTATCTGCTGTGGTGCAGACTATGAACTTTACTTGGACTTACCTATGTCCTAAGTAACGAAAAGTAAGTCTCTATGGTTATAGAACATTTTGAACCATACACAAAAATAGCTAAAACGGTGCCCAAAACACACAGTAACACGTTTTAAAACCCTAGATTATAGAAGTGATATATGCTTAAATTTTAAACTATGCTAAAACCCATAATATATCATTTCATAATCCATCACAAAACAAGTACACTAAAGAGATTTTTTCATCAAAATGGGAAAGAAAGACTCATATTAGTTTTGATGATATGTGAAAGAAATTAACATCAACAGAAGAAATTCATAAAATGCGATAAAGAATAGAGGAAGCACTCACTGATTTGGGAAGTCTTTGTTGTTGGTGGATATCACGCGAGAAAGATCACTGTGATGCGAAGTGTTGGGAAGCTTTGATTGTACAAGAAATGCACTGAGAGTCTTCGATGCTTGATGTGTCTGCCAAAAGTGAAGAAAAGAAGAGGAAATGTTGACTTTAAATAAATTGAAAATCTTCAATTCTAACCATTGAAAAATGGAAGGATGAGATCGAATCGCATGGTTACTAATATGAGGTAATAGCTTAGTGGAAAGAACATGCCACGCTGGACTAACATGATGGATATAAATGGCAAGCACAGATGAAACCAACGGACGCCATAACTATTCTACATTGTTTATGGCTACTACATGCCTCGTGAGGTAACAGTTGCAAATATTGGGGCTGTGTTGTTAAATGCAGCTGCTGCTTTATTGTACCTTGAAGAAACTCTAAGCTTACTAGAGAAGCTTCTCGCTTATTCAGGTCAGCTATCAGTTTCCAATGAAAATTCTTTTTATTGAAAATTGGGGGCCGTAGAGTCGTGGGAGATTTACGAGATCAAAGGTCGAACTAATTCACCTTAGGGTCAAACATACCATATCCCCAATGTGGAATTGCTACATATCAATTGTGCAGACTTGTGTGACTCCAAACCATGAGGTCAGGTCAGTGAATATTGTCCAAGGTAGCCTATAACACAAGGGAGCAACGACTAGTGGACAAGAGTTAGCGCGAAAATCGTGGGATAACAACCCACTATCCCATCTTTCTACGAACTCTGGTAGTAGTTATTTATTAACAATGAAAGTCGTGATAATGGTTAGGAAGTTCAATTATATAAAGACCAAAATAAAGGAGACATGTTTGAGAATATTTATTAACATATCATATCGAAACTGTGCTAAATTATTGCCTCACTAAATTCAAAGAATTTTTCTTAAACATTGGAGAGTTTTTGCTAAAACGTAGACCTTCCTCTAGTTTTCTTTTCTTTTGCATATCAAAAGTGAAAGAAAAGAGGGATTTGTTGGATGTTACATCCCAAAATTCGGTTATCAACGTAATATTTTTAAAATTTCAAAATTTAAGATTAATTTATTACAGTTGGATTTCTTGAAATTGGATGACTCCATACAAACTCGATCCTTTCAATCTTATAGGGATTTACTCATTCTATCGTCATTAAAACTTGCATACTCAGGCCATATCCCTCTTATTTAATCTACTTGTTATCAATAACTAATGCAAAATTATAGAATTAATCGAACATTAATTCTACGTTATGCATATATAGACATATATCGTTGAATGAGAATAATTAAATATTACTTTTGCACTTAACCAAAAAAAAAAAATACAAAAAGACGTACACGCACAACTAATCACTTGCAAGTTCTACCAAATTATTAAAGAGTAGGGCCTACAATACCTTCAGAGCCCACGTACCTCCGTTAACTTTTTCTTCATCACTTCATCTTTTTCTCCTCTTTCGTAACGAGAAACAATCTTGCATTTTTTATTAATTATAAAAATAAAAGCAGGTAAAAATATTATTTTTCACTCTTTTGACCTCGTATAATTTGTTGCTAAAAGCGAGCATTCACTTCAAGTATTTATCAATTAAACATGTTTTTTCTGATTTTTGTGTTTTTGATGTTACTATCTTTTTAATTATGTTACTCGATAGATGTCTTAAGAAACACCAAATGATAATATTTTTACTTTTAAAAAATTAACTATAATAAATTATAAAAAAATATATCTAACTTGTTTTAATGTATGATTTTTGTAACAATTAGAAAAAGTAGGACCTGACGTTATCGGATATCTCTATCAATTTTAATTAATATAGACAGAGAAAATAAAGAAGAATATATATTATGGTTTAAATAAATAAATAAATAAATAAATAAATAAAATACTTGGAGTCTATGACGCCATTTATGATATCACCTGATGGGTTATGATATCTATGGACGATACTGGACCAATAATGGCTTCTGCTTGTTCTACAGCTTCTGCTTCTAAGAAATTCCAAGAACGTGTCGTTTGGAGTTCAAAAATTGGATCTGGGAACACTGATACCATTTATCAGATTGCTTTAGATTTCCTCAATATTTTACATTCGTACATACGTATTTCAAGTTTTTTTTTTTGGTTAATCCGATACCGTTTTGATAGCATCTGATGTTCTTCTATCCATGATATAATACCAGAGAGTAAATATTACCAGAGTAGAGAAGCTTCTTGGTTAGTGAGCATGGCAGAGCAAATATTGAAAGAATGTTTATAATGGTGGATTAGAGAGAGATTCTTTCAATCTCGTCGCTGCAAAAATTGATTAGATCACCCATGAAAAATAATGGGCATTAATTAATTAATTAATTAATTAATTAAAATGAGATCTTAAAAATCCAAATTAATAATTATTTGATGATGATGATAAAAAAGAAAAAGTAATAGCATAAACTTGGAATAATGAAGATAATTACTGTAAATGAGCCAACTCTGCAACTTCAACATCTTCTCTTTTGGCATTAATATTTGATGAAGTAGTTCCCATATACACAACATAATGCTGAGAAAACAGAGTGCATAACGTCATTCAATTAATCTTCGTAATATTTTTAAAAGAATAATGCAAAACTACTCGTTTGGTTGCCAAGACATTGTGCAACAGCGAGGAAAATTAATTACAAGAAGCATTTCTACCAGATGAGGTGGGTTAACCAAAAAATATACACAAAAAGAAAAAAAAAAGCATAAAAGAAAAAAGGACTACCTTGGGAATTTGATTTGATGAAGAAGAAACAATGAAAAAAGGCCAATGGAGGGACAGAAAAGGGAAGAGTTGCAGCCAGGAAGCCGTGGAAGGAAGAAGGGTTTCTCAGCACCTGGTTATGCTTGCAAAATTATTGCGTAGAGACATGTGAAAGAAGGAGCCCGGTTTATATCAAGAATACTAACAGCTTTTTCACATCCATAATTTAGGAAATTACGACAATTTATTATTATTATTATTTATTTATTTATTTTACATAGTTTTAAAAATCGGGGTATTCTATTTTTTAAAAGAAATTATGATATATATTCTTAAATTTCAACAAAAAAATTAATTTGATATGTGCTCGTAACTAGTATAATTTTATTTAATTTTAAAAGTACTATAATTAAAGTCTTAAGTAATTAATTGAAATAAATTTTGAAATAGAAAAGGCTCAAATGTGCTGCGGGTAAAAGCCAAAAACCTTGAAAAGGTCAATTATTTTCAAATTTTCATAATATTTATGGCTAATATTGCAGACTACGTACAAACATCTAATCTTGATATGTTACGCTTTGCATTGTCGGTTCCATCTTAATCCTGTGGAGGATGAAGATGATCATCTCTCACACTGCTGGCCTGCTCAGACTCTCGTGTTCCCCGTAGCTTTTGTTCTTTCTGACCGCCGACAAATTGCTATCGACAGAGAAAAAAAGGTTGAACCCGTGATTTTAAATTATAGTTTACATTAAAGCATTAATAATTTAAATAAATGAATCATATTAAATCATATTTAAGTAAATACAAATATAATTTATTTATTTTTATTTTAATATAAATATAATTTATTTAATATTTATATTAATTTTTTTAAATTTAAATACGATTAATTTATTTAAATATGATTATTTTTTTATTCGTTTAAATATGATTATTTATTTAAAATATAATTTATTTAAAATATAATTAACTTATAGTAAAAATAATAGAAATAAATTGATTTATTATTTTTATTCATACACCATCCATTTAAATTAATAAATAATATTTTTTATCATCTATAAACAACCGACAAGTAACATGATAAATTCAATTTTAATTCTTTAAAATAAAAAAAATAACAAAAACAACATAAACGCAAGTAAAAACTGAACAACAAAAATTTAATTCAATTCTTACAAAATAACAAAAACAACATAAACAATAATAACTAAAAACTAAACATTGTAAATTAAATTCAAATATACAAATAACAAACAACATAAACAACAACAAAATCTAGAAAATATAAACTCAAATATTAATTTCTCAAATAACAAATGACAACATAAGCAACATAATTATCTACAAACTCAAATATCAACTTTTTCAAGTACCAACTAAGAATAATTGTACTACTTTCTGATGATGGAGTGCTAGTGATATTCAAGTTTAATATTCTTCCAATAAGATCACCCAATTGGGCATGATGCTTTCTGTAACAATAATAAAAAAAAATTATAAATATCATAATTTATAAGCAAAAAAATGAATCGAATTATTTATATAAAAAATTTAATTACCACTCTTTCCAAACAACCAAAGTCGACAAATTAGAACTATCATAACTTATTAAAAAAATATATTTAAATCATTTATATAAAAAATTTAATTACCACTCTATCCAAACAACTAATTTCTTGTGAAAAACAATCTCTCCAAACAACCAATTTCTTGTACAAAGCAAAATCTCCATTGCTAAAATTCGATTCAGATCATATGTAGATATAGGAATACTGAAGACATTACGAGTCATGGAAGTAAGGTTAGAATACGAAACTCATTTTTTCTCCCAAATTCTAAAATGTCCAAATTAACATTTTTATATACTTGCGGTTCTTCCAAATTCACATTTCAAAAAATATATAAATGAATTTTTTTCTTTTAAAATATTTAACATATATAGTATATTAAAAATTATATACATGACTAAGAAAAATAGTATATAGTTTTCACTTATAATTTTAATAAAATTAAAAAATATACCATATAAATTTGTCATAAATATTTGGTTCTAAATTTAAAGAACCCACAAAAACCATTAGTTTTAGAGAAATTATGAGTAAAATTAGTGATGTTAGTCAATATTTATCCAAAAACCGGTTACCTACTATTCCACCTAATATTATTTATGATATAGAAAAATTTGATTTTAGGACTGCTTTTTCTATCAAAGAACATGAGAAAATTTTATCTTTACAAAATGAATTTGAAGAAATTAGGTTACTCAACTCTACAACCCTCAATAAATACAAGGAATAAAGTTTTAACTATATTCATTTTGCACTTATTCAAATAGCAACCAAATCTTTAGCTAGAAAAGGTTTAAATTCTTCAATTTTAGTTCTCCTTAAGGATAAAACATTGCTCAAATTCCAAGATTCTCTTTTAGGTGTAGTTAAATCAAATCTTTGTAATTGAGTTATTTATTTCAATTGCGCACCAAATTTCTAAGTTAGTTTACATGATCCAACTATCTTAAATATTCTTGTACTCAATATTCATATTCCAGAAATTAAATTTCAACCACATAGGCAAGGATACATGTTACTTTATAGAATTTATTTTAAACAAATTATTTCCCAATTTAACCGTCGATGCTTATTACATGACAACAGGGGAGAAACATCTATTCTTAATATTCAAATAGAAGACGAAGATACTCCAATAGATTTTTTTACTCCAAAATTACTCAAATGGGATGAAATTAGCATTCCAGAAAACTGAAAAATAGATCAGCCACAAGTCCCTAGAAATTTAGGCCAAAAAGAAATTTCTCAAGTAGTAGAGACTAATGATGGGAAAAATTTTTTTAGATTCAGTTCTTTCAAACAACCTAGACCATCAACTAGTCATTCAGATTTTCAAGCTGCTAGATCATCATTTTCTATTCCTAACACTTCTAGAGTCCAAACTACTAAGAGGATTTAGATACTCAAAGTTCTGTTTAGTATACTACTCTAGTAGCCGAACCAATACATAAGCCATAATCTCTAACTTTTTATGATTTTCAAACTATTGACACAATAGTTAATGAAAATTGGGAAATAAACAAAAATTTTCACTCAAAATTAAATGGTGGGACAAATATGACTTTAAACAAAATTACTCCATTAGCAATTACTCAATGGTTAAAGTCAGAAAATGGAATTGTTAAGACAGTTAAAGAAGTCTCTTCCTCGCCTCCAAAAAGGACTTCTACTCCTCCTGACAAGACCAACTCTAATACTCTTCAAAAGAATAAAAGACAATATTATGCCAAAATGTTTGACGAACTAATCAAGAAAATGGAAGAGAGAGAGGAAAACAACATTAAAAAATCTTCAACAGGATCTACTCAACTACCGACCAACAACCTATGTGGTGGACCCTTCTCACAAGACCCTTTTGATTTGTAAAAAATATTCAAGACCACATAAAGTTGCTCAATTATCCAAATATTCAAGACAAGGCATATTTATCATATGACCAACAACAAGCATCTTCAAGGATAATTATTCAAAGTAAAGGCATATCTCCCACGTGACCGACAATAAGCATCTTCAAGGACAATTATTCAAGACAATGTAACTTTTGATGGATTTAGTCAATTTTGTTGTATTCAATAGTTGTACTCAATTATGGACAAAATTACGCAAATGTATCTGTAAATTAGACAATTGTTTTCTCACAAGAGGAGACAGAATTTTAGAAGAAAAACTTGAGTGCAAATCTCCTTTTATAATACTTTTCTTTAGCTATCAACACAATCTCTTTTAATATTTTCAAAATTAAACATTGTCTTCAAGTGCATGCAATTTCTAATTATGTGTAATTCATTTTTAATTTTACTTTTCAAATTTATTATTTTCAAATTATTATCAAATTGTTATATTTTCTAGGCTATTTTGGTATTAGAGTTAAATGATTTTGAGGTTGTTGAAGTTTTAATAAAACAATTGTTAGATAAATAGTTTAAATATAGAACATCCTAGGTATAGAGAGGGAGCAGTGTAAAGCTGTTTATAGGTTTGGCAAGCCAAGTCGCGAGTGGCCGTAAGATCCTACGTGAAAGTGAGGTTGTAAGTTCAGCGTTCAACCCGAAGGTGTTCCCCTAACTCTCTTTATATTTAGAATTTATGTGTTTTGAATTATTTATTTGCAATAGTTTTAATTATGACTTCTTCAATTAGAAAAATATTTGGTTTTAAATCTAAAGAACCCACAAAAACCATTAGCTCTAAAAAAATTATAAATAAAATTAGTGATGTTAGTCAATATTTATCCAAAAACCGGTTATCCACTATTCCACCTAATATTATTTATGATATAGGAAATTTGATTTTAGGACTACTTTTTCTATCAAAGGACATTAAGAAATTTTATCTTTACAAAATGAATTTGAAGAAATTAGGTTACTGAACTCAACTGCACTTAATAAATATAAGAAATGAGATTTTAATTATATTTATTTTGAATTTATTCAAATAGCAATCAAACCTTTAGTTAGAAAAGGTTTAGATTCTCCAATTTCAGTTCTCTTTAAAGATAAAACATTACTCAAATTTCAAGATTCTCTTTTAGACATAGTTAAATCAAATCTTTATAATTGAGCTATTTATTTCAATTGCGCACAAAATTTTCAGGTTGGTCTACATGATCCAACTATTTTAGATACTCTTGTATTCAATATTCATATTCCAAAAATTAAATTTCAACCGCATAGGCAAGGATACATGTTACTTTATAGAATTTATTTTAAACAAATTATTTCTTCATTTAACCCTCGATCCTTATTACAAGACAATAAAGGAGAAACATCTATTCTTAATATTCAAACAAAAGACGAAAATACTCCAATAGATTCCTTTACTCCAAAATTACTCAAATAGGATGAAATTAGCATTTCAGAAAACTAGAAAATAGATCAACCACAAATCCTTAGAAATTTAGTCCAAAAAAAAATTTCTCAAATAGTAGAGACTAATTAATGATGGAAAAATTTTTCTTAAATTCAATTCACTACAAGAATTATGATCTTTTGTGGCTGATGTTTGCGGCTGATTTTCAATCCGCCATAAATACTAGTTATTTGCAGCCAAATTGCGGCAGAATATAATTCAGCTGCAAATAACACATTTAATTGCGACTGTTTTAAAAATCAGCCACAAATAACAATTAAAAAGTTCGTTAGCAATTAAATATTTAAGTATCTATTAAAAGTAATATATAATCTCTTTTATATATATATATATATATATGATAGATTAAGATAAATTTTCTCAGAAATGATATATTAGTCCCTGAATAACACGGACTAAAATATTTAAACATATAAATTTATATCCAATGTTATTAGTGAGATTATGTTGGGGACGAAAATGTTGAAAATTCCCCTTAAAAAAAATCAATTTCATTTTATGTTCTTGCAAGTCTATTCGCAAAAGGGATCTGTGTTTACAGCTTGTCGTCGCTGCCTAGGTTGCCATCGTCCCTTCCATTGGTCGTTGCCTGGGTTGCCGTAGTCCCTTCCATCTGTCGTATTTTGAGTAGCATAAGGTAATCACTATTGTATATCACTCTTTACACTAATTATTCTATTCTCTTCGGAATTAATCCTTAATTGAAGAAATCTCAAAAGGTATTTGCAGTTCAACACCATAATTCGTAGCACTGAAATTGAATTTTTTCACTAATTTCATCTTTCCATTTCTACCACAGGTCTATTTATGTTTATTTCTCAAGATTTTTCGCTGAGAATACTAGCTAATAAGGGCTTAAATGCTACATTTTGGTCTAGTTCTCAAAATTTTCTCCAATTTTTGAGATTTCTAATGCCATTTTCAATGGCGAGATTGGTGACGTATGTGGACTTGTTCATTATTTTGATTAGTGAATTGATTTCTCTTGAAAATTTCGTTTAATTATTTTGATTTCTTTCGATGAATCCAATTGTATAAGTTGCCTTTAATTTAGATTGCTCCGTTAAGTGTTTGTGGACTTGTTCTGATTTAGAACTTAGTATGTTCTTAATTTTGATAATTATTAGTGGCTGTGTTTCAGTTAGAACCTTTGGTGAACAAAGATTTTGGGAAGGTAGATATTCAGGTTTTTTTTCTCTACTTGCATTACTTGGACGTATATTTGAAAGTGGTTTTGCAATTTCTGAATGGTATTCTAGCTGTTATTGTAGTTATTGGATGATGTCATAACATGAATTTTGATATCTTGGATGATGTCTTGCTAAAACAATGGAGTGCACTTGAGAGTTTTAATGCTTGCTTGCTCTGGCATTGAAAATTGCTGAAACAATGGTTTTTCTTTTTGTTTGTTGTACTGGTGTTAGATTTTCTTTCTTTTTCTTTTTTTCTTTATTTGTTGTACATACATCTTAATTAATTGCATATGTATGGAAGAAGGGTCATATATGAAAAGTGCATCTTGTTTGTTTGTTGGTTTGTCTCTGTCACTTCTTTGATTAATTCTTTAAAAGCAATGTCTTGTAAAATGCCTTTCTTTTTGGTAATGAAAACATTTAAGCTTCCTCTTGCCTACTTATGTGCTTTGCTTAGAATATCCTTCTTGTCTACTTCTGAGAGATGTTTAGACATTTTAGCTCATGCTTACGGTGTAACCTCGAGCCCCTTATCCACAAGAATGCTTTTCGTTTTCAACTTCCAGAGATTGAAGTAATTCTGCCTAGTGAACTTCTCTGTGGTGAGTTTGGAAGAGGCCACCAGGATTCTTAATTGCTAAAGGCTCTTATGCCAGTTTTTAAGTTCAAGAACACAACCCAAAAGGATCAGATCTTCCCCTAACAAACATTATACAATTCAAGGACATTAATTTGAATGCTAAGAAATTTCTAAAGAACTTAGCAAAGCTCTAAAAATCTAGTAACTCCAAATTTTTGGGAATTTAATTTGTCTTTAATTAGCATGTTGCCAATAAGAATTGAAATTGTCAATAGAAGTAACCCTTGGTTAGTAACTATCGTAACAACATATGCAAGTACACACACACACACATAAAAACAAGAAGCGTTTAAAATTTTTTTTCTTCTTTTTTAATTTAGGCTGAAAGTCCTTTCTGTCACATTGACACTGACACCACACTCTACTTAAAATAGCTGCCTAGCTAGCTTCTACAAGTGCTTCCTTTTTTTTAGTCATTTATTTACTACTTCCCTTCTCTTATTTATAGTTAATTAATGGATTGGAGCTGTTTACCCTTGCCTTTGGTTCTTGCATTAATTAATTAATTCTGTGGATATAAGCCAAGCAATTAATAATTTGTGCATGCTGCTAGCTCCTAGCTACTTATAATTATTTCCTTATCTATTATCAGTAAGTTAATGTTGTGTACTGATCTGTTACTTACCTCATACGTGTAAGAGATGATACATGCATCTAATCCAATATGTGGGCGGATTTACATACATACATACATACATACATACATACATACATACATATATATATAGAAGTTTCACTTTTGGATGTTGATGGAATATCTATGATCTGTGTCTTTTTGTTGTCATTGGATTTGGATTTGGATTTAAGAGACACAAAATTGCCAATGCAAACTATGGATTTTTTTCCCAAAATCTTTGCTGGCAAAATTTCCTTTCTTGCTGTAAAGGAAAATAAATTGATATTTTATTGTGACTTCAATGGATTGTGCACTTCAATGGAATATCTATGATCTGTTTTCAGTTGACAGTACTCTTTTATGCTATATTTGAATGATTATCTATCATCCACTCTTTTTATCACTTGTATATATGCACACAATACAATATAAAGCTCCCTGTTCATTTCACCATTCATTTAGAGACTAGATTTTTTTAAAAAGCCTGAAAAGTAAGACTATTTAGGTTAATTATGATGATCATTTGTGTTTTGATTTTCTTAAGTAATTTCATTCAAAGGAAATTAGAGGATCTTTGTTATTATTGCTTTATGTTACTGTTTAGTTTATGGTTATGATATGCTAATGTTTTGGTGTACAAATTGACTTCGCAGTTGGTGTTGTTCTAATTTTGTGCAATGTACGTGCAAGAAGTGCAATGTGTTTGATTGAAGTTTGAGCTCTGGTAGAATATTTGGCTTTGTCAACATGTATCAAGTTGCATATTGCTACAACTTAAAGGTTGTAACTTTCAAGTATAGCTTGTCTCAAGTAATAAAGTTCGGAAGTCCGAGTGTCGGTTCATAGGGAATACGTTATATTAAGTTCACAAGTCTAAAGATCTAAATATTATAAGAAATAGAATGAATTTGCTTATTGTCAAATTTAAATTCAATATTATTATATATTAGGGCATTAGGGATCCATTTTAATGATTTGTATAGAACTTATTCTTGATCTTTTTTTTTTAAAAGAAAAACACAATTAAGAATCAAAAGAAGTGATCTTAATTGGATGATGAAAAAAAAAAATATTTAAGCACAAAGAAATCAAAAGACTTACCTTTTAGTTGATGGTGAAAAACTATAAGTTGTCTCACTCTTGATATATAGAAAACATTCAAACATTCAATGTACTATTTGTTAACAATAAATCAAGATTTCTAACAATTTAAAATCACTTGTAAAATATAGTACTCAATCAATAAAAAGATTGGTAATAAAGAACAAAACAAAGGATTAAAGAATAAAACTATAAAATCATCAAAAGTTTACCCTTATCTCTAATTACGAAATTAAAAATATATCATTTAATTGAAGTTAAAATTTGAAAAAGAAAACAGAAATGAAAATAAAACTGATCTCCTTCTTCACTTACACATCTTCCTTTATATAGGTAAAACAACAGACATTTCACATGTGTGAACATAATTTAGTTAATTTTTAATTAATTACGCTCTACCAACTTCCAACATATCTTTGACCATGAAAACTACCGAATTTCATAAAGCATTCTTCTTCAAAGTTGTAGGTGGATGACTCATCTTTCTAATGGTTCATATTTCACCCTTATTTTTGTTTTAGATCGTGAGTTGCGTTGAAAATAAGCAGAGATGTTGAAATCGCATTTCTCCACCGCTCTTCTAGAATGATAGCTCTTTTTGGTAACCGATCAGTTGAAATTTGAGAAAGTACAAAACATAAACAATTTAGATCCCCTTCTCAGCTTTTTAGACCACCTGAAAATATAATTTTTCGTTACATATTTAGAGAGATACAGCCCAAATACAGAAGCATATTGGGTTGGTTCAAAGAAGTGCTTGAGTTCTGTTGGAGCCCAATTTCGCCCCATTAATTGCTCGAACTGATCCAACTTTTGACTTGCAAAGTTGTGAAATGATGAGTTTATATTTGTCCAACCCAAGAATCGTATTAATTGATTATTTGGATTGAAAAATACGCTCATTATACGAAACCTGTGCAAAACCGACTATTTAGTTCAATTCATGTTTTACAATTCAATATGAAGAAATATGCTTCATTATTGGGGAATAGAAGGACATTATTAAGTGTAAATCATAATATTTCTCTTGATAAACCTACACTTTTAAATATTCATCATACCCCCCAACCAGCTTATCATTAGTCCCTAGCAATATAAGCAATACCATTTAGAGTTGATTTATAAAATTTACATTTAAAGTAAAAATCACTCTTTTCCTTTTCATCTTCTCAAAATAAACAAACTCACTTAAAAATTTACTATATATGTGCCAAATACTCAACAGTCAAATTATTGATAAACTTTCTTTTTGTGCTTTTGTAACTAATACATGTTATGGGATTTAATTAGAATCAAGCAACATTGGTTCTAAATTTTGTCAAGGTAAACTTTTTTGGGTAAAAATTATTTTTATCTCTATTTTTTTTTGTGCATAACCTAACCCATATAGCAAGTTTTGGGCCAATAACTCCTAGACCAGTTGGCCTTAGGGTATTAGGTGTTAAAACACCCCTACGGGCTTGATTACTCGAGTTAAGGCTATAAACTTATTCATACCAAAATTTTCCCATTTTACGCGAACATTCACTGCTGATTAGGCAAGAAGCCTAATTACTAAGTAAAAGTTTTGATTAGAATTTTTACTTATTATTATTTTTTTTTCTACTTTTTTTTTTTGGAACCCTTAGTTGCTACCTTTGACAAAATAAAAGAGCTCAAATATCGTAAAATTTCAATATGTCATCTACAATCATGTATCAAAGTGTGTGTGTGAAAGATGATTTATAAATACTTTACTGATTGAGTATCTGAGCAGAATTTATTATGTGATAATGATGTGAGAGTTCGTATATTTGATCAATTCAAAAGAAAGTAAATGATAAATTTTTTGTTATGAAATTCAAAAATTAAAACAAATGATAATGCATATCTACTAAGCTGTGTCTCAGGAGTAAAATTACTCCTTACTCCACCATCTTTACAAATTATGAATTTAATTTTTTTTTTAGTTGTATATATAAAAAAAATGGTTACTTATGTCGACTGCACTCCCCCTAATTAGATTGCAACATTGTTCCCAATGTTTAAATGTAAAGAGGTACAGTATAGAGAACATTACTTGAGATAGTAGTTATTGAAACACAAGTAAAATCTAAAAAAGACTTAAGCAAAAATAACAAAATACAATGAGTAGAAAAAAAAGAGATAAGAAAAGTTACAAATGAAACGACAAATCCAGCTTTCACTTTTTACTGCTTTCACTTGACCATTCTAATCGTGCCATTGTTGGATCTGGTTCATGGACAAAGTTCTGCAACTGATTGATCAAGTCATTAGCAGTCGGAGCAAAAATGAGAAGTTTGCGAGCCATCTATGAAATAAAATTCTGTTCTACAACATGATCAAGAAAAGACAACAACTTGTTAAAGAAACCATTAACATTTAACAATTTTATGGGTTTTTGATGAACGGTGAGTTATGCCCAAGATGCAATTTGAAAAATTTCTTGTAAGGTCCTAAAACTACCTGGTAAGGCAATAAAAGCATCTGCAGAATCAAGCATTTTAGCAATTCCTTCATGCATTGTTGAGACCATTAGTTCTTCTCCAACTGTTTTGGCAGTTATGTTACCTGCAGATAAAGTCTTTGGTATGATACCTATGACTTCACTTCCTCCTATATGTGCGGCAGTTGACACACACCCCATTAACCCAAGGCTACCTCCTCCATACACTAGATTAAGTTTTCGCTCAACTAAAACTCGACCCAGGTTGTCCGTTGCTTTTACAAACTCTTCATCTTTCCCAGAATTTCACTTCCAAAAAACACAAATAGTTTTAAATTGATGAATAGAAGCTCTTTTCATTTTTTTTTTGCAATTTTTTACATTCGTCAGTGATTCAATTTTATGAAAATAAAGAAGTAAGGACCTGAATTTATACAACTTAAAGAGAATGCATTAATGAAACCAATAGAGGTAAGCCAGCTGTTGTCATAAAAGTTAAAATTTAAAAATGTAAAAATGTCAAAGATAACAGCTAATATAGGAATTTAAAACATAAAAATTTTAACAATGACAACTAAAAGTAAATATTTATAGATAGTTGTGATTGTGGCTCACATCTTCCTCTGATTTTACGTCCAATAATGGCTTAAACACCCTCTATGGGTCGAGGATTGGCTTCCCATCCAATTTTCTTACAAATTGGCAAATAGGGTCTTTTAAAATCAAATTCCCAAGACTATAACGATCACGTTCTTTTTTAAATAATATATACAAATTGAGAATTTCACGTTGCACATATCCACTATGATGCGTCTTAAGAGTCAATAAGATATTATTTAAAGACTTCTTACTCAGTCTATCCTTGATGAATTTAATTTTATCTTCTCTATTAGTAGACACCATCCTTAAAGAACGACATCACTTGTTACAGGTTAAACTTGCACAATTGTGACACACTTGTAACCTTTTTGCTCTTCGTTTCTTTGCAAAAGAGCTTTTACCTAAACTAGGCATGCGTAAAACAAATGAATTAGAAAACTCACCTGTTAAATGTACCTTTACTTCAATTATCCTTCGCACATCTTCAGGAATACTTTTTTGCATAAGCATTCTTAATTTTGCACACCTAACTTAGTACATTTTTCGTAGAACATCTTTAGGAAAAGAAGGAAAATATGTTTGCAATTTAGAAAGAATGACATCCATAATGAAAAAAAGAAAAGATCTGTCCATTTTGAACGAAGTTTGCCAGGAAATAGATGCAATCTTAAATCATACAAAAGAACTTTTTGTGAAGGTTCAAATGATTTTCTAATGATATGTTTATCATGAAACACCTTCATTTTCTCTTTGTAAATTTTAGAATTCTCGTAAGCTTCATTCCTAATTTCTTGGAGTTCATCTATTTGGAGTTTTCTCAATGATCCTGCTTTATCGAAGTCAAAATTAAGCATTTTAATGGCCCAAAAAGCTTTATGTTCTAATTCCACCGGTAGGTGACAAGCCTTTCCAAAAACAAGTTTATAAGGATACATGCTAAGTGATGATTTAAAAGCAGTTCGATAAAGCCAAAGTGCATCGGTTAGTCTTAAAAACTAATCCTTACGATTCAGGTTTACCGTTTTTTCCAAAATGTGTTTTATTTCTCTATTGGCAAGTTCAACTTGTCCACTTGTTTGTGTGTGGTAAGGCGCAGACACTTTATGTGTAATTCCATATTTTTTCATTAAATTCTTAAAAGGTTTATTACAAAAGTGTAAACCTCCATCACTTATTATGGTTCGAGGCACTCCAAATCTTGAAAAAATGTTTTCTTTCAAAAATTTCAAAACAATTTTATGATCATTATTTTTGCAAGAAATTGCCTTTACCCATTTTGAAACATAGTCAACTCTAACTAAAATGTATTGATACCCAAACGAAGATGGAAAAGGACCCATAAAATCAATACCCCAATAATCAAATATTTCAATGACTAAAATAGGATTTAATGGCATCATGTTTCTACGACTTATTCCATTTAGTTTTTGACAACGGTTACATGTTTTACAAAATATATGTGTGTTTTTAAATAAGGTGGGCCAATAAAATCTACATTACAATATTTTCGCAGTAGTTTTCTTTGAAGAAAAATGACCACCACATGCTTCGGAATGATAAAAAGAAATGATATTTTGAATTTCATTGTTAGGTACACATCTTCTTATAATTTGGTCAGGGCAATATTTGAAAAGATATAGATCATCCTAAAAGAAATTGCGTACCTCCTTTAAAAATTTCTTTTTGTCTTGAGCATTCCAATGATTTGGCATTTGACTTGTAACAAGAAAATTGATAATATCAGCAAACCAAGGTAAAATAGAAATATTGAAAAGTTGCTCATCAGGGAAATTGTTATTAATCGGTGTTGTGTCAATCGATTCTTCAAACATAAGTCTTGACAAGTGATCAGCAAACATATTTTGTACTCCTTTTTTGTCTTGAATTGTGAGATCAAATTCTTAGAGTAGTAAGATCCACCTAATCAATTTAGATTTAGCATCCTTTTTTGAAAAAAAATATTTTAATGCTGCATGATCACTAAAAATCACAATAGGTGAGCCAACAAGATAAGATCGAAATTTATTCAATGCAAATACTACTGCAAGTAATTCCTTTTCAGTGGTAGAATAATTCATTTGAGCACTGTTTAAGGTTTTACTAGCATAGTAAATCACATAGGGTTTCTTGTCCTTTCGTTGTCCTAAAACAGCTCCAACAACATAATCGCTAGCATCACACATGATTTCAAAAAATAAAGTCCAATTTAGAGGTTACATGATAGGAGCAGATGTTAGCATGGTTTTAAATTTGACAAAACCTTCTCGACATGACTTAGTCCACTCAAAGAGAGCATCTTTTAATAAGAGATTGCACAATGGTCTTGATATAACACTAAAGTCTTTATAAATCTCCTATAAAAACCAGCATGTCCTAAAAATGATCTAACATCTTTGATAGACTTAGGAACGGGTAAATTGGCAATTAATTCAATTTTAAATTTATCTACTTTAATTCCTTTTGATGAGACAATGTGAACAAGCACAATACTATTTGTGACCATGAAATGACATTTTTCCCAATTAATCATAAGATTCTTTTCTTCACACCTAATCAAAACTTTTTCCATGTTAGATAACAATCATCAAATGAATCACCAAAAACAGAAAAATCATCCATGAAACCTTTAAGAAATCGTTCAACCATATCATTAAAAATACTAAACATGTATCTTTGAAATGTAGCTTGTGCATTACATAATCCAAATGGCATCCTTCTATATGCAAAAGTTCCAAATGGACAAGTGAAAGTGGTCTTTTCTTGATCTTCAGGTGCAATTTCAATTTGGTTATACCCAGAATACCCATCTAGGAAACAATAAAATGCATGTCCAGCTACCCTTTCTAACATTTGATCCATGAATGGTAACGGAAATGGTCTTTCCTAGTTATTGAACTGCGTTTCCTATAGTCAATACACATTCTCCAGCCAGTAATTGTTCTAGTTGGAATTAATTCATTATTTTTATTTTTTACTACAATAACTCCAGATTTCTTAGGTACAACTTATGTAGGACTTACCCATGTGCTATTAGAAATAGGATAAATGATCCCTACATCTAAAAGCTTGAGAACTTCATTTCTCACTATCTCTTTCATATTAGGATTTAGCCTACGTTGCATTTGCTAGATGATTTGGCATTATCTTTCAAATATATCTTATGTGTGCAAATCAAAGGATTAATTCCTTTTATGTTAGCTATTGTCCATCTTAAGGCATGTTTATGCAATCTTAGAATTTCGAGCAACTTATATTCTTGAAGAGCGTTGAGTTTAGAAGAAATTATCACCAGAAAAGTTTCATTAGCACTCAAGAAAGCATACTTGAGGTCAGATGGTAATGGTTTCAATTCAAGTTTTGGTGGTTGAACACTCGATGACATCGGTTTATCAGCACGTTGAGGTAAGTCTTCAAATTTTGGTCTCCATCCATTAACTTTCAAAACCTGAGAAGATTTTAAAAGAGAATAAATATGAGACACTTCAAAATTTTCATCAAAATTGAAATCATTACAACCATTTAAACAAGCATCCAAGGGATCAGAAAAAGATGAAACATTAAAGTAGTCATGAACAAGTTCCTTAATATAACTAACTTCATGCATGTCATCATTTTCACTAGGTTGCTTGCAAATATTAAATACATTCATTTCCAATGTCATGTTTCCAAAGGATAATTTTAGAACTTCATTTCTACAGTTAATTATTGCATTAGATGTAGTAAGAAATGGACGTCCTAATATGACAGGAATTTGAGTGCTTGAGTTAGAAACAGGTTGTGTGTCTAAGACAATAAAATCTACAGGAAAGTAAAATTTATCTACTTGGACTAACACATCCTCAAGTATTTCTCGTGGTATTTTCACAGAACGATCAGCAAGTTGAAGTGTTGTAGAAGTAGGTTTAAGCTCACCTAAACCTAATTGCTCATACACTGAATATGGCAACAAATTAACACTTGCACCAAGATTGAGTAAAGCATGGTTTATCCTAAAGTTTCCAATTACACAAGAAATGGTGGGACAACCAGGATCTTTATATTTTGTTCGATAATTGAACTAACACTCTCAGTTAAAAATGCTTTCTTTTGAACATTAAGCTTCCTTTTAACAGTACATAAATCTTTCAAAAATTTGGCATAAAAAGGAACTTGCTTAATTCATCTAACAAAGGAATGTTAATTTTAACTTGCTTAAAAAGTTTAAAAATTTCAGAATTTTGGTTCAACTTTTGAATTGGTTGCAATCTTTGAGGAAAAGGAGCAGGGATAGGGCATTTTTCAACATCACACATCTTAGGTTCAACATTATTTTCCTCACTCACTAATTTTGATGGTTCTTTAGGTTCAATCTCTTTCAAAGAAATGGTTTTATCAATGACCTTACCACTTCGGAGAGTAGTGATGGAGTTGGGATTCTCATGCTGTGTGCCATTTGAGTTAGAATCACTTACATGAAATTGACCTGTTGGATTTGGTTGTGGTTGAGCAGGAAATTTACCTTTCTCTTAACTGCGCAAAGCTGAGGTCAATGTTGAAAGTATATTCTTGATATCATTAATGGCTTGTGATGTTTGATTGTTAATGCTTGTTTGCCCTTGTATGAATGTTTGCAATGTTTCCTTAATAGTTTTCAAATGTGGTGAATGGTATGATGAAAAATTTGAAGGTCTTTGAGGTGGTGGATGGGCATGATTATCATTTCTCCAACTAAAATTTAGGTGATTTCTCTTTTCAGGATTGTATGTTTCAGAATATGGAGAATTAGAGGAAAAAAGCTTTCTGAAGGAATTCATAGAATTTGCTTGGTCATGCAACACTTCTTTAAAAATTGGAATATTTGGACGATCTTGAGTAGAATGTCCCATGACTGCACAAATTTCACAAATTTCATCATTATGTACAGATTTGACCTCTTTAACTTTCCTTAATTCCATGGCTTCAATCTTTCTCATTAAACTTGTAATTCTAGCACTTAGATCATCTTCTTGACTCAAATTATATTTACTCCAACTAGAACTAACCATATTAGATTTAATTGAATTTTCAGAGGAACTAATGGTTTGCCAGGATTGAGAGTTCTCAGCTAAATAATCTAAATACTTTAAAGCTTCTTCTGGGTCTTTGTCTAAAAATTCACCATTACACATTGTTTCAAAATTGTTTTGTTTCTGGTGTTAACCCTTCATAAAAGATACTTATCGTACGCCATTTTTCAAAATCATGGTGTGGGCATGAATTCAACAAGTCTTTAAATTTTTCCAAACATTGAAAATAGGTTTCATTTCCTTTTTGACAAAAATTTTGAATTTGTCTCTTGAAAGTATTTCTTTTATGTATTGGAAAAAATTGCTTTAAAAACTTGGTTTCCATTTTTTGTCATGTGCTTATAGATCTAAGTCTTAATGAATTAAGCGTGTTTTTGCTTTATCTTTTAAAGAAAAAGAAAATAATTTTAGCTTAATTATTTTTTCACTACATGTTTGATCCATAAATGTGGCACATATTTCCTCAAATTCTTTTAAGTGCAAATAAGGACTCTCAAACTCTAAGCCATAGAAATTAGGAAGTAAAGGGATCATATCGGGCTTAAATCTGAAGTTATTTGCATTAAGCGGAAAAATAAAGCATGATGGAGATGAATTTCGAGAAGGTTGCAAATATTCACGCATGGTTCGAACATGATGATTTTCATTTTCTCCATGTATACTTTCATTTTCAGCCATAGTGTTATTTGTGTGTGAGTTTGAAGATAAATCAAACAAATTTCCAAAGGAGATTTTAGAATTATCTTTCACTAATCGATGAGAATGAGGATCTCGATACCATCCAAGCATGAAAATAATAATAATAAAACACAATAAAGTAAAATACAATAAAATAAAATGTTAGCACAATAAAACAAATAAAAAAGAAAAGAGGTGGTATAACCTTCCTCTTAATAAAATTATTGTAAATGAAAATAACAACACAATACTTAATAGAAAAAAATTAAGAAAGGTGGCAAAACCTACCATGAACAAAATAAATAACAAAAATTAGGTGGTATATGTAGAACCAACTATAATGTAAATATAAATGGGAGACTGAGCCTCCCAATAAAAATAAATAACAATAAGTAAATAAAAAAAAATGTTAAAGTTAGAGTTAGAATTAGAGGTTAAAGTTAGTAAAAGAAAATTAAACAAGAACTAGTAAACTTTATACAAACCGTACTCTTCGGCAACGGCGCCAAAAACTTGATATAACTTAAAGGTTGTAACTCTCAATTATAGGTTGTCTCAAGTAATAAAGTTCGGAAGTCCGAGTGTTGGTCCACAGGGAATACGTTATATTAAGTCCACAAGTCCAAAGATCTAAATATTATAAGAAATAGAATGAATTTGCTTATTGTCAAATTTAAATTCAATATTATTATATATTAGGGCATCAGAGATCTATTTTAATGATTTGTATAGAACTTATTCTTGATCTTTTTTTTTTAAAGAAAAACACAATTAAGAATCAAAAGAAATGATCTTAATTGGATGATGAAAAAAAAAATATTTAAGCACAAAGAAATAAAAAAACTTACCTTTTAGTTGATGGTAAAAAACTATAAGTTGCCTTACTCTTGATATATAGAAAACATCCAAGCATTCAATGTACCATTTGTTAACAATGAATCAAGGTTTCTAACAATTCAAAATCACTTGTAAAATATAGTACTCAATCAATAAAAAGATTAGCAATGAAGAACAAAACAAAGGGTTAAAGAACAAAACTATAAAATCATCAAAAGTTCACCTTTAACCCTAATTACGAAATTAGAAATACATTATTTAATTAAAGTTTAAATTTCAAAAAGAAAACAGAAATGGAAACAAAACTGATCTCCCTCCTCACTTCCACATCTTCCTTTATATAGGTAAAACAAAAGACATTCCACATGTGTGAACATAATTTTGTCAATTTCTAATTAATCACGCTCTACCAACTTCCAACATATTTTTGACCATGAAAACTACCGAATTTCGTAAAGCATCCTTCTTCAAAGTTGTAGGTGGACGATTCATCTTTCTAATGGTCCATATCTCACCCGTATTTCTGTTTTAGACCGTGAGTTGTGTTGAAAATAAGCAGAGATGTTCAAGTCATATTTTTCCACCGCCCTTCTAGAATGATAGTTCTTTATAGTAACCGACCAGTTGAAATTTGAGAAAGTACAAAACATAAACAATTTAGGTCTCCTTCTCAGCTTTCTAGATCACCCAAGCATATAATTTTTCGTTATATATTTAAAGAGATACGGCCCAAATACAGAAACATGTTGGGCTAGTTCAAAGAAGCGCTTGAGTTCTGTTGGAGCCCAATGTCGCCTCACTAATTGCTCGAACTGGTCCAACTTTTGGCTAACAAAGTTGTGAAATGATGAGTTTATATTTGTTCAGCCTAAGAATCGTATCAATTGATTATTTCGATTAAAAAATACGCTCATTATACGAAACCTGCACAAAACCGACTATTTAGTTCAATTTATGTTTTACAATTCAATATGAAGGAATATGCTTCATTATTGGAGAATAGAAGGATATTATTAAGTGTAAATAATAAAATTTCTCTTGATAAATCTACACTTTTAAACATTCATCACATATGCAGAGTTGTTTTATAAAATACGAAGGATGTGCTCCCCAGAATTCACACGGTAGAGCAGATTAAAGGTTTTCATAATCTTTTGTGGTTTTGTGTTGGTGGTTTGTTAGTTGTGCTAAATTTAGTTGACTTGGTGATTTTAAGAATGTTAATAATAAACTTAGATTAAAATTTTCCCCCAGATGTTTTTTGTGGTGTTTGCTAATAATCAATGGATTAAAATTTTTTGTTCATTGTACCTTTTTTACAAATTTTATTGTGTATAAAATGAAAATTTAAGTCTTACTTTTCAGGTTTTTAATGCTATCCAATGTTTTGCAATATTTAACCAATCAAATTGCTTAAATTGGTCTTGATATTTGGTTTATATTTAATATTCAAATTAATTTGATGGGATCAATATTTAAGTTAATAAAAATATTATAAATAGTTAATATTTTTTGCGACCAAATATTTGGCAACAAAAGGTGGTAGTAAAAAAAACAATTTTATTTTCAAATTATTTGCGGCTATTACATATCGGTCGCAAAATGTTTGCAAATACCTTTTGCGGCCGATACATATTGGTTGCAAAATTGGTCGCAAATACTTTTTGTGACTGCTAAAATCAGTCGCAAATAATAAAAAATTTTTTGCGATACAACTTATTGTAGCCAATGAAATTTGGCCGCAAATGACTAGAATTTGGCAGTAAAAAATAATTTAGCGGCTGAATTTGTATTATTTACAGCTGAAAAATTTGGCTGTAAAAGATAAATTTTTTTGTAGTGATTCTTTCAGACAACCTAGACCATCAACTAGTTATTCAAATTTTCAAGCTGCTAGATCATCGTTTTCTATTTCTATCACTTCTAGAGTCCAAACTATTAAAATAGAGGATTTAAATACTCAAAATTCTATTCAGTATACTACTCTAATAGCCGAACTAGTACATAGGCCAGAATATCCAACTTTTTTTGATTTTTCAACTATTAACACAATAGTTAATAAAAATTGGGAAATAGACAAAAATTTTCTTAGATAAGATTTTAATTCATCAATAAACAAGGAAAAGAAAATGTGGTTTTTATCTATTTTTGACTTAAATCAACACGTCATTATTAGGACAGGTTGGTATGATGAAATTAATAAGATAAAAATAAATATTCTATTTTTCATATGGTTTGAAATGTATTCCTTTAATAGTAAAATAAAAAATTAAAGTTAGACGTCTGTACTAGTCATCATAGAAAATGGGAAACCAAAAATCATGGCATTATTTAATCAGTACATCCACCCGTAAACTCTCTCCAACTTAATATTTTAGGAAGTCATATTTCAGCATCACCATTCAAATTAGCTGGTGATAGGTCAAATACTGAGCCTTCCACTTTAGGAGACATCAAAAAGCTTTATGAACAAAATAATTATCAAAGTCAAATATTGCACACCATTTACAAACAAGTTACTTATATCAAAGATAAATTAGACCAAACTAATCCTAACCCTAACTTTCCCTTTAATGTGACCCCACCTTTATTCAAATTCCAACCATTACTGCAAAAAGATAAAGAAGTTACTTTTTTTTTCCAAAAATTGAACTTTTAGATCAAATTAATAAAATATTATCGTATTTATCAAGACATTCCAATGTTAATACTATAGATAAAACTTTAGAAAGTCAAACCCAAATCAAGATGAAGATACTGAACTCTTAAAAATTAATAGATTACAAAGAAAAATTAGACAACCTAACAGTTGGAAAAACACGTTAACTAGAAATTATTATTCTAAACCTACTCCACCCGATATTCAATACAAGGAATGTTCTAGGTATATTACTACTCAATACACCGGAGAATCTATCTAGGAGTGGAATATAGATGATAGATCGAAATATGAAACTATGAATGTACTTCAAGAAATAGGAATGGCTGCAATAGCCTATAAAGTCGTAAAAAACACAGATCATTAAGTCGCTAGACTAATCGTAGCAGGGTTTACAGGATCCCTTAGATATTGATGAGATAATAGTCTTAGTGCATCTACTCAAAAAAACATACTCAATCACGTAAAACAACTCATAATAGAAAATGATCAAGGATTTCAAGAAGTCAAAGAAACACAAAATGCGGTAGAAGTACTTATTCACACTATAGCTATGTATTTTATAGACAATTCTCATGAAAAACTTCAAAGTTCAAAATTATTACTCACAAATCTTAGAGGCCCAACTTTAGGTGACTTTAGATGGTATAAATATGTTTTCATTACACACATATTCCAACGACAAGATTGTAATCCCTCTTTCTGGAAAGAAAGGTTTATTGCAGGATTACCCAAATTCTTTTTTAATCCCTTAGGACACTATTACCTATGGTCAACTCTTTGCATTTGTAAAAAAAAAAGGGCTTAGCCTTATGTCAAGAACAAAAAGACAAGAAAAATAGTGAAAAATATTCTTTTAAACAAACTGTAAGCAATTTTTGTGCCCAATATGGATATGACAATCTCACGGCTCCATTTCATAGGAAAATCCATAGGTGCAAAACTATTACTTATCCCACAAAACATAAAAAAAAAAAACCCAATTTAATGAACCCTATTACAAAAAAAACAGAAAATATAGTTAGACCAAACATAATAAAAAGCCTATAGTTTGTTGGACTTGTAAAAAATGAGGCCATACTTTCACCAATTATAGAACAAGAATCAAGATTAATGAAATATTCAAGAATGATGAAAATTTTAAACAAAAATTTAGCCAACTTCTCCTTAATGAACAATCTAGTAGTCAATCGGATTTCTCTGAAGGTATTCAAGAAATAGATAATTTTAGTGACATAAATAGTATTCAAGACTGTAGTTGCAGTGAAGGGATACGCAACTGCTAATTACTTAACATGATAACAAGTAGCAAACAGGATAAACAATTTCTTTTAGACATTATAAATCAAATAGAAGATCCTGAAGTCAAAAGAGAATACTTGCTTAAACTCAAAGATATCCTTATTTAAGAACAACACCTTAGTACTCTATAATCATTTAGACTTAATAAAATTTTTGATAAATATCCTACTCAAAATCTTTTAAACAAGTTACTATAAGAAAATTACAACAAGAGGTTAAAATACTTAAAAAACAATTTAAAAAATTAGAACAAAAAGTGCAAGAACAACAATTACAACAATTACAGAATAATGTTATAATAGAGAACAAAATGAAATAATTCAACCCAATAATTTTATAGAATTAGATTCTACTAATAATCCTAATAATACATTTATTTAACTTGTTAGTAAAATTAATTTTCAAAAATGGTATATGCACATATCACTTCATATAAGAAATAGTTTTCACTTATAAACCATTGCCTTAGTTGACTTTGGCGCCGATCAAAATTGTATTAGAGAAGAAATAATACCAACTCAATTTTATGAGAAAACTAATGAAAAATTCTACGGTACAAACGGTTCTAATCTCAACATTAGGTACAAATTATCAAATGCCAAAATTTGTAATGATAATTATTGCTTTAAGAATAATTTCACTTTAATAAAAAATTTTAGCCAAAATATTATTTTAGGTACTCCATTTTTGACATAAATATATTCTTTTATTATTGATGATAAGGGAATCCATACTCACGTGTTAGGCAAACACATTACTTTTCATTTCTTATCTCCCATTAGTAAAAAAGAAATCAATTTATTCCAAGAAAATTCCATTATCCGACAACTCAACATTATATCTAACGAAAGGAATTATATTCAAGTCTTACAAAAAGAAATCCGATATGACAAAGTAGAAAAACAACTAGAGAATCTTACTGTTAAAACACTAGTAAAAAAATTTTAATTATTTCTAGAAAAAGAAATATGATAGGACCTACCTAATGCTTTATGGGAAAGGAAAAAATATATAGTCCAACTTCCCTATAAAAAACATTTCAATAAAAAACAAATACCTACAAAAACTCGTCCTATTCAAATAAATTATGACCTCCTAAAACACTATAAGAAAGAAATCAATTATTTTCACAATAAAGGTATACTTAGGAAATCCAAGTCTCCTTGAAGTTGTCCAGCCTTTTATGTAAATAAAAATTCCGAAATAGAAAGAGGAGTTCCAACATTAGTTATTAATTATAAACCCTTAAATAAAGTTCTTCAATGGATTAGGTACACAATTTCTAATAAAAAAGATTTACTCAAAAAATTGTGCAATAGTGTAGCATTTTCCAAATTTGATATGAAAAGTGGGTTTTGACAAATTCAAATAGATGAAAGAGATAGACAAGACAGCCTTTATAGTACCATTTAGTCATTATGAATGGAACGTAATGCCATTTAAACTTAAAAATGTCCCTTCAAAATTTCAAAACATTATGAATGATATATTCAACCTTTATACACATTTTTCTATTATATATATAGATGACATCCTTATTTTTTCTAATTCTATAAAACAACATTTCAAACATTTAAACATATTCCTCCATGTAGTCAAAAAAAGTGGACTTGTAGTATCGGCCATCAAAACGAAATTATTTCAAATCAAATTAGATTTTTAGGCCATGAGATTTATAAGGGTACTATTCAACCAATTAATAGATAAATAGAATGTACTTCAAAATTTCTCGATAAAATTAGAGAAAAAATTCAATTAAAGAGATTTTTAGGATCATCAAATTATGTAATAGACTTTTTCCCAAATCAATAGATAAATAGAATTTACTTCAAAATTTCTCGATGAAATTAGAGAAAAAATTCAATTATAGAGATTTTTAGGATCATTAAATTATGTAGTAGACTTTTTCCCAAATCTTAGACAACTATGTGAGCCACTGTACCAACGATTAAGAAAGAGTTCTCCTAATTAGATTGAGGAACATAGTAAGGTGATCAAACTTCTTATATAAAAGGTTAAAGTTTTACCTTTTTTATCTATTCTAGATTCTAGTGCAACTCTTATAGTTGAAACGGACACTTTAGACATAGGTTAGATTCCAAGATTGGTGCTCAAAAGAATTATTCAACAATTAAAAAAGAAATTTTATCAATTGTCTTATGCATCATGAAATTTCAAGATGATTTATTCAATAAAAGTTTTTTGTTACGAATTAATTGCAAATCTGTAAAAGAAATTTTAGAAAAAGATATCAAAAATCTGGTTTTCAAGCAAATTTTTGCAAGATAGCAGGCAATTTTGTCTAATTTTGATTTTCAAATTTCTTATATAAAGGGAGAACATAATTCTTTACCGAACTATCTTACAAGAGAGTTCTTACAAGAGAAAATAGAAAGAAAGATTCAAACACTGAGAGAAATCTTAAAATGTCCAATAAAAGCATGAAACCTTCAAACTATGCAATGACTACTCAAATTTCAATTCCTGATTACGGGAATATTCCAGTTGCTTCAACTACAAGTATAATTCCTTCAACTCAAGAATATCCTCCTTTATCTTATACTTAAGTAATAAATCTAGGTCACTTACCCAACCTGCGTCTTCTACCAAGAAAAATACTGTGTCTTCAACACCATTTCCGACTAAAAAATCTCAATACAATTCAAATCACAAGCACAATATGTTCAAGTTACTCTTTATGACAAAGTTATTCAATTAAAGGATATTTATAGCCTTACCAACAGATTATTACGCTCTGATTTTCAATTTATTACCGACACTTCACTCAAAAATAGACGATTCTATGAATTAATTCTGATAGACACAAAATTTGTAAAAATTAATCACCACCATAATCCAAAAGATTTTAACCAAATAGCCCACTCCACATGTAAAAGTAAAACGATCCTTTCACCGAGAGAATTTGTTGCAACCTCCATATATTCCACAGTATCTTTTTCGGAATCATTTAAGCCGGAAGGATATAATTATATTGATTATCAAAAAGCATAGTTCAATATGTTTTTTTTTTAAATTATTTGACCATTCCTGATTTATCCAATTTGACTATACTTGTCTAAATATCATGCCCTTTTGGTTTTAAGAATGGTGTTTCTTTTTAGAATCAAAACCGTCAATTTACCTACAACAAGTTATTCAAGAATCTTTTCCCTGGTATAAGAAAAATATCCAAAAAACTAATCAACCATTTTTTGCTGAAATTAATTTCCATATTAAATTTTCAATACTATGGATTCTTTTATGAAATTTTTTGGTAGACAAATACTATCTAGACTGTAATTTGTCCCTTTTTAGAGAATTCAAAATTAAATGGTTGGACAAATAAGACTTAAACAAAATTACTCTATCAGCAATTACTTAATGGTTGAAATCAAAAAAGGCAATTGTTAAGGCAGTCAAAGAAGTCTCTTCCCCGCCTTTGAAAAAGACTTTTACTTCTCCTAACAAGGCCAGCTCTAACACTCTTCAAAAGAATAAAAAACAATATTATGCCAAAATATTTAACGAACTAATCAAGAAAATGGAAGAGAGAGAAAAAAACAACACTCAAGAATTTTCAATAGGATCTACTTAACCACCGACAAATGACCTATATGGTGGACCTTTCTCACAAGAACCCTTTGATTTGTAAAAAATATTCAAGACCAGACAAAGTTGCTCAATTATTCAAATATTCGACATAGGACATATTTATCATATGGCCGACAACAAGCATCTTCAATGACAATAATTCAAGGTAAAGACACATCTCCCACGTAACCGATAACAAGCATCTTCAAGGGCAATTATTCAAGAAAATGTAACTTTCGGTGGCTTTAGTCAATTTTGCTGTATTCAATAGTTGTACTCAATTATGGAAAGAGTTACTCAAATGTATCTATAAATTAGACAATTGTTTCCTTACGAGAGGAGGCAAAATTTTAGAAGAAAAACTTAGAGTGGAAATCCCCTTTTGTAATACTTTTATTTAATAATCAATAAAATCTCCTTTAATATTTTCAAAAATAAACATTGTCTTCAAGTGCATGCAATTTCTAATTTTGTGTAATTCAATTTTAATTTTACTTTTCAAATTTATTATTTTCAAATTATTTCTAATTTTGTGTAATTCAATCTTAATTTTACTTTTCAAATTTATTATTTTCAAATTATTATCAAATTGTTATATTTCCTGGGCTATTTTTGAAAATATTAAAGGAGATTTTATTGATGGCTAAAGAAAAGTCTTATAAAAGGAGATTTCCACTCTAAGTTTTTCTTCTAAACTTCTACCTTCCACTCAATGAGAAAATAATTATCTAATTTATAAATACATTTGAATAATTTTATCCATAATTGAGTACAATAAAATTGACTAAAGCCACCAAAAGTTACATTGTCTTGAATAATTGTCCTTGAAGATGCTTGTTGTCGATCATGTGGGAGATGTACCTTTGCCTTAAATAATTGTCCTTGAATATGCTTATTGTCGGCCATATAATAAATATGCCTTGTCTCGAATATTTGAATAATTGAGCAATTTTTTCTGATCTTAAATAATTTTTACAAATTAAAAGGGTCTTGTGAGAAAGGTCCACTGTATGGGTCGTTTGTCGGTAGTTGAGTAAATCCTGTTGAATGTTGTTTTCTTCTTCCTCTTCCATTTTCTTGATTAGTTTGTCAAATATTTTGGCATAATATTGTCTTTTATTCTTTTGAAGAGTACTAGACCTGATCTTATCAGGAGGAGTAGAAGTCCTTTTCGGAGGAGGAGAAGAGACTTTTCTAACTGTCTTAACAATTGCCTTTTCTGACTTTAACCATTGAGTAATTGCTAATGGAATAATTTTATTTAAATCGTATTTATCCCACTATTTAATTTATTTATTACGGACACTCTACTAAAAAATAGACGATTTTACGAATTAATCCTACTAGACACAAAATCTGTAAAAATTAATCACCACTATAACCCAAAATATTTTAACCAAATAACCTACTCCACATATAAAATTAAAAAGATCATTTCACCTAGAGAATTTGCTGCAATCTCCATATATTCCACCGTATCTTGTTCGATACCATTTAAGCCGGAAGGATATAATTACATTGATTATCAAAAAACATGGTTCAATATGTTTTTTCTTAGATCATTTGACCATTCCTGATTTATTCAATTTGACCATACTTGTCCAAATATCACGCTCTCTTGGTTTCAAGAATAGTGGTTCTTTTTATGACAAAAACCGCCAATTTACTCACAAGAAGTTATTCAAAATTTTTTTCCCTAATATAAGAAAAATATCCCAAAAACTAATCAACCATTTTTTGCTGAAATTAATTTTCATATTAAGTTCTCAATACTATGGATTCTTTTTTAAAATTTTACGGTAGACAAATACTATTCAAACTGTAATTTGTCCCTCTTAAGAGAATTCAAAACTGTTGGTAAGGTTATAAAGATCTTTTAACTAAATAAGTTTGTCATAAGGAGTAACTTGAATATGTTGTGCTTGTGATTTAATTTTGTATTGAGATTTTTGAGTAGGAAACTGTGTTGAAAACACAGTATTTTTCGGGGTAGAAGACCCAGTTTGGGTAAATGACCCAAATTTTATTGCTTGAGTATAAAATAAAGGAGGATATTCTTAATTTGAAGGAATCATACCTATAGTTGAAGTAACTGGAATATTCTTATAATGAGGAATTGAAATTTGAGTAGTCATTGCATAGTTTGAAAGTTTCATGCTTTTACTGGACATTTTGAGATTCTTTTCAGTGTTTGAATCTTACTTTCTATTTTCTCTTATAAGATAGTCCGGTAAAGAATTATGTTCTCCCTTTATATAAGAAATTTGAAAATCAAATTTGGACAAAATTGCCTACCATCTTGCACAACTTTGCTTGAAAACCAGATTTTGACATCTTTTTCTAAAATTTCTTTTGCAGATTTGCAATTACTTCATAACAAAAAACTTTTGAACACCAATCCAAATACCTGAATGGAATCTAACTATTAATTGTTTGTCACATCTATCAATTTTCTTTTGAATATTCTACCATAACCTATGTTTAAAGCGTTCATTTCAACTATAAGAGTTACACTACAATCTGAAATAGATAAATAAGGTAAAACTTTAACCTTTTGTTTAAGAAGTTTGATCACCTTAATATGTTCTTCAGTCCAATTAGGAGGACTCTTTCTTAATCATTGGTACAGTAGCTCACATAATTGTCTAAGATTTGAAAAAAAGTCTGATACATAATTTAATGATCTTAAAAATCTCTGTAATTGAGTTTTTTCTCTAATTTCATCGAGAAATTTTGAAATAAATTTTATTGACTTATTAATTGGTTGGATAGTACCCTTATAAATCTCATGGTCTAAAATTCTAATTTTGCTTTGAAATAATTTTTTTGGTGGAGGACACTACAAGTCCACTTTTTTTGACTACATGGAAGAATAGATTTAAATGTTTGAAATGTGATTATATAGAATTGAAAAAAAATAAAGACGTCATCTATATATACAATAGAAAAATGTGTATAAGAATTGAATATGTCATTCATAATGTTTTGAAATTTTGAAGGGGACATTTTTTAAGTTCGAATCATTCATAATGATCAAATGGTACCGTAAAAGCTGTCTTGTATCTATATCTTTCATCTATTTGAACTTGGCAAAATTCACTTTTCATATCAAATTTGAAAAATATTATACTATTGTACAATATTTTGAATATATCTTTTTTATTAGAAATTAGATACCTAATCCATTGCAAAACTTTATTTAAGGGTTTGTAATTAATAACTAATTTTCGAACTCCTCTTTTTATTTCAAAATTTTATTGACATAAAAAGTTAGACAACTTTAATAAAACTTGGATTTCCTAATTAATCTTTTATTGAGTAAATCATTAATTTTTTTCTTACAGTGTTTTAGGAGATTATAATTCATTTGAATAGGACGGGTTTTTGTAGGTATTTATTTTTCATTGAAATATTTTTTATAAGAAAGTTGGATTATATGTTTTTTCCTTTCTAAAAAAGTATTATGTAGGTTTGAGCATATTTCTTTTTCTAAAAATAATTGAAACTTTTTGACTTGTGCTTTAACAGTAAGATTCTTTAGTTATTTTTTTATTTTATCATATTAAAATTTTTTTTTTTGTAAGGCTTGAATATGATTTTTTTTGTTGATATGATATTGAGTTGTCAAGTAATATAATTTTGTTGGGGTAAATTGAATTCGTTTTGACTAATGGGAGATAAGAAATGAAAAGTTAATTTGTTTGCCTAATATGTGAGTATGAATTCCCTTATTATCAATAATAAAAGGATATATTTGTGTCAAAAATAGAGTACTTAAAATAATATTTTAGTTAAAATAATTAATTAAAGTAAAATTATTTTTAAAGTAATAGTTATTATTATTGTTTGTTAAATTTTTGGAACATTATTAGCTATGGTAGTATGTCTAAGTGTTGGCGGGTATTAGTAGTTTGTACTCTAAAAATAGGACATGATTTTTGTCACAATTAGAAAAAGTAGGACCTGACGTTGTAGGATATCACTATCAACTTTAATTAATATAGACAGAGAAAATGAAGAAGAATATATATTATGGTTTAAATAAATAAATAAATAAATAAATACCTGGAGTCTAAAACACCAATTGTGATATCACCTGATGGGTTATGATATTTATGGATGATGCTGGAGCAATAATTGCTTCTGCTTGTTTTACAGCTTCTGCTTCTAAGAAATCCCAAGAACATGTTGTTTGGAGTTCAAAAATTGGATCTGGGAACACTGATACTATCTCGTCGTGCCCTGCTTTAATTCACAAATCAACCCATTTATCAGATTGTTTTAGATTTCCTCAATATTTTACATTCGCACATAAATATCTCAAGATATTTTTTTTTTTTTTGGGTTAATACGATACCGTTTTGATATAATACCAGAGAGTAAATATTACCGGAGTGCAGAAGCTTATTGGTTAGTGAGCATGGCAGAGAAAATCTTGAAAGAATGTTTATAATGGTGGATTAGAGAGACATTCTTTTCAATCTCTTCGCTGCAAAAATTGATTAGATCACCCGTGAAAAATAATGGGCATTAATTAATTAATTAATTAAATTGAGATCTTAAAAATCCCAATTAATAATTATTTGATGACGATGATAAAAAAGAAAAAGTAATATTATAAACTTGGAATAATGGAAGATAATTACTGTAAATGAGCCAACTCTGCAACTTCAACGTCTTCTCTTTTGGCATCAATATTTGATGAAGTACTTCCCATATACACAACATAATGCTGAAAAAACAGAGTGCGTAACATCATTCAATTAATCTTCGTAATATTTTTAAAAGAATAATGCAAAACTACTCGTTTGGTTGCCGAGACATTGTGCAACAGCGAGGAAAATTAATTAGAAGAAGCATTTCGAGCACATGAGCTTGGTTGAAGTGCTACTTATATAAGCAAAACCAAAAATATATACAAAAAGAAAAAAAAAAGCATAAAAGAAAAAAAGACTACCTTGGGAATTTGATTTGATGAAGAAGAAACAATGAAAAAAGGCCAATGGGGGGACAGAAAAGGGAAGAGTCGCAGCCAGGAAGCCGTGGAAGGAAGAAGGGTTTCTCAGCAACTTGTTATGCTTGCAAAATTATTGCGTAGAGACATGTGAAAGAAGGGGCCCGGTTTATATCAAGAATACTAACAGCTTTTTTACGTCCATAATTTAGGAAATTACGACAATTTATTATTATTTATTTATTTATTTTACATAGTTTTAAAAATCGGGGTATTCTATTTTTTAAAAGAAATTATGATATATATTCTTAAATTTCAACAAAATAATAAATTTGATATGTGCTCATAACTAGTAGAATTTTATTTAATTTTAAAAGTACTATAATTAAAGTCTTAAGTAATTAATTAAAATAAATTTTGAAATAGAAAAGGCTCAAATGTGTTGCGGGTAAAAGCCAAAAACCTTGAAAAGGTCAATTATTTTCAATTTTTCATAATATTTATGGCTAATATTGCAGACAACGTACAAACATCTAATCTTGAAATGATTGAACTTTTGGTGGGCCATGTTACGCTTTGCATTGTCGGTTCCATGTTAATCCTGTGGAGGATAAAGATGATCATCTCTCGCACTGCTGGCCTGCTCAGACTCTCGTGTTCCCCGTAGCTTTTGTTCTTTCTGACTGCCGATAAATTGCTATCGACAGAGAAAAAAAGTTGAACCCGTGATTTTAAATGATAGTTTACATTAAAGCATTAATAATTTAAATAAATGAATCATATGAAATCATATTTAAGTGAATTCGAATATAATTTATTTATTATTTATTTTGATATAAATATAATTTATTTAAATTTATATTAATTTTTTTAAAATTTAAATACGGTTAATTTATTTAAATATAATTTTATTTAAATACGATTATTCTTTTATTCGTTCAAATATAATTATTTATTTAAAATATAATTTAAAAATATAATTAAATTATAATAAAAATAAATTGATTTATTATTTTTATTCATATACCATCCATTTAAATTAATAAATAATATTTTTTATCATCTATAAACAACTGACAAGTAACATTATAAATTCAATTTCAATTCTTCAAAATAACAAAAATAACAAAAACAATATAAACGCAAGTAAAAACTAAACAACAAAAATTTAATTCAATTCTTACAAATAACAAAAACAACATAAATAATAACAACTAAAAACTAAACATTGTAAATTAAATTCAAATATACAAATAACAAACAACATAAACAACATAAACAACAACAAAATCTAGAAAATATAAACTCAAATATTAATTTTCCAAATAAAAAATGACAACATAAGCAACATAATTACCTACAAACTCAAATATCAACCTTTTCCGGTAACAACTAAGAATAACTAGCAATTATACTACTTTCTGATGATGGAGTACTAGTAATATTCAAGTTTAATATTCTTCCAATAAGATCACCCAATTGGACATGATGCTTTCTTTAACAATAATAAAACCAAATTATAAATATCATAATTTATAAGCAAAAAAATGAATTAAATTATTTATATAAAAAATTTAATTACCACTCTTCCCAAACAACTAAAGTTGACAAATTAGAACTATCATAACTTATTAAAAAAAATATTTAAATCATTTATATAAAAAATTTAATTACCACTCTCTCCAAACAATAAATTTCTTGTACAAAGCAACATCTCCACTGTATTAAGTTTAAGTGCTTCGAAATTGATCAAGTAGTAGACAACCAATCCTAAAAGTCGATTTAGATATATTTGTAGATATAAGAATACTCAAGACATTACAAGCCATGAAAGCAAAGTTATAATAACGAAATTCATTTTTTTTTTAAGTCTAAAATGTCTAAATTAACATTTTTATGTACTTGCGGCTCATCCAAATTCACATTTCAAAAGATATATAAACGAATTTTTTTCTTTTAAAATATTTAACACATATAGTATATTAAAAATTATATACATGACAAATTTATATAGTATATTTTTTTTAATTTTATTAAAATATATTTGTTTAAAATATGATTATTCGTTTAATTAACCGTGTCGTAAAAGAATAATCGTGTCTTTTATGTCATACGATATGAATAATAATCGTATTGATACGAATATGATACAATTATTATTGGTGTCAACTTTTAAATCCGAATTCATTTAATAACATTAAATTTGTGTCAAATAATTATATTGTATCCCAAATTACCACCTTAATCACAACACAATTCATTACAGGATCCTGGTAGGTATGTCCTACAAATTTCAAGAGCTAGCTGAAATTAACCGAAATGAAAAGTTGTTAGTAAAAATTGATGGGCAGTAAACTATGATGGGCAGCCTACCAATTTTAATTTTTTTGGAGAGGCCTCCTTGCTAAATAAATGAGAGATTTTCTCTCATTTGAAGCAAGGAATCCCATTTGAGCTTGCCAAGTGCAAGCAAGGTAATCCTTCCAAAATATGTATATTTTACTAGAAAAAATAAATTATTTATGTATATAATTAAATTAAAATAATCTCTAAAAGCAAATAAAAAACTTTAAAAATTAATTAGTTAAATAGAATGAATAAATCATTTGATATTAATTTAGTTAATTAATTTTTACATAAGGGTTAATTTTGATATAAAATATATTATATAATAATAATATAATAATCATATAATAATATAATAATTTATTTATTCATTATTTAATAAATCATTTGATAGTACTTTTAATTAATTAATTTCATATAAGGGTTAATTTTGATATATAATAATGATGATGATGATATAATTGATTTATTCCTTCTATTTAATTAATTATTCTTTAAAGTTTTTATTTGTTTTTTAAGAGATTATTTTTTTTTAATTATATATTTATAAATAATTTTTTTTTTTTTTTAACAAAATATACAATACAAATCATACATATATGTTTAATTTTATCTTTTTATTATATAAGTTACTTTTGTCTTTACATACATAGTATTAACTATTAATTACAATAAAGGTAAATGTTTATTTTACTACTTTCTATTATTTTTAACGTTGATTTAGTGTTAAAATAGGCACTATTAATGATTTGAAAAATTGAGATTATTTGTAAAGATTGTCAATAAATGCATGGATAAAACTAAAAAATTACCTTTATCTTATAATATAATTATTATAAGTAAATAAGCAATATATTTTCTAATGTCGAATTTTGACAATCCGATATTGAATAATGATTCCCCTATTCGTCCCATAATAGACCTGTAAAAGGAAACACAATTAGAGGAAAGCTAATTTCTTGACAAAAACCTTCTATGCTTAAGTCAAAGATGATTTTTAAAGAAGCAAATTAGTAAGATAGGAGTTTGACAGAGTTTTGGTAAGAGTAAGAAGCTTCGACATACCTGTCCCTATGATTTGTCACCTTTTATACGTTCAATTTTAGTCAACTTACACCATATTTGCTAGGAAGGTCAAAGTTGGTGAGATTTTCACAAAATATAGGGTTTTAGATAGTTGTTTCACAATTTCCCATCATTCAATTGCTGCTGGTTTGTTTTTGGAAAATTTCCCAAGGTGGGAATTTACCTTTTCTCTCAAGCTCACAACCTTTGCAGACTAAAGACAAATCTTCTTTGGAGATATTCAGGTGTTGGGTCATAATGATGAGAATTTTAAGAGATGTTGTCCATGTCATCGAGTAGTGGGTTTTAAGGGAAATAAGGTCTGAGTGGTTATGCCCACGATCTTCTATCTATTTTCTTACTGGTGGTTATTTTAATGAATTCCTGAGGTGATTTTTCCCTTTGTCCCAAGCCCAATACTTAGAATTAGAAAGGTCCAACCATATAATGTCAATAGAAGTTCATCTCGGGATTGTGTAGGTTACCCCGAGGTGTACTACAGTAACGTTTGGCCTCTTCAACTTAACTGAATCAACCCACGCACTTTTTGATGTCTGACTCTGCTGATGGGACATCTCTCCCTAGCTAAATATCAAACCCCTTAGTTTTTAGTGAAAAACATTTTAACTAAAAACTACAATGTTTTCTAGGCCCGATTTGTAAAGCTTCTCCAACAAGCCTCGTGTCTCATCCAGTTTTTTTGCAAGCGATCTCTTCATTTATGGTCACATTTGCCTAAGATTGCAACTATCACATTGCGCCTCTTGCCACAACCTGAAACAATGTGTTTTATTATGGCAGTTTTTTACATGTATACTCTTGATTGGTCCAACATAGCTCATTTTAAAATTGTTGATTACATCATCAATGTGGTTGATGTGGCTCAATCTAGACACTCTAGCCTATACCAACATCATTTACTAGGATAACTTTCAGTTTTGGCAATTGAAATGACTCTCCATCTTCAGTAAATTGAAGTTCAACTTATAAGTTTTTAACACTCCTCTTTTCTTTTGGATACGTATAGGATGCAAACATGCAATCTTATTTTCCTAAATATGCTATGAACTAAAAACTGTCATGATTCATGCATGTTTCGCGAGTTTATGTGTGTGTGTGTATATAGCATCATTCCCATGTATTTTGTTTTTATAAGTACAAAGTATGATTGTGAAGTTGTTAAGGCACCCTTTACTGCATGGGAATGTTGATTTTAAGTGTTTTGCGATTTTCCAATGTGTTTCCTAGTATTTTAAACACTGCTTGGTCATTTGAAAGCATAAAAGGTTGTGTTTACCATATTGTTATCCTTGAAAGATTAAAATAGTTTGACTAGACATGTAGTAAGAATTTAGGAAATCCTTGACATGAGCCAAGAGTTTAGTAAATTTACCTTAGTAATAACTCGCCCAACCTAAAGTTATCCTGCAATTCGAAGCGATACTTTTCTAGATTTCACCATTCTAACTTGGCTTCTTTACATTGACGTAGATTTAATGGCAAGATTTGATAAGCCTAGAAGTTCTCGGATTAACTTGTTAGATTTTAATTTAAAAAGTCTCTCTTATGGTTCCTCTAGCTTGAATAGCATAGATTATGAGAGTTGTTATTGTATACCCTTCGATACAAGATTTAGATTTTTGAGCACCATTGGTGCATCAATTTCTATAGCTGCAATACCTCTTACTACAATTTACCCTCAATGCGAAAATATCGAGCCTATAGTGATATTTGATGATTCTTCATCTTCTGTGCAAGAAGGAATAGAGTCTAACAAATGTGATAGTAGGGATTAGGAAGTTATTCTAGGCTTACCTAACCTAGTAGATAGGATTAGCCTAGATATACCTAACCTAGCCTCTTTGAGCTTTGCTCCAAAACCTGACCCTTTTTAGGGCAATAACTTATAGGAGAATCTAGGAAACCTCGAGACACAGGGAAAAAATGACAATAACAATAAGGGTGTGAATATAAGTGCTAAAGAGAGTAACAATGGGGATGAAGAAAATAACGATGACGGGAAGGAGGATGAAGGTGGGCATGAAGAGAATGGTGACATCGATGAAGAGAACAATGATAAGGATAAAGAAAACGAGGTTGAGGATAAAGAGAATGATGATAAGGATGAAGAGCGTGTGGAGGGTGAAGGAGATAAGGGACATAGTGTAGGAGATTTAGATACTAATGTTGAAGACCCAACTTTAGACCAAAGTAGAAAAACTAGCATCTATGAGGCTGATTGGTTCATCTCCACTATAAAAACTTTTAACTTGAAAGCTTACAGAGAACTTTACAAAATTCCCAATGACATTCGACTTAAGATCCCTAAACCTACGGACTTTTTGAGCCGATTGGGGGAGATAAAATAGCCTTTCATGAGGAATTATTTCACCTTGGTCTCCAGTTACTCATTCAAGAGTATTTTGCTCGCCTCTCTTCCACCAATTTGAAATTGCTTTATATTAGATGAAAGTCAATGAGTAAAGAATTCTTTCTAGCTTGTTCATTATTTGGACTGTTCGGACAAGGCCGCTTTAACTCTTGAAGAAATCCAATTTATGTCCCTAATGAAGAAAAATCCAAATTCTAACCTAGGCTTCTTTTATCTTTAGGTTCAGTCTAAGATCATCAAAGCAACAAGTGAAAATCTTACATATAACAAGAGGGGGAAAAAGAAATGGTTTATAGCAAAGGAAAACTAGGGTCAGTATTTACAACCTTAGGTTTTAGAAGGAAAGATCCCAAACACCTTTGTTGATAGAGTAAGAAAGTTTTCACTTTTGACCTTGTTCATTTGTTTTGTCACTAATAGCAATTTCACCTAATTTATCATTTATATTGCAATAGATTCTTGGAAAGGAAAACCTATTTTTTCCATGTCATTCATGGATAGGATTAGCGATGGAGTAGCTCTCGTCGAGAATCATTAGTATTTGCTCTTAAACGAGGAGCTTGTGGGGTCAGGCCTGATTATGACTCATACCATTAGAGTAGAACTAAAAGCTGTGAAGCAAGAGGCCAAAACAGGAAAAGTAAATATCTTTTCTTCTTTCTCTTTGCCTAATACTTATTGTTTCCCAGACTTTTGATTTAAGCACTCACTTTTTGTAGAAGTGACAATGCCTTCAACACATGTTGTCAGCACAGTTGATAAACTAAAGAGCCTGATGCTTAAGACAGGTAAAAAAGGCCGAAATCAAAAGGGTCAAAAAGAACTTCCTTCATGTCCAAAAAGTAAGAAAATCTTAAAAATGTGCCTACCCCTCTACCAAAAGGCAAAACAACTACCAAAAAATAAGAAAGATATGCCTGTTCTCAAGGACTTGACCCTAAAGAAGGTGGACCCAAAATCTCCTCCCCTAAGCCAGAGCCAAAAAAAGAAACCCAAAGTGAAACATGTGGCTGCCAAAGGAAAGAGAAATGAGTCTTTAATGAAATTGAAAAGAAAGTGGACTTTTTAGAAGAAACCTCTTCGACTCGACCTAAAAAGGATAAAAACTCTCCCACTCGCTGTTATTGAATGAGAAGACTAATTGAGATAGACCTTCCGGAGGCCAAAAAATATACTGTCAACACCTTCTTCCTTTGTTAAATAATATGGCCACCATGATTTCACTAGTCAAATCAAAGGATTGAGAGGGGAGGTCTACAGAGATAGTGCTAGAGATGGCTCATCAAGCCATTTCGAAGGTAAAGTTTTCAACACCTTGCTTTTGTTGCGTTTCCTTTCCACTTTTTTTTAAAATTTGAATAGTTTTCTTTTCTATTTTTTTAGGTCAAGCACTTATTTAATCTTTATGAGGAAAAGGCCAAGAAAAATTCCACTACTATTGTCTTAGTAGAGAGAAAATTACCTTGTTGAAGAAGGAAAGGGATTCTTGGATAGAAGATCTTGGTAAGTGTAAATTATATTGGCACGTAGCTGAGGCCAAACATGTTGAAGAAAGAAAGAGTTGGGTCCACGAGCAAGAAAAGCTTGAGGCAAAGATTTTTGAGTTGACTATAAGTCAACTGGAGCTTCGGAGCAAAATTAAGAAATTGGAGTAGCAAGTAAGAGTCATTGACGAACAAATAAGAAGGCTAAGGAGGATGCTAAAAATACAGAGGCAAAGCTGTAACTCTGAAAAGTAAATCAAGATCAATGAAGGGGTTGACTTGACCTACATGGCCTTGGAAGCCTATAATCCTACCTATGACTTTAGCTTGATTTACAAGACACTTTGCTGGAACCTTCAACATTTGAACCTTCTTATCACGAGGAAAATGAGGTATCTGAGATTGATGTGATTAGTATAAGAATGCTAAAGTGCTTACCTCCAAAAAGAACCCAATAGACAATATCCTACCTAAGCGAGTGGTGGAGACTTTAAAGACTTTTGGAACAACCTAAGGCATAAGCTCATCCCAGCAAAAGTAATCAACCATCCAGAGTTGAGGAACAATAATCATTTTTCATTTCTTGCATGAACTTGAAACCCCAGGTGGGGTGTTTTTATTTGGCACGAATTTGAGCCCCCAAGTAGGGCATTTTGCTATGTACAAACTTGAAACCTAAGTGAGATATTTTGCTTTAATAGGTTAGTTTTACTTTCACTTTAGAATTTTATTATCATTGCATGCTCAAATAGGTAAATCATTTCGTACAAAAATTCTAAAAGAAGTCTAATTTGAATCCACATTTAAATAGCTTTGATAACTTTTGTGTAAAGATTAATTCAAACCAAGGCAACCATTCAAAGAATCACACAACAAGGTGTAACACAGAAAAAAAACTCAAACGTAGAAGAAAATAACTTAGAAGAAGTTTTTGAATATTTCTCACTTCTTAAGAGTATACTTCTCATCTGACATGAGAACATAGTAGGCACAGGTTAAAAATTTCCTGAAAGACATTTTTAAGTACTTTTCTTTTTTAAATCTAGCAAGAGGCACATTTTTCACCCAACATGAGATAATAATGGACTCGGGTTGAAAATTTCTTGAGAAACACTCCTGAGTACTTTTCTTTTTTTCGATAGAGCAAGGGATGCATTTTTCATTCAACATTAGATAATGATGGGCTAAGGTTGAGAATTTCTTGAGAAACACTCTCAAGTATTCTTCTTTTTCTTAACATAACAAGGGACACTTTTTTCGCCAAACGTGATATAATAATAGGGTCGAGTTGAGAATTTCATGAAAAATATTATCGAATACTCTTCTTTTTCTTAACCTAGTAAAGGGTGTAGTTTTCACCTGACATGGGATAATAATAGGCTCAAGTTGAGAATTTCCTAAGAAACACTCTTGATTACTCTTTTTTTTTTTAACCAAGCAACCCGCACATTTTTCACCTGACATGAGATAATAATGGACTCAAGTTAAGAATTCCTTAAGAAAAGTTCTTAGTTACTCTTCTTTTTTTCAACTAAGCAAGGGACACATTTGTCACTCGACATGAGAAAATGATGGGTTGAGGTTGACAATTTCCTAAGAAATACTCTCGCGTACTTCTCTTTTTCTTAACCTAGTAAGAGCTCATTTTTTACCTAACATGAGATAATAATAGAATCGGGTTGAAAATTTTCTAAGAAACGCTCTCGAGTACTCTTCTTTTTTCAATTGAGTAAAAGGCACATTTTTCACTTAACGTGAGATTATAATGGCTGGAGTTGAGAATTTCCTGAGAAATACTTTTGAGTACACTTTTTTTTTTCAACTGAGAAAGGGGCGTATCTTTCACCCGACATGAGATAATGGTAGGCATAGGTTGAGAATTTCTTGAGAAACATTCTCGAGTATGCTTTTTTTCTTTCAACTAAGCAAGAGGCATATTTTTCACTTGACATGAGAAAATAATAGGTTCAGGTTGAGAATTTTCTAAGAAAGTCCTCTCGAGTACTCTTTTTTTTTTTTAAAAAATCGAACAAAGGGTGTACTTTTCACCCGATATGAGATAATATGGGCTTAGGTTGAGAATTTCCTAGGAAACATTCTCGAGTAGTCTTCTTTTTTCAATCGAGATAGAGGCACATTACTTGCTTGACATGAGATAATAATAGGCTCGGGTTGAAAATTTCCTGAGAAATACCATATAGTACTCTTCTTTTTTCAACTTAGTAAGGGGTACATTGTTTACTCAACATGTAATGATGACGGGCCCAGGTTATGAATTTCTTGGGAAATACTCTAGAGTACTCTTCTTTTCCAACCAAGCAAGAGGTATATTTTTCACTCGACATGAGATAATGATGGGCTTAGTTTGAGAATTTTTTTGAGCAACATTCTCGAGTCCTCTTCTTTTTTTAACTGAATAGAGGGCATATTTTTCACTCGACATAAAATCGCGATAGCCTCATACTGAGAATTTTTTAAGAAACACTTTCGAGTACTCTTCTTTTCCAACTGAGCAAGAGGCATATTTTTTACTTTACTTGACATAATGATGGACTTTGGTTGAGAATTTCTTTCTTCGAGCACTTATATCACAAAATTGACCCAACCAAGTTTCTAGTACATAAAAGGGCAATAAATCAAGTTTTAATGAATTAATCAACAATAAACTGGTTAGAAAGGTACTTGTTTTGTTTAAGGATAGTATACTTTGAGCATTCGCATACTGGAGTTTATATACCCCAGGTCGCATAATTTTGATAACCTTATAAGGTCATTTCTGGTTCATTCCTATTGTACCTTCTTTAAGATTTCTTATATTCAACATGACTTGTTTTAGGGCAAGATCTCCTTCTTGGAATGCCTTGGGATGAACTTTCTTATTGTAGTATTTGTCTACCTTATCCTGATATGCTGCCAATTTTGCCAGCACTTGGTCCATTTTTCTCCTCGACCAAATCTAGGTCATAACACACGCGTCTTTTAGTATCTTTTTCCTTAAAATGCTTGTCTCGAAATATAGGAGCTCGAATTTCAATTGGGATCACTACTTCGATTCCAAGGGCCAACAAATAAGGCATTTCGCCAGTTGAGGATCAAGTAGTGGTTCTATTGATCCATAACACATGAGATAGTTCATCTACCTATGCTTCTTTAAGATCATCTAACCTTTTTTTTTTTAAAAAAAACTTTCTTGACGATTTTGTTTGCAGCTTCTAGTTGTCCATTTACTTTTAGATGAACAATAGACACAAATCTCAAGTCAATATTCAAGTCGAAATAAAAACTACTAAATATCTCGTTGTTAAACTGCTTCTTATTGTTAGTCATGATGGCATGTGGTATCTTAAACCTATAAATCATGTTTTGCTCGATAAATGCCTTGGTGCATTATTCTGTGATTTTTACCAAAGGCTCTACTTCAACCTCTTCAGTAAAGCATTCAATTTCGCTATAACATACTTCGTTTAGGCTCGTCTAGTGGGCAATGAACTAATCAGATCTAATCCTTGTGGGCAATGGACTAATCATATTTAACCTCACTAGGCAGATGGCCATGAGCTTCTCATGTGGCTATTTTGGCACATCTTCATGAATTTGACATCCCCAACAAGATTTAGTTACTTGGTGGCATCCTAGTGTAAGGTGGGCCAGTAATATCCTTGCCTCAATACCTAATCAACTAAAGATACGGCGCCTCTATGATCCCTACAAATCCCTATATGGATTTCTTTAGGTACGTAATTTGCCTTTTCTGGTGTTAAACACCTCTAATATGAGAGTCCAAAACTTTTCTTATATAGCATCCTATCGATGATGTTATATTTGGCAAGCCCATTTTTTATCTTTTTAGCCTTATCCTTGTCTTTTAGCAATTCCCTAATTTGAATATAGGCTTTTATGGGATCCATCCATGTCACCTCTAGAGCATCTTTAGCTGCTAAAACCTTGACCAGAGATTTTTAATCTACATTTTTACAACTTAGATGCTCAATAGGTATGGTTCTTAGTATGAAGTGAAGAAGCTAGCCTAGCTAAGGCATTAGCCTACGAATTTTTCGACTTGGAGACGTTTTCTACTATTACATTTTTCATTTTTTCTATTAACCACTTAACTTTAGCCAACTAAGCTTACATGTATCTTCCTTCACATGAAATTGCCTGTTCACCTGATTCACTACCAATTGTGAATCCTCTTTCACTTCGAAGGATTCCGTATCAATTGGTGAAGTTATATTCAGGCTTGCCAATAGTGCCTCATATTTGGCTTCGTTGTTGGTGATGACTAAATTCAAATCTAAAAGCATACACAAGTTCTTATCCTTCTGGCTCCACAAGGATAATTCTTGCTCATCCTCCTTGTGAATTATATGCTCGAAGGTAGGATTATTGGTTCTGGATTGAATGTATTCTCGGCAACTTATGTTGACATTACATGCATAACTTAGGTCAAGATTATTCCCTCTATAATTGATCCTTTTGTTATGAAATCTGCCAAACTTTGAGCTTTGATAGCTTTCCGTATTTGTAGTCAATGTCCAACTCTTTAAGTTTTATGGACCATTTCACTAGCCAATGAAAAGGTAAGATCTATGTATGATCTGTTATAGCAGTTGGTCAATTAAAACTATGACCTTTTGTGCTTGAAAATAAGGTTGGAGTTTTCTTGCAACTACCATCACTGCTAAGGCTAATTTTTCAAGAGATGGGTATCTTGTCTTTGTGCTAAGAGGAATTTTTCTATGTAATGGATCAGTAGATGCACCCTGTTAGAATGTCCCTTTACTGACACAAAGCTTAATAAAATGATTTATTACTGATAAATAAAGATAAAGTACATCAACCACCTGTGGGCTTACTAGATGTACTATGTTCAATAAATATTCCTTTAACTTTTGAAAGCTCGACTTGCATTCTTTGGTCTATTTCATATGTTTTCCTTTTTTCATAACCTGAAAAAATTGAAAACACATTTCAATGGTCGTTGAAATGAACCTGCTTAGGGTGATCAACCTTCTAATTAGGCTTTACAATTCATTTAGGGTTATAGGTGAGTTTATATCTAGGATTGCTTTTATTTTCTGCAAGTTGAACTCTATACTATTCTCAAGAACCATAAGACCCATTAGTTTACCTGAGCTAAGCCGGAATGCACATTTGTTTAGTTTCAACTTCATGTTATACTTCCCCAAAAGTAAGAATATCTCCTTCAAATCCTAAACATGGTCTTTTACCTAATTGACTTGGTGATAATATCGTCAACATTCCTGATTAAGGGCTTAAATACTTTATTCACCAGAATTTGAAAAGTTGCTTCTACATTCTTTAACCCAAAAGGCATCACCTTATAATAAATGACTATGTCTAATCATGAAATCCACTAGCTAATGTATTCGAGGAAGTGGGAATCACTATTAGGAGAAGTTTTGTTGAGGTCTATAAAGTCTATACACATCATTAATTTCCCATTGGCTTTCTTCACCATGACCATATTGGCTATCCATTATCGTAGTAGACTTCCCAAATAAAATTTGTTTCAACAATCTGTCCACCTTAACCTTTATCGCCTTCCTCTTTTCTTGATTGAAGACTCTTATTTTCTACCTAACGGGCTTGAAAGTAAGGTTTATGGCAAGTTGGTGTGAAATTATTCTTAAATAAATGCCTGGCATGTCCTCATATGTCCAAGCAAAGACGTCACTGTGTTCTCTTGGAATTTTTTTAGCTTTTTCTTTTTTTGCCTCGAGTAGCTGTGACCCAATCTTGATTGTCTTCTCCAGATTTCTAAGGTCCAAAACAACATTTTCTAGCCTTTTTGTAGGTTTCACCACTGACCTTTTTTCTTCTTAGCTAGACTTCTTATTTAGTTGCTCTAGGATTTTTTTGTGCTCAAAATTCTCGGTAGCATCATTCAATTGTATCTCTTCTAAAGGTCACTTGGAAATGTAAGAAAACCACCTTGAGTATATTGTAAAGTAGCTTCTTGCCTCTTTCTACCTTAAAGCATGCCAATGCCATCCTCGATTTGAAATTTTATATTTAAGTTATGTATACACTCAATTGCTCTAGTTAATCTCAAGAATAGGCTTCCCAGGATCATGGTTTATAGCATTTTCAAATCTACCACCAGAGTGGTCACCATGGTAGTTTTTTGTTAAAGAAAACTATCCATAATGACCAACCAACTGAATCGTGCTTAGAGGCATGGTGCAAGACTCCGCAAATCCATATAAAACCATACTTGCTATGAAGAAAATATTTGCACAACTTCCTGATGTGCAAATTTTAAAATACTTACAAGTGCACGAATCACTAATAGTTAGTTACAAGTTCACTTCTAGATCGATCTCTCACAAAATTGTAATAGTTTAAATTCTTATTAGTTTTCTCTTAATTACTAAATTAAGCAAACAAGAATTTAATTGAATGGGATTTTATGTGAATTCAAATAAAAGTTTCAACTAAATTAAGCAAACTTATTGCTCCCTTAAGAAACTTCTGAGCTTTTCTTTCTCTGTACTGAGCAATTACAACCTAATCTTGGTTGTCTTCTCAGGATTTTTAGGGTCTATAACCACATTTTTTAGCTTTTCTGCAGGCTCTGCCATAGGCCTTCTTTCTTCTCGACCAGACTTCTTATTTAGCTATTGTAGGATTTTTGTATGTTCAAGCTTCTTTATGTTGTCATTTTGCTACATCTATTCTATAGTTTGTTTGGTAATATAGTAGAATCTTTTTAAGGATATTGCAAAGTAACTTCTAGCTTCTTTCTGATCCCCTTGAACAACACCAATGCCATCTTCAGTTTGAAATTTTTGTTTCAAGTAATATATGCACTCAGCTACTTTTGTTAGTCTTAGAAATGGCCTTCCCAAAATGATGGTGTAAGGCATTTTCAGATCTATTACTTGGGAAGTTACCATAGTAGTTTTTTTATAAGCAAAAGTACCCATGGTGTTAGGTAATTGTATCGTGCCTAGAGGCATAATACAAGACTCCTTAAATGTATATAGAATTGTTCCTGCTGGCCTTAATTGGAGGTCATCTATCTTCATAGAGTCTAATATAATCTTGAAAATTATGTCTTCACAACTAGCCGTATCTAATAGTATTCTGTTCACTTCGGATATCACCATACTTTTATCAGCGAAGTCTTCATCAAGATCATTGTCGTCAGAATTATTTCCTCTACGTGATTGGTCCACATACTTCTCTAAATAATTGTTTCTAACCAATACCTATATCTGTTCCTTCAGGCTTGCGCAATGATTGATAACATGCCTACAGTCTTGGTAGAAATATAGAACTTACTAGGCTCTCCTTGCTGACTTAGACTTCAAAGGGCAAGCCCAGGTATCATCATTCTAGAGTCTTTGATGCTCTTATATATATTTGATAAGGGCGCATTGAGGGGAGTAAACTTCCTCTTATCCTGTATTTGTGCAACCCTTTTATGTCCTTCACTAGGTGGCAATGGCAACTTATCCTTTGTTGGCATTTTATCATTTCGTCCCTCAAATCACGGTAGTTAAAAGTCACGATCCTTCCTTTGACTTGAGCTAAAACCATCTTTAGCGATATCCTTCGCGTCCCACCTGTCTCCGGGTCAGGTTCCATGGTATTTGTCTCAAGACGAAAAGCTCCTCACTTTTTCTTAGTTTTACTTCAAAAGCATCCGATCTTCAAATTCTATCTTGTCAAAAAGCTCTTTTCTAGCCAACTCATATATGCCCACAATGTGTTTATGAACTGCAAAAAATCCTCTATTGACTTTTAGTCCTCTTCTCAAGATGTGGAAGTTGATTCAGCCAAGATTGTATAGATGAGCCAGAATGACCATTGATTGGCATTTGTTTGTTTTTTCTACTTATTTATTTGTTGAATTTGGTCAGTTTTCAATTGTGATTATTATGGAAATTCTTGATTTCGGGGAATTTTTTCCTTGGTCTTCATACAATTTGCAAATTTATCTTGTTTGTGGAGGAATTATGCGCAAGTGCAGGATTAAACGATGATGATAAGAATTTATCTAAAATGGCTAAAGAATTCTATTGAACTTGTACTTAAGCTATTGCTCTAATTTTGGTAACTTATTGTTCTTTGTATGATTGGCATCTATAAATCAAAAAAAAAAAAAATGTATATTCATCTGGTTGGTGTTGGTGGTGAAATTAAATGCTTATACAAGTTTTTAGGGAGATGACAAATGTGTTCAAAGTTAGTCAGGATGGTTCTAATGGAAAGTGAATTCAAATAATTTGAAGGCAAACATGAGAACAAAACTAAAGTGGATCCCAGTTCACGCAAGCTTATGGAACAAAATAGTCGACCAAAACTAAAGCGGATCCACCTAAGCAAAATTACATCCATGTATGAACAAGAAAGTGCCAAGCTACTGATCGACAGCTAGAAGAGAAATCATAAGCAAAAAGATGAAAATTCTCCAGGATTCGGTTCTTGGTTGTAACGAATTATCTAACTAAACATTTGTTTTGGATGAGATAATTAATTATATCTGGTCGTTACAATGACAGGTTGAATTTTTGTTAATTAAGCTTGAAGCAATTAGTATAATTATAATTAATAATATCAATTTGTTCATTTTTTGCACTAAAATTTTTTTCTGAAGATTTTAACTTGTTACATTTATGTTATTTGTTTTGTTATATTTTTTATAACGTTATTTAACTATAAATATGATAAATGAGATATTTACCAATGATTAATATTATTTTAAATGCATATTTTAATTTTTATTGTTTAATCAATCAATCTTTAAAGTCATTAAAAAAGTTTATCGTAGTATAAAAGTATAATAAAAATTCTTGTAAATAATATTTACAAAACAAATAATTATTTTGAATTCAAAAACAACTTAGGAGTGTATTTGTCATTTTTTATGTAATATATCCAAACCTCGGGTCACAAAGGCATGAGTGATAATAACGTTATAATCATTTTCCTCCGCTGTTGTTCCATACTTTCTTTTGAGATATTTTATTTCTTCTTTTTTTCATGTCCTTAGCTTACTACAAAATAGCATATCAATGGTCTACATATATTAACTATAATTCTTAATGTTAAGACTGTATTTGACCTCTTTTTTGTTAAGCTCGTCTAAAAAATTCCATTGCAAAAAGTTACTTGGCAGACGAATGTATATAACCTTTTGTTCACTCTACTGTAATATTAAAACCAAATTTAATAGAGTTGACCGATATTATGATAGAGTTCAATCTTCATCTGATTCACTAAAGTTATCTATATTCTCAATAGCTAGTAAATCTTTGTGAAAGCCTGTGATGAAGGAGATGGATAAAAATATTCACAATGATGCCATGATCTATCATACAAAATTGTAATGAATTGGATCCTTTTATTCGACAAGACATTATTGAAACTATTAAGTTTCATATTTAAACGTATAACTATTTAATGCATATATATTGCTTATGTAGAGAATATAAAGTTGCATTTTCAAAATCTGGTGTTAGTAATATAGATAAAAAGCATGGAAAACAATTCATTACTTGGTTTTAAGAAACAATAAGTATTATCATATTATCATGAGTTGTTTTATTATTTCTTTTATTTGGATGGTCAACAATGTTGTATTTGCTATATTTTAATTTAAAAAATTTATTTATTGTAGATAACACAATGTTTTATTGATGGACAAGTTAATAAGCAAATGCTTCCTTTGGCACGAGGGCTAGAATGATGAGTGACTTACTATTCAGGTTATAATATCAGTGGCTTCAGATTTCACATGATAATTCGTGATGAGAAAAGAAAAATACAAAATAGTGGAATTATGGTTATGTGGAGTACCAAGAAGATATTATCTCATACTATAGATAATTGAGGAAAATCGTCAAGCTCCACTATACTGAAGGGAATAGAGTCATATTGTTTAATTGTGATTGGTATGACATAGTTGGAGAAGGACTAGGACAGGAAGAGATTCTTATAGGATAATTACAATTATAAAATGTGAAAGTTAAACATTCAAGAGCCATTTGTGTTAGCATCACAAGCAAGCCAAATTTATTGTGTGAGGGGTTTGAAAGATACTATATGGAGCGCTGTGGTAGAGAAAAAAACCTAAAAATATTTTTGGTATTCCAACAAATCAACATGAGTCCGAAGAAGAAGAAGAAACTTAATTTAGCAACACTCACATCATTCTAGAAGACAACGAAGACCATAATGTTGACTGGACTAGAACTAATGTCAATCATATGGCTTTAGAATGATACTTGTTTAACGGTAATCTTTTATAGTGTTGTTCTATTGAATTTTTGGCTTACTTTTTTACTTTCTAAGACTCAAAGATCTAGAAGCCGTTTTATCATTGATAGGGGAGGATATTTAAGGCCTTCTATTGCTACCAGATTACTTCTCTTTGTTTTGCAATATTATTTGTTCAATTTGGTTGGGTTGTGTCAAGTTCAGATTTGCTCTGTCTTCATTGTTGTTTAGGCTTTTAAATTTGTTTTGATGCTACAATATTTTATGTCATAAATGTTTATAAGCTTAGTTCTTGGAAATTACAATTACTTTTATTTTATTTAAGATTACTTAATATTAATATATAATTGTTTTGTCTTGTAGCAACCATCACGGCTAGAAAAACCAACGACAATGGAATGCGTATGTGGTTTTAAATAAGTATAATAGACCACCACTTGCAAAAAGAAGAAATATATTGGATCAAAATGGTACCGGTAAATTATAATTGTTTTTAGCATTTTATTTATTTATTTATTTCTCAGATCCACCGTGTCAGTTGGCTTATATTTCTCGCAAAATAGGTCAAATCTATGTAACACTTAGTTATGGCGAAATAAGCCCACCAAGAGTCCTAAATGAGTAGTCAAGTGGTAATAGTTTGGTATCGAAATAACACTCAAACAAGGTCAAAATACCATTAAGAATAGGGAAAACAATTTTGGACACAAATGAGCGATTTAGGCATCAAAGTAACACTTAAACAAGCTCAAAATAGCACTAAGACTAGGAGAAAATATCTGGGCTCAAATAAGTAACTGAGCCATCGAAACAATACTTAAACAAGCTCAAAATAGCACTAAGAACAGGGAGGAAACAAATCTGAGTGTAAATGAGCGATATATGCAATGAAACAACATATAAAGAAACTCAAAATTGCAGTAAGAACAGGGAAAACAAATCTGGGCTCAAATGAGCAATTTAGGCGACGAAAAAACACTTAAACAAGCTGATGGTAGCACTACAAACAACATGAAAAAAATATGGACAGAAATTAACCATTTGGGCATCAAAATAACACTTAGATAATGAGGAACAGCTCTAAAAGCAGCATAAAAAAATCTGGGCAGAAATAAACAATTTAGGAATCAAAACCACACTTAAATTAGCTGAAATAACAATAAAAATAGTATAACAAGAACTGGGCAGAAATGAACAATTTAGGTAGCCAAACAACACTAAAGGAAGCTCAAAACAGCATGACGAAAAATTGGGCAAAAATAAACAATTAGGCTGCCAAACAACACTTAAGGAAGCACAAAACGACATGAAAAAAATTTGGGCAGAAAAGAACAATTTAGGCAGCCAAACAGCAGTTAAACCGGCTCAAAACAACAATTTGTTCGTGGCAACACAACACTAAAAATATCAGAAAAAAATATGGGCAGCGAAACAGCAGAAAAAAATTTTAACAGTAAAATATTACTCAAACCAGCATAAAAAACTATATTTGGACTGCAAAGCATGTGCATCGGTTGCATTCACCACTCAAACAATGCAATGAACACTTAAACCAGCAGAAGAACAAGCGAAACACAAAGCAAACGCAGTGTTAAATTAAGGCACACAAGCTCAAAATAGCACTGGAATAAGGGAAAAAAATCTGGACACAAATGAGTAATTTAAGCGTCAAAACAAAAACTTAAACAAGCTCAAAAGAGGACTAAGAACAGGGAGAAAAAATCTGGCCACCAATGAGCAATTTAGGCGTCGAAACAATACTTAAACAAGCTCCAAAATAGCACCAACAATTGGAGAAGAAAACTGGGCAAAAATGAGCAATTTAGGCATCGATTTAACACTTAAACAAGCTCAAAATACCACTAAGAACAGGGAAAAAAATCTGGGAACAAATGAGCAATTCAGACATCAAAACAACACTTTAAAAAGCTCATAATAGCATTAAGAACAGGGTGAAAAGAATCTGGGCACATAGGAGCAATGTATGCATCGAAACAACACTTAAGCTCAAAATAGCAATAAGGTAAGCGAGAATAAAATCTGGGCACAAATGAGCAATTTATGCATCAAAATAACACTTAAACAAGCTCAAAATAGCACTAAGAACAGCGATAAAAAAATCTGGGCACAAAGAAGCAATTTAGGCATCGAAATAACACTTAAACAAGCTCAAAATAGCACTAGGAAAAGGGAAAAAAAATCTAAGCACAAATGAGCAATATAAGCAACGAAACAACAACTAAAAAAACTCAAAATAACACTAAGAACAAAGAAAACAAATCTGGACACAAATGAGCAATTTAGTTATCAAGACAACACATAAACAAGCTCAAAATAGCACTAAGAACAGGGTGGAAAAAGTCTGGTCATAAATGAGCAATTTAAACATCAAAAGAACACTTAAAAAGCTCAAAATAGCACTAAGAACAGGAAAAAGAATTTGGGCACCAATGAGCAATTTAGGAATCGAAAAAACACTTAAACAAACTCAAAATAGCACTAAGAACAGGGAAGAAAAATCTGGGCAAATATAAGCAATTTGGGCTTTGAAATAACACTTACACAAGCTGAAAACAATAATACAAACAACATGAAAATAAAAATTTGGGTGAAATGAACCATTTAGGCATCAAAATAACATTGAAACAATCTAAAACAGCACTAAAAGCATCATGAAAAAAATCTTGGAAGAAATAAACATTTTAGGTTTCAAAACAACACTTAAGTAAGCTGAAACAGCACTAAAAACAACATGAAAATAAATTGGGTAGAAATGAACAATTTAGGTAGCTAAACAACACTTAAGGGAGCTCAAAACAACATGAAAAAAAAATGGCAGAAATGAACATTTTGGGCAGCCAAACAACACTAAAGATGGTCAAAACGGCACTAAAAACAGCATGAAAAAAATCAGGGCAGAAATGAACAATTTAGGCAGCCAAACAACACTTAAATCGGCTCAAAACAACAATTCATTTGCACCAACATGACACTAAAAATAGCAGACAAAATCTGGGCAGCGAAATAGCAGAAAAAAAGTAGATAGCAAAATATTACTCACATCAGCGAAAACAAAAAAAAATATTTGGATAGCAAATCATATGCATCTATTACAACAACATGCATTGGATCATTGTCAGTAACTCTTATTTTGTAGCTTTCAAGTTTGATCACAAGATAAAAAAGACACGTCCACTTGCTTCTGTATATTGAAGTGAGGTGGACAAGTCAACCCTTGATGGTCAGCAATTAAGGGCACAAGGCAAATCTCATGCTACTAAGAATCCTAATAGGGAAGGTAATTTTCTATGTTTATTTTTAGTTATTGTAATTTCTATTGCTTTATTTGTGTACAATCTTTAATACAATTAAAATTTGAGAATTTTGTTTTCTTCGTTTTCTACTCGTAGCCATGGTAAGGAAAATTGGTGATCATTCTAAATCATTCCAAAATCAAAACAATTCTGATCGAGCAATCTCATAATATTTTACAAATGCAAAGTGTATCTGTTGATGAACATTCAACTTCTACTGATCAACATTCAGCACATATTGGTAAATCTTTGCATTAAATACATTATTTTTTTAAAAAATATTGTTAACCATATTTTGGTGTGTTTATGTTTTGATGTGTACAGAGAATAGTGTTGTTACTAAAAGAAAGACCGGGGAAAAGCAAAGGGTTTGCGAAGGAGAAGGCATGACAATAGAAATCTATAATATCAAAGGTAATATATGTTATTTAGATGGATGGATTTCATAAGTATTTCTCATAATTAGTACATATTAGATATATATATATATCAAGTCTTTTAGATCATTGTTTTAGGATTGTAACTGTAGAGACCATACGTAATATAGGTGTTCTATTTAAGCAACAGATTAAAAGACATGGGATGTCTTTTTCTGAGTATCCAGAACAAGAACTTAAAATATTGTTTGGGTAGTTGAATGGTAGGTTCAAGTGTGATGTGGTTCTGAGGAAGAGTTAAAGGTTTTTTCGTTCCCATGTTTAAACTCGATTTAAAGACTAGATGAAGTCAATAAGTACAAAACAGATGGAGAGTGTTATGCTAACTGCCCGTCAAATGTTGATCCTTCTATATGGATACAGCTAGTTGAGAAGTGGTTGTCTCATAAATGGCATGTACACATCCTATGGATCATTTTTTTAGTATCTGTCTGTACGGGATTTATTACGTGAAAAAGCTCTATGAAGTAAATTTCTACCATTACTATTTTTTTTAAATACATTAAAATTTTATAGTACTTAGTAATTATTTAAATTCTTTTATTTAGAAAAATAATAGTAGAAACAAAGCAAAACTGTCTAAATCTTCTATTGCGCAACCCACTGATTCAGTTTCAATAGCAAAAAAGAGAAAGGAATAGGTAAGTAATTATGATTGTTGCGTAATAATTATATTCTTCTTCCATATTTACTTTTTTTTTTAAATATTTAATTTCATTTTTAAATTTCAATTAATGTTTATTTAACGACTATAATTTAGTATATTATTATTATAGCTCTTTTTATATGTTTTTGAAAGAGTTAAGAAATTGCACGTACGTTATCTTGGCTATTTAGAAATTTAAATTTGTGAAATACTGTTATTGAATATGTATACTTATTATAGCAATCATATATTGGGAACAAATGATATCAAAAAAGACAGAGCTAGATGAAATAGGTGAGATAGGTGAAAAAAAAATTGAGAAAAGATTAGGACATTTTTCTTGAGGTAATTGGAGGTATTAAGGATGGTCATGGTCTTGAAGGCCTTAAGACTACTGACATACGTGTTCTACTTCAAGTCGACCTTGCAACAAAAAGACATGCATGGAATGCAAGGAGTTTATGCAGACTTAAATACAAACTATCCTCCGAGAAATAGTCAATTTAACAAAATTAGTCCAACATTCAGCAGCAAATCAAAGTCACGCTCAATCTATTATTCCATTATCTTTAATGGTATAATTATTAAATTTTTAGTTCAATATATGTTCATTTTTTCTCATATAATTTTTTAATTTTTCTAATATTTCTATGCAGAATACAACCCAATTAAATTCAAACACGTAGGATGATAAAGATTTTGACATTTAATGTTCTTTTGTAGTATTTATGAAAACTATTGGCTGTTTTAGACTTAAGAATTTATTTTAATGAGTATTTTATGGTTATATTCAATTGATGAATTACTTATTAGATACTTCATGATGTTTAGGAAAATGTTGAAAATTATAATTTGTTTCTGACAATTACGTGTTAAAGATATTACTTTTGATCATTTATTTATTTTCTTTGATTGCTTGAATAAATTGATGAAATTAAATTTTGTCACTGCTAACAATTATTTGCGGCTATAGTTAAGCATTAAAATTGATTTATTTTCAACAAAAAAATGTCATAGAAAAACAAAACCATTACTAATTGTTGATTGATTATTGAAAACTATATTTTTTAATTAGTGATATCATTTTTACAGCAACAACTAATGTATTTTCGACATTCAGTGCCATGATAATATTATTTATGACAATTAATTTATTAATTGTGATTGGTATAACAAATTAATAATATAGATTTTTAATTGAATTTATGTATTTGCAATGGTTTTCTTGACTCACCATTGATATTTTAGTTAGAATATTTAAATATTTAATTTTTAATTGACTCACCATTGATGTTTTTTTTTTTGATAGATTTTATAGCAGTTATATGTCATTGGTAATATATTTATTTCGACCATATTATAAGTCAGAAGTAAAATAATTTCAAGCAAATTAATTGGTTGCAAAAACATTAAATATTTCCTATCATATTGATTGCTCACAAATAATATTGGCTCCAACCACATAAATTGGTTGCAAATACATAAACTGTTTTTTATTACCTCACTTGGTTGCAAATAGGTTTAGTATTGCAAGATTTAGCAGTCGAACATATGTTTTATTGTATATTTCTTTCGACTACCAAGTGAATTTTCGATGTAAATCTTTTCAATTTGTGATGGAAAATAACCATCGAAAATAATTACGAGTAATATGTAGTCAAAAATAATTCTTTGCTAACCAGCTCTTTTATTACCAATATCAAAGATTGGCAGTAATCATAAATAAATATTTTTGACAGGATTCACCTTTTGGGATCAAATAACTTTTATCAAAAAAAACATATTTTTCATATTGTATTATATACTGAAACTAATGTATATGTGCATACATGGGAATATATTACAATGCCTACATGTGCTTTAAGTTTCCTTTTGCATGATAAAGCTCACCAAACTCTCTTGTGTTCATTGGTCTTACCATTATTACTGAACTAATCTATATATTAATCACTTCTATTCATCAATTAACTTAATCACTTGATTTTCAATTGCAAATATCCCTCTCGAGGGCTAACTGAGAATCATAATTAATAATAAAGAACATTGATAAACACCCTTCTCATATTTGGAAAAATAAACAAATATCCCTCTAATCTTTAGGAAGAAAACAAATACCCCCTTCAAATTTTGACAAATAGATAGATATCTTTTAATTTTTATTTTCATACTATTTAAGTTATTATCATTTATATTTCTAAAGATTAGGGCAATAACAAAGTAATTTTCACATATAACAATTAAGTACTATTTTAATATTTTTTTACAATATATTTTTTGAAATAACAATAATTTAGTCCTTATTTTAATATTATTCACAATTTGCTAAGGATTAAATAATTTTTTAATTATTTCAATATAAAGTTATAAAAATATAAGTTATATTATTTTTAACTCTTTTCTTTTACTTTGTTAATAATAATTTGATTATATTAAATTCATTATGTTTTCTTAATATAAATTGTGAAAATATAAATAAAAAATATATAAATAAGATAATTTAATATCATTTTTAATAGAATTAATAATTAAATTTTTTTTTATTATTGTTAAATAATATACTTTAATTTTCATTAAATGTAGACATGTATTTAGTTTTAATTATATATATTTATTTTTTAAAAAATGTAATAAATTTCATATAATTTTTTAAATAGATATATTACATATAAAAAATAAAAATGTTAAAAAATTATTTCATTTAAAATTTTGATAATTGAATATCAAATTATTACTAAAAAAGTAAAAGATTGGGTTTAAAATATTCTATTATATGAGTTTGATCTAACCCATTATTAGAACTTTTTTTATAATAGTATTTTTCTTAACTTTTTTTTGAAATAATAAATTAAAAAAATTATTTACTTCTTAGTAAATTGTGAAAAATATTAAAATATGAATTGAATTATTATAATTTTAAAAGAGTATATTGCAAAAAATATTAAAATAGGTACTAAATTGTTATATGTGAAAAATATATATTTTTTTTCTTATTTTTCTATATTTTACAGATATAAATAATAATAATCTAAGCAATCAACTAATAGAAATAAAAATTAAGAGAATATCTGTTTTTTTTTTTATAATTTTATAGATATAAATAATAATAATCTAAGCAGTCAACTAATAGAAATAAAAGTTAAGAAAATATCTATTTTTTTTTAAAACTTAAAAGGCATATGTTTTTTAAAAGAGATATTTATCTATTTTTTCAAATATAAGGAGGTATTTGTCAATTTTCTTACCAATAACATATCCACAAAATTAAAATAACAAAATGAAACTCGGACCATTACACTAACGTCTAATGTATATGGGTATGACGCATGTATATCCATAGGCATACAAGTACGCATGCAACCGATAACCTGCTCACTGTTGTAAATGCGGATTCCACTTGGGAGACATTCACAATTGAGAGGTGCCAAAGATAAGCTTACTTCCTCTTGTAAGAGCAAAAGGTCGAAGAATACAAAAAATGGTTCTGGAGCACAGCTCAAGAGAGCCAAGAAAGGCTCCAAAGGCTATAAGAACAAAACATCGAAGAGAAAGTGTTTCCACTATGGAGTTGATGGGCATTGGAAGAGAAACTGTAAAAAGTATCTCTTCAACCTAAAGGACAAGAAGAAAAGTAAATTCAATTTATTAGTTTTAGACGCTTGTTTAGTGAAAGATGATTTATTTTCTTAGATAGTTGATTCAGGAGACATTAACTATGTTTGTTCTTTATTACAGATACTTAGTTCTTCCAAGGAGTTAGTTGATGGAGACTTCAACATAAAAATGGGTAATAGAGTAGTTGTCTCAGCATAAGCAATATGAGTCGTTCATTATTTTGAACAATGTTTATTTTATTCTTAATTTTAGAAGAAATTTGATTTCATTTTTCAAATTGTTCGAACAATTAATTGATACTTTATTTAAAGCTTTATGCTTAAGTATTTGTTCAGCAAAAGAAGAAAATGAGCTTTATATTTTAAAGCTAAATGAATAACCACTTCTTAATACAAAGCTATTTAGAGTAGAGCATTCTAAACCTAAAAGATAGAAAGTTTCTCAAAGTAATGAGACATTTTTCGTGCCTTAGGTTAAGACATATTAATCTAGATAAAATTAATAGACTCGTAAAGGATGGTCCTTTAAGAGAGCTAAACGTTGACACTCTACTTGTATGTGAATCTTATTTAGAGGGCAAAATGACTAAAAGACCTTTCTTAAAAAGCAGCGAAAGGGGTAAAGAGCCATTTAAACTTATACATAGTGATGCTGCAGTCTATTAAATATACAAGCTAAAAGTAGTTGTGAATATTTTGTTAGTTTTATTGACGATTATTCTAGATATGGCTATGTATACCTACTGCAAAGAAAATCCGAAAGTTTTGGAAAGTTTAAGAAATTCTTAGTAAAAGTTGAAAAGCAGTTAAATAAATCACTTACAAGTTTGCAAGCTACTTAAATTCATCTATGGACTCAAGCAAGTTTCAAGATGTTGAAATTTAAGATTTGATAAGACGATCAACTCTTATGGTTTTAAGCATAATATTGATGAACCTCATGTATATAAGTACATTAAAGAAAAAAAAGGTGATCTTCTTGATAATTTATGTAGATGATATGCTACTTATTGGGAATGATGTGGATACATTGTCTGACATAAAGAAATGGATAATCAAGTAATTCCAATGAAAGATATCTCTAGGATCCAAATTAGTCAAGATCGCAAGAACAAACTCTCGGCACTTTCTCGGGCATTGTACATTGATAAGGTGTTTATGCAATTATCGATGCAAAACACTAAAAAGGGTTATTTATCGACTCGACATAAAGTTATCCTTTCAAAGGAGAAATGTCTTAAGAAAACTCAGGGGGAAAAAGACATGAGAAAGGTTCCTTACGCATTAGTAGTAGGTAGCCTCATGTATGCTATGTTGTGCATGAGGCCTGATATTTGCTATGTAGTGGGAATAGTAAGTTGTTTCCAATCTAACCTTGGATTGGGTCATTGGATTATAGTAAAGTATATTCTCAAATATCTTAGAAGAACAATAAGCTATATGCTTGTTTACTCAAGTGCAGACATGAACTTTATTAGTTACACTGACTCTGATTTTAATCAAATAAAGACACTCGAAAGTCGACATCTAAGTCAATGTGCACTCTTAGTGATGGAGCTATAGTATGGAGAAATGTAAAACAATTCAGTACTGCTTATTCAACCATGAAGGCTAAATATATAATAGCTTGTGAAGTAGCTAAAGAAGTCGTATGGCTGAAGAAATTCTTTATTGATATGGAAATATTCATAAACCATTGACCCTACACTGTGACAACAATAAGGTAGTGGCAAATTTGAAAAAACCGAGAAGTCATAAGAGAGAAAAGCATATAGAGAGAAAGTATCACCTGATCAAAGAGATCGTTCATCGAGATGATGTGATAGTTATAATGATAGTGTCTGAACACAATCTTATAAATTTATTTACCAAGACGTTACCAGCCAAAACATTTGAGGGTCACTTAAAGGGCATGGGATTGAGAGACATTTCCCACTTACTTTAGGGCAAGTGGGAGATCTCCCTAAGAGCACGTAATTAGTACACCTTTTGAAATAAATAAAATTAGAATTTCTTTATTTCTAATTATGTTTATATTATTATAAGAAAAATTCTAATTTATTTAAGTGAACATAATCTTATATATATATAAGTGTTATACATATAAGATGATTAAGATTATGGATAATAAATTGAAATAGTTCATAATAAATTAATTAAAGTTGGTTTCTTTAATTAAATATTAATAGTGCAATTCATTAAAATTAAGAATATGATAATTTTATCTGAACTGTCAATATAGTGATATTATGGTGGAAGCACTTTATATAATGTAATTATATACGATTGGACCAAATATATTTTGAATTCTCATATAAATTCCATTACGAACTGAGAATTCAAATAATATCAATAAATGATTATATATAGATCAATCATAATTCTAATAGTCATAAACTTATATTTATGTTGTTATGTCTTTTGAGTTACTTGTTAAATTTTGTTCTAAGAAAAAAGCTCAATACTTGTATCTTGGAGATTTAATGGGATAAATAGGTAGCAATGTGAGATACAAATATGAAATTTATTCCTTTCTCTTGAAAGTCAGAAAGATGGTTTTCTTAAGTGTTAATTGTAGAATTGAATAGTTGAGTGCTTAATTTATAACTTATTTATAAATTAACTGTTCAGTGAAGAATTAATGAAACTTAAGAATAAAGATGTAATTAGAGGGCTAAAACAAAATATTGTCTAATTCTAATTATGGACCATTTATGAAGGGTTGAACTGCATGTACGGATTATACAATGAACTATTCAAAGTTTTCTAAGTAAAATATATTTATAATTTCAAGAGTTCAACTCCAAATTTTTAGTAGAGTAATACTAAAATTAATAAATTAGATTAATTAATTATCTAAATTTATTGGAGTTTGAAACTGTAGATCCATAGGTCCCCCATACCACCTCTTAGATTAGTACAGCAATAATATTACACACTAAATATTTACATGTTCAGAAAACAGTTTCTAAAATACATATTTTAATTTAGATTTAATTAATTAATTAATAATTAATTAATTAATTAGCAAGATATTTAAGGAAAATATCTTTCATCATTATCTAAAAAATTTAATTTAAGGAATTAAATGGATTAATTCTCATAGAGATGTTTATCTTCTTTGTGGTTTCTTTTAAATAATATTTTTGAATTAATTAGAATTTCACTTCTATTAAAAGTTCCATTACAAATTTAGTAAATAATAAATGTTATTAATGGATTGTATTTTAATCAAAATTATTTTAATTATAATATTAATTTTATTAACAGTTGTCTTATACATTTAATTAATTAAGAAATTTAATTATATTATAATTAAAATTATTTTAATTAAAATAGGTGTGATATAAAGAAATATATGAGGGGTGGAAACCTTAATAGATAAAAAAAAGACTTTTTCTTTTGATGTATATTATGGAGAAAAATTAATTTTCTCTAAACAATATGGTATTATAAAAAGATGTCACTTGTCTTTTTATTGCAACTGTTGGAAGATTGGTTTGAAAACCATAAGTAAAGGAATAACAAAAATAATTAAAAAGCATTAAAAGATATTTTTCTTTTCTTCTTTTATTATATATTAAAACTGTAGATTTTTATAAATTTTGTAACTCTCTTTATTCAATTTTTTACTATTTATTTGATAAAATTATCCGATAGATAATAATTGATATTATTTTTATCATCACAAAGAAAAAGTAATAGTAATAAATATTTCATAATTTATTTTTTTAAAAAAATATTTTTAGAAAGTCGTGGTATTCTATGTTTTAAAAATGTATTTATATATATATATATGTATATACACAAAAAAATTGGTCAGAAGTTATCGGAGATATTATTAGTGAAAACCCTCTAATGATCAAGTTAGACCAAGGAAATATGGAGAAACGGGAGAGAATTGATAGCTGAGCGTATGGATCACTTTTGGGAGAGGAAAGACTTACCTACGTGAGATGAGAGAGAAGATGCTGCCATCTCCTGTGACTTATTGCTCATTACCACAAGGGAAAGTAGATTCGTTGTTGGTGCAAGCATAAGTAAGGGAACCTACGTGGAAAATGAATTTTATCATTGATTTAGTTAGTGGAATATACACATATAAGTATATTTAATATTACACAATTTTGCATATTATTTATACATTCACAAATATATGTATATTAATTATAATACATTACTCATACAAACTAATCTATTTCACCAATAATCAAGGTTTGAAACCTTAAACATGAAATTCGACTTTCAATTCTAATGTGCATATTACCTTTTCTTCTTCTTCAATTATCTCAAAAAAAAAAAAAAAAAAGATCTTATATAATAACTAATCCACCCTATTATCTTGTTAAGTCTATTGTCATTAAATATTTGTGTTATAACCAGCATAAATATAATGTTCATAGCCTTTGCTGTTGGGAGCTGGTTTGCTGCTGCTGCTGGGAGTTGTTCTGCTTCTCCTCTGCTGCTTGCTGTTTATGTATTACTATTGCTCTGCTGCTTCTGCCGCTGAGAACTGTTGTTTGGAGGTTTGCGGCTGCCCTGCGTCGGTTACCACTGCTATTGCTGAGTTTGCATTCTGTTTTTGGTTTATGCCAATGCTTGTTGTTGGTGCTTTCTTCCCCCTGGCTTCTGCTGGGTTGAAAGTGCAGCCCCAACTTGTTTTGCTCTGCTGTGTTGCTGATTTTTTATCATCCCACCCGTTGCTGGCTGCGGATCCTCCTGCTGCTACTAGTGATTTCTACATGCTTACTGCTTTTCATTTGAGGCTGTTACATCATCAAACTGCTGTTCTTGGAGTTGTTTTCTTTTTTGTACTCTTGCCTCCGGGCTTCTCTTATTTCTCATGAATAATATATTACTTTTGCATAAAAAAATAATGTTCACAGCCTTAATTCACAAAGGTCAAATAATGTTCATAGCAATCCTCCGAGGTGCAGACAATTTATCCATCCATTCACAAAGATCAATTTCATAATGAAGAATGTGTAGACAAATTACTATTATGTTATTTACAGTTACGTTATTTCACTGTGTTATTATATATGTTGGAAATTAAAATAGAACGTAAAAGCTTATCTTTTCCTTTTAAATATTTAAACAGGTTGTTTTATTATTTTTAAGATGGTGGAAACTCACAAAAATACTAAAAATTTTATTTTTTAAAGTTATATATTTTATTACTTAAGTTAAGATGTATCTTTTAACTTTTTATTTATTTACTAAATAATTAATTTAATTGTTTAGATAAATATAATAATATTTATTACATAAATAAATATTAATCACTAATTTTGAATTTCTGGGCCAACTGGATCAATTCATTATGGGTGCTCCATATTGGACCTAGCCCAATCCAACATACATATATCTCAAATAAATCTATAATACAAACCCACTCATACTAATCCATTTTATCAAATATAATAATATTTATTCCACTTGTGCCCATTACTTGCTTACTCAATAAAGAAGGATTTCCACAGCCCATCTCGCTATGTATCTGGTTTTTAATACAATTCTACCTTGTGTAATGATTATGACCTTATAGCACGATGAATATGCTCTTGTAGGAATCATTTGCTTTATTATTGAACCTACGTCATCTACTTAGATCCGATTTGTGGTTTTAGGCCTTATTGTTCATGAAGTTCAATACTTGACTGTGTTTTATACTGTGGTAGCGATTATACTTCTGCAATAGCATGACTTTAAAAGAAATGACTCTATAGAAATAATACCACGTCTTTATAGTAGAAAAAACAATGCTAACATAGATAATTGTGATATTGCCACGTGAATGATAGAAAATCATATCACGACAATAATATTTAAGAAAATACTATTTTAAATTTTGCAAATAAAAAAAAAGATATTTATTAAGTGAATAATAAACATTTACAAAATTTAAGATGATTTATTGGATCTGATTATTTAAGTCTACTATAAAATCTAAAACGAGAAAACATGAAGACTAAGATACCCTTGCAATAATATGAAGGTAAGAAGATAACGCGGAATCTTGTGAAAACTTATAATTGCAAACTAGTGGAGAACAAATTAATAATTTTCTATATTTAAGTGCTTTAAGCAATCTAACTTCTCCGTCCAAAAAGAAATAAATAAATAGAAAGGGATATTTTCACGTATTTATACCGAAGATTGTAGAAATTAAATAGAGAGACGATGTGTACAAACTAACACAAACATCTACTACACATACTTTTTTTAAGTTAAACAGTTGTTAACTAACTAAAAAAATAAAATGTCTAAAATAACCTCATTTTCATGTAACACATGCTAGATCATTACAATTGAGGAAACAAAAATGTTTACATCTTAGCAATGGCTTAACTGAATAAAAACTCTTTATTATTATTTTACTTTTGTGAATGAAACAACTTCTCTAACAAATAAAGACATATTTATAACAAATCCTTTCTAAGTTTCAAGAGAGTTATCTACAGAAAAGACGAATTTGCTAATATCCTTAAAACTCATAGTTGCTACCCTATAGAATAGAATCATCTCTTAAACCAAACATCGACACATTACTAATGATGCTAGGGTGGTAAAATAAAGGTTGATAGTTTAAGGTGGTGGCGATGGGAGTGATTTTGCAAGCAGTGACAACAGTGAGGGATTGGCATGGTAACTGTAGTGACTCGTAAATGGGGTGGCTGCTAAAATTTTGCTTTTATGAAATTATGGCTAAAAATTATGAGATCATTATGGTTTTATTCTTATTTTTAAATTTTAATAACTTGTATGAATCAGGTTTAACATTTATAGTGAGACTTAAACATCTTAGCATATATTATAATTTTTTTGAGTTTTAAAATTATTAAATACAAGTGATTTATTATAAGTTATTAACAGTTAATAAATCGTCAAAGTAGATATTATTATAGGAGAGATTTGTGTTAATTTTTACAAACCTTCCCTCAATGTGTGATTTCTAAAAACATTAAGGGAGGTATGTGAAAATATCCCAATTTAAAGGCAAATATAATACAATGCAATCCAACTGTCTCCAGCGGATCAATAATTCAATATGGATCGTTATTCATAATTCAAATATGTGATTCCCACTTGTTAGCTAATTGTTATCCCATATGTCTTTGCCATGTGATGGTTATCCGTGTGAGTGTGTATGTGCGAGGCCATGAGTAGCTTCTTTGAGGGTAAGCTCTTGAAAATTAGAAATCAAGAAAAATGGAGGTAGAAATAATTTCTGAAGAGTTTATCAAACCGTCTTCACCAACACCGCATCACCTCAGAAACCAGAAGTTCTCTCTCTTGGATCTGTATGCTCCTACCGCCTATTATCCTCCGCTTCTCTACTATCCCCCGAAGCTAGATGGCAACCATTGCCCAACAGATATTGATCATATTGTCAGCATAAGATTGCAATTGCTAATGCAATCTTTATCACAAACCTTATCTCTCTTTTATCCATTTGCAGGAAAGTTAAAAGACTTTGATTCTATTGAATGCAACGATTTGAGTAGTTTTTATTTTGTAAGAGGCCAAGTTAAAACTGCCCTCAAAGAATTTCTCAACCATCCTGACACTGTTTTGGCTGCTAAATTCATTCCTCATGGTGGCAAAGCAATCAGTACTGAATCTTCAGAAAATTATGTAACTGGTGTACAAGTGACAACTTTTGCTTGTGGGGGTATTGTCATTGGCGTACGGGTTTCGCATTTGATAGCTGATGGAATAACATTTATATCATTTCTCAAGAGTTGAGCAAGCACAGCTCATAAGCATACTGAAGTTGCTGTAGTACGTCCCCAAGTTTAATGCTTTCACTTTATTTCCTCCAAATGATGGCTACCCAAGACAAAGATGTTCGTCGGTCGTGTTGACATCGTACATGAAATTTAACAATTTCATCACTAGGAGATTTGTATTTGATGCCTCGGCAATAGCCAACCTCAAGGCTGAGGCAACAAGTTCCTGGGTGCAAAATTCAACGCGTGTTGAGGCCGTAACAGCGCTGCTTACCAAATGTCTGATGACTGCCTTAAAGGTAAGATCCAGTTGAACTGATGATTGCAAGCCATTCTTACTTAGCCATGCAGTAAATTTGCGTCGAAAAGCCACGCCTCCATTCTCAGAGTATCAGATGGGTAATTTTGTATGGCGAGCATGGGCCCTCTGCAAAGATAAAGAAGCAGAGTTACCTGGTTTAGTAAGCCAATTGAGGGAAGCAACAACAAAACTTAATTGAGATTTTGTGAGTAGCCTACAAGGTGATAGTGGGCTACTCAAATTTATTGAGGCTGTCAAATATGAAAGAGAAACTTTTACCGGTGCTGCTGATGTTATTGCGTTTACTAGTTGGTGTCATTTTGGTTATTATGATATTGATTTCGGATGGGGCAAGCCTGCTTGGGCGAGTTTTTGTGATGCAGCTGAATTGACTTATTTTCGTAATTTGGTCACTCTCATGGATACGAGATTGGGAAATGGTATAGAAGCATGGGTGTGCTTGGGCGAGGAAGATATGGCTAGGCTACAACTTGATCAAGAGCTTCTTGAATTTGCTTCTATGGATCCAAGTCCCTTAAAACAAGCCAATCTCTTTTCTAATGGGTAAGATTTATGAATTTATGAAACGTTTTTCTAAAGTTTCTACCGATTAACCTTTGTGTGGGCGTCTCTCTCTTTTTTCTTTTTTTTTTTAAGCAATATCACGATGATTTATGAATAAATAGACTGTTTGTGGCGTATGCCGAATAAGACAGACGAGTTTGTGTAATCAAGTTTGGGTATTTGTTTATGAGTCATTGTAAACAATAATGTTAGGCTGATATATTAATAAATATTTAACAAAAATAGATAAATAAACAAATAAACAGTGTCCATCAATAATGCCCCAAAAGCATGAAATTTGTACACTTTTTGAAATAAATAAAATTAACATTTCTTTATACTTAATTATCTTTATATTTAATATCAAAAAAATCTTATTTTATTTATATAATCATAATCTTAGTACATATAAGTGTTATATATACAAAAGGATTAAAATTATGGATAATAAACTGAAATAATCCACAATAAATTTATTAAAATTGGGTTCTTTAATTAAATATTACTCGTATGGTCTATTAACATTTAAAATATAATAGTTTTATCTGGATTGTCAATGTAATAACATTATGGTAGAGACATTTTATATAATATGATTATATAGGATTGAACCAGATATAATTTAAATTCTCATATAAATTTCGTTACTAACTGATATTCAAACAATGTCAATAGATGATCATATACAGATCAATATTAATCCTGAGTAGTCATAAACTCTTATTTATGTTATTAAGTCTTTTGAGTTATTTCTTAAAGTTTGTTCTAACAGCAAGCTCAACACTTATATCTTGGAGATTTAATGAAATAAATAGTTGCAAATGTGACACACAACTAATTAATTAATACTTCCCTTAAATGTTAATTCTGCAATTGAACGTTTAATTTATAACTGATTTATAAATTAATTGTTCAATGAAGTATTAATAAAACTTAAAACAAGGATGTAATTAGAGAGGTAAAATAGTAAATTGATCTAACTATAATTATTGACCGTTTATGAAGGGTTGAACTGCATGTAATGATTATATCAATGGACTGGTCAAAGTTTTATAAATAAAATATATTTATAATTTTAAGAGTTCAATTTTAGATTTTTAGTGGAATAATATTGAAATTAATAAATTAAATTAATTAATTAAAGAGTTTAATTAATTATCTAAATTTATTGGAGCTTGAAATTGTAGTTCTCTAAGTCTCCAATACTATCTCTTAGATTAGTATAGTTCGATAAAATTGTTATATTGGATATTTATATGTCCAGAAAATAGTTTCTGGAATACATATTTGTATTTAATTAGTTAATTAGTAAGATATTTTAAGGAAAATATCTTTTATTGATATCCAAATAATTAAATTTAAGAAATTAAATAGATAAATTCTCATAAAAATATTTATTCTCTTTATTATGTCCTTTTAACATTAATTTTGAATTAATTAGAATTTCACTTGTATTAAAAATTGTTTTACAAATTTAATTAATTCAATTATATTTTAATTAAAATTGTTTTAATTAAAATAGAATAGATATAAAAGAAATAAAAAGGGTGGAAACCCTGAAAGAGAAAAAGAAAAAAATTTTTTTTTTTTTATGTACTACAGAGAAAAATTAGTTTTCTTTAAACACCATTGTATTAAAAAAGAAATTTACTCATTCCTTTACTGTAACTGTTGGAGGATTGGTTTGGAACCATTGATGAAGGAAAATCTGCAACAAAAGTAATTTAAAAGCATCAAGAGATATTTGTTCTTTTCATTCTTTTTATTTATATTAAAATCGTACATTCATATAAATTTTATAACTATCTTGGCTTAATCTTTCATTGTTTATTTGATAAAAATTTTGAATAATTGATATCAGACCTTAGGTTATATGAGTACATGGTTTTAATATTGATGTAGGCATGAGTAAGTATTGTATTATTATTTTTTATTTATTTACTTTAAAGAATGGTATATTTTATCATGCAATGAATTTTGTGTATAAATCCTTTATTCGTTAATTATATGATTCCCTAGAATTTGAATTTAATTAATATCTTATTTTAACTAGATTAAAAATTTTGTAAACTAAAAAATGGTATAGCTTCAATGTAATATATTTTTCGTTATGTAATTATATGGCGAATCTTAGAATCCGAATTCGTGAAGAAACAAAATGGAAGAGAAGAATCCACTGCCACAGACGCAAGGCAACTTGCAAGGCCAGGGAACTGAAAGTCAGAACTTGGCTGTGCGCAAAAAAGCCCAGGGTCGAAATTTTTGATTTTTTTTTGGCAAATATCAATTAAGTATTTTTTGGTTTATTTTCATAAAAACCTTTAAGGTAGAATTTAAATTTTAATAAAATTTTGTTTTTGGGCCTTTTTGAAAATTTTTATTTTAAGATTTATCATTTTTGGACTTTATGGGCTATTTTAAATATTTAAAAAAGTTTAAAAGTTAGACTACCTTATTGTAATTAAATATTGGGCTTAAGAAAAAATTTTGAACCCATATGCACATTTATTTATGAAAACTTATTAAGATGAACTTGTTGGAGGATTCAAAAGACTGCTGTTTTATTAGGCTTGCCAGCTTGCATAGTAATTTGTATTTAATTATTTGGGTTTGTAATTAAATATGTAGGGGATCAGGCCAAAGTTAATTAATTGTTAATTATTTTTATTATAAGAAATGTAATATGATAATATGAGCATGCATAATAACATGCCATTCGTAATACCCACTCATTGTAATTATTAAATGTCATGCATACATGTCATTATTTCTATTTAATAGTTAAATATGAATATTATTATAATTAATTACATTAATTGAATAAAATAATAAATTAAATAATGAGTAATTAAGTTTTACAATTAAACTTGATAATTATCTCATTTATTTAATAGTGGCTTATCTAAATTAATTGTTAATTTTTAGGTTGGCCTATACTATTCTATTTTTAATAAGATATGATTTTATTGAATATGTGGTAATTATTTAGGCCCATATCAATAGAACTAGGTTGTCCTAAATTGTCTGGCCAGTTAGATTGGACACTACTACCTAAATAATTAATCAAAGTAGGATTAGATTCACTATAATTAGAAACACATATTTTTTACAATAATGAGTAAGCGACAATATACCCCAAAGTCTCCATTATTAGTACAACACTATAAAATATAGGTAGGGTTTTGTGAAGCTTAGATTTCATCCTTCTTATGGAGAGTGTCTATCTATATTAATATCAAGGTTGGCTTCCTAGCGATAGGATTCAGATGATATATTTCAAAATCGACCTATCCTACGACGGCATTTTTGAGTTAAGTTGCTAGAATCCAAAACAATAGGTTATACTCATAAAGATACAAATTAAATTGTTGATTGTATCTTGACAAAAAATAACTATAATTAATAAATGATGAAAATATGAGATATTTTGAATTTCGTTTATTAATTGGGTTTGTCTCAATTTAATTATATTACTGTAACCTATCCTACGGTGACACATTAATTATAAGATTGAATTATTATGATTTAATAATTCAATTATATGTTTATCATATGCATTATACATCACGTTTACTATTGCAAAAAAAATGTTGTGATATTAAGTTAAGTATATTAAATGCTACATTTATTTACTTTAGCAATTATGTCTGTAACAAATTCCATTATTACTTCACTTGTAAACGAAAAGTTAAATGGTGAAATTTTAAAAAATGGAAGAGTAGAATATTCGAAACCTAAAAGGCAGAAAGTTTCTCAAAATGACGAAACATATATTTGGCACCTTAAATTAGGTCATATTAATCTAGATAGAAGTAACAAACTGTAAAAGATAGTCCTTTAAGAGAGCTAAACGTTGGCACCTTATCAATCTGTGAATCCTGTGTAGAGGGTAAAATGACTAAAAGACTTTTCTCAGTAAAGAGTTAAGGGGCCAAAGAACCACTTGAACTTGTACATAGTAATGTCTACGGTCCATTAAATGTACAAGTTAGAGGTGGTTATGAATATTTCATCAACTTTATTGACTATTATTCTAGATATGGCTATATATACCTAATGCAAAGAAAATCCAAAACTTTTGGAAAGTTTAACGAATTTTTAGCAGAAGCTAGAAAGAAGTTAGGTAAATCACTTAAAACTCTTCGATTAGATCGAGGACATCAATACCTTGACTCAGAGTTCAAGGATTATTTGCTAGAGCATGGCATTCTATCCCAACTCATAACACCTGGAACACTGCAACATAATGGTGTTATAGAAAGGAGAAACAAAAACCTTGCTTGATATGGTTAGATCTATGATGAGCTACTCTTCATTGCTATTTTAATTTTGGAGATATGCACTACAAACCGTGGTCTACATTCTGAATGTAGTACCTTCAAACTCTGTTCATCATATGCCTCTAGAGTTTTGAAATGGTCATAAACCTTGTTTAAGACAATTTCTCGTATGGGGATGCCTAACACATGTGCTGATAAGAAAGACTAGGAAGTTAGAATCACGAATAGAAGTACGTCTGTTTGTAGGCTACCCTAAAGGCACTAGAGGAGGTTTGTTCTACAGTCTTCAAGAGAAACAGGTGTTTATATCATTAAATGCCACTTTTCTCAAGAATGATTACATGAAAAACTTCAAACCTCATAATAAGGTTGTATTAAAGGAGTTACTCTCTGATCAGATCAAATCATCACCATTAACAGTTAATGAATGACAAAATCAGGAGACCACTGTTCCTGATCAAAGCATCATGGTGCCTCGACGTTGCAGAAGGGTTGTGAGACTACCTGCTCACTATAGAGAAGATGAAGAAGCACAAGTTGTTATATCCGATACAAACCAAGATGATCCATTGGCATATAAGCATGCAATGGAAGACTTTGATAAGGAAAAATGGGAAGAGGCCAGGAACCAAGAAATGGAGTCCATGTACTTCAATTCAGTTTTGGGAACTTGTAGATCCACTTGAAGATGTCAGGCCCATTAGGTGTTAATGGATCTTTAAGAGTTAAAAAGAGGTATGGATAAGAAAGTGGAGACTTTCAAAATAAAGCTAGTGGTAAAGGGTTATACCTAAAAGGAGGGAGTCGACTATGAGGAGACTTTCTCGCTAGTAGCCACACTTAAATCCATTCGTATTATCTTATCCATTATTGCATATCTTGAATATAAAATATGACAAATGGATGTCAAGACAACTTTTTTGAATAAATATTTTGATGAGAGCATTTATGTGGTGTAACTAGAAGGGTTTGTGGTAGAAGGCCAAGAGCAAAGAGTCTGCAAGCTACTAAGTCTATTTATGGACTTAAACAACTTCAAGATCTTGAAACGTGAGATTTTATGAGATGATCAAATCTTATGGTTTTGAGCAGAACATTGACAACCTTGTATATACAAGTACATCAAAGGAAAAATGGTGGTCTTCTTGGCAATTTATGTAGATAAATTCTACTCATTGGGAATGATGTGGATATTTTATCTAACATAAAGAAGTAGCTAGCCAAACAATTCCAAATAAAGATTTGGGAGAAGCGAGTTATGTTCTTGGGATTCAAATTATTAGGGATTGCAAGAACAAACTCTTGGCACTTTCTCAAGCATCGTACATTGATAAGTTGCTTATGCGATTTTCGATGAAAAACTCTAAAAAGGGTCATTTGCCAACTCGATATGGAGTTGTACTTTCTAAGGAGCAATGTCCTAAGACACCTCAAGAGAAAGAGAACATGAGAAAGGTTCCTTATGCATTAGTAGTTGGTGGCCTCATGTTTGTTATGTTGTGTACAAGGCCTGACATTTGCTATATAGTGGGAATGGTCAGTCGTTTCCATTCCAACCTAGGATTGAGACATTGGATTACAGTAAAACATATTCTCAAGTATTTTAGGAGAATGAGAAACTATATGCTTATTTATTTAGGTGGAGACCTAAACCCTATTGTATACACTGACTTTGATTTTCAATAAGATAAAGGCACTTGAAAGTCAACATCTAGGTTAGTGTTCACTCCTGGTGGTAGAGCTATAGTCTGGAGAAGTGTAAAATAATCTAGCACTGCTGATTCAACCATGGAGCCTGAATATATAGCAGCTTGTGAAGTAGCTAAATAAGTAGTATGGCATAAGAAGTTCTTTACTGATCTAGAAATAGTTTTAGATATGGATAAACCATTGACCCTATATTGTGACAACAATAAGGCAGTGGCAAATTCAAAAGAGCTAAGAAGCCTTAAGAGATGGAAGCGTATACAGAAGAAGTATCACCTAATCTGAGAGATTGTGCATCGAGGTGACATGGCAACTATAAAGATAATGTCTAAACATAACCTTGCAAACTCATTTACCAAGATGTTACTAGCCAACACATTCTGTAAAAATTTTAAAATTGCCCTCTTCATTTTATAAATTAAGTGAGAAAATAAGCTTATCAGTCACCAAATTCGACGATCGAACCAGTAATCAAATTACTTACCAAATTACTTAGGGATTATTAATAGTTTAATTGGAAAATGACAAGTGAACAAAGATTTTTTAGGGTAAGGTTGTTATTGTTGCTGGTTAAGGAAGGTAGGGTGTACGTTTGTCTAGATCAAATAATATGTTAATTATAGGTGTTTTTTATTAAACATTAAAATATGGGCGGGCGTAAAAACCAAAGTATTGGAAAATTGAATTGAACCAGACTAAAATTGATAGGCTTGGTTTGATTTCAGCTTTTATTCGATCTTGTCTGGTTCGATAAAAATTAGAACGGACCAAAATGTATTATGTAATGTATTTTATTATCTAAACAATGTCCTTTAAAATATATTTAGTATTAAAATGACATCATTTTGAAAGATTTTAGAAAAATAATAATTTAAAAATTAAAAACCTAAAAACCCAAACCGAAATAGATTGGATTGAAACCAACCGATTTGGTTAGGTTTAAGGATCTTCGTTCTAGTTTCAATGTGATTTATATAGTAATCTGATCTAATTCCAATTCTAAAATTCACAACCCCGTTATTTTCGGTCCAATCTGGATTCGTTGAATCTTAGATCGAACAAAATTATGCCCACCTCTACATATGAATAACGTTGTTTTTGTTAGTCACTGTAACTTGTTCACTATATCAAACATTAAGGAAGACAATAGAGGAAGAAGACTTAGCTTGCGCACACGCCATAATGGATCACATCCACATCTCCACACAAATTTTTCTTTCATTATTAAAGCGATGGTGGTGCTTGCACGTTCCTAAATGTATTTATTTTTCTTTCATTATGCCAACTACAATAGCTACTAGAAAATTCTACAGCTACAATAGCTATAGCTATAGTGGATTTCTAAATAAGTTAGAAAAATTGTTCTAATGGTCACTATATTTTGTTACAATAGCTATATTAGTTAGCAGTAATTATTTTCATCGATTCTATCAACAGTTGTATATCATATATATTTTATTTTTTATCATCAAGAAATTCAATTTTATTTTAGCGCACTATCTATTGATAAAATGATATCAAACTATTATGAGAAAAGTCGTTTATGTCAAAATTAAATCTGTCTTGAAAAATCATTTTTGTAATAGTGAAATCTACTAGTGATTCTTGGAAGAGACCCTGAAGATATAGATTTCATTAAGTAAATTTTTATCTCAAAATGCAATTCTTCATGTCTAAACGCACACTTGGATTCTTGTTCGTTTGACCAATAGTGTGGCAAACTATTGTTTATAGTGTTGGTCCTTCATTTCAATTTAACTATTAGTGAGGATATGCTTTTTACCAACCACATGAATTTGATAGCCGCCTATAAGACTATGATAAAGTTTCAATAGAGAATAATTCTTTATAAATTCTTTAAAGTTTTTAAAATTTACCACTTTATTTTATAAACTAGTGGGAAAATAAACTTACCACCCACCAAATTCGACAATCGAACTAGCAATCGAATTGCTCACCAAATTACATACGGGTTGTCAATAATTTGATTGCAAAACAACAAGTAAACGAAGATTTTTGAGGTTAGGGTTGTGATCGTTGTCGGTTAGGCTAAGGTAAGGTGTGCATATGTGTAGATCAAATAATATGTTAATTGTAGGTGGTTTTGATTAAACATAAAAATAAGGATGGCGTAAAAACTAGAGTACTAGAAAATTGAACTTGACTAGACTAAAATCGACAAGCTTCGTTCGATTTCATCTTCTATTTGATCTTGTTCTACTTTAGTTTTTAAAACTTGGATCTTCTATTTGATTCTAATAAAAATCGAAACGGACCGAAAAGTATTTCATAATATATTTTATTATTTAAATGACATCATTTTAAACACATTTAGTACCAAAATGACGATGACTTGAAAGATTTAAAAAAAAAAATTTAAAAATTAAACACCTAAAAATCCAAATTAGACCGAACCGAACTGAAACTGACCGATTTGGTTCAATTTAATAGTCTTCGATTAAGTTTCGATTCAATTTCCATATTAATCTGATCTAGTTCTGATTCTCAAAATCAAAACCCAATTATTTTTTGTCCAATTCGGCTCCATCGAAACTTGGACCAGCCAAGATCATGCCCATCTCTACATATAAGCAACATATTTTTTGTTAGTTACTGTAACTCCTTCACCTAGCAAACATTGAGGAAGACAAAAGAGGCATAAGAGTTGGTGCACGCACACATCCATAAAGCATATCCTCGTCTCCGCACAAAATTTTCCTTCATTACAACAATAATAGTGGCTGCTGCACCTTCCCAAATATGTGTTTTTTTTTCATTATGTTAGCTACAGCAACTACTAGAAAATTCTGTAGCTACAGTAACTATAGCTATATTGGATTTCTAAATAAGTTAGAAAAAATGTTCTAATAATCACTATATTCTATTACAGTAGCTATAATAATTAACAGTATTTATTTTCATTGATTATGTCAAGAGTTGTATATCATATATATTTTATTTTCTTTTATCAAGAAATTCAATTTTATTTTAGTGCACTATTTATTGATAAAATTAAGTCAAACTATTATGAGAAAAGTTGTTTATGTCAAGATTAAATCTATCTTAAAAGATCATTTTTGTAATAGTGAAATCTATTAGTGATTCTTAAAAGAGACCCTAAAGATATAGATTTCATTAAGTAATTTTTTATATCACAACGCAATTCTTCATGTCTAAACCCACACTTGGATTCTTGTTGGTCTGATCGATAGTGTGGCAAACTCTTGTTTGCACTGTTCATCCTTCAATTCAACTTAACTATAGGTGAGGATTTGCTTTTTACCAACCACATGAATTTGATAACTGCCTATAAAACTATGATAGAGTTTCAATGGAGAATAGTTCTCCATACATTCTTTAAAGTTTTTAAAATTTACAACTTTATTTTATAAACTAAGGGGAAAAATAAGCTTATCACTCATTAAATTCAACTATCGAATTAGTAATCAAATTGCTCACTAAATTACTTAAGGATTGCTAATAATTTAACTAGAAAAGTACAAATGAATGAAGATTTTCGAGGTTATGGTTGTGACCATTGTCAGTTAGGCTAAGGTAGGGTGTGCATGTGTGTAGATCAAATAATATGTTAATTGTAAGTACTTTTGATTAAACATAAAAATAGGGTTAGGCACAAAAACAAAGTACCAAAAAATTGTGCAGGACTAGACTGAAATTGACAGGCTTAGTTTAATTTTAGCTTTTATTTGAACTTATTCAGTTCTAGTTTTTAAAACCCAGATCTTTTGTCCGATTCCAATAAAAATCGAAACGAACTAAAAGGTATTTTGTAATATATTTTATTATTTAAACGACATCATTTTGAATACATTTAGTATCAAAATGATGTCGTTTAGAAGATTAAAAAAAATAATTCAAAAATTGAAAACCTACAAATCCAAATCGGACTGAATTGAACCGAAACTGATCCATTTTGTTCAATTTAATAATCTTCGGTCTAGTTTCGATTCAATTTCCATATTAATCTGATACAGTTTCGATTCTAAAAATCAAAACCCAGTTATTTTTAGTCTGATTCACTTTCGTCGAAACCCAGACCAAACAGAACCGTGCCCATCTCTACATATGAACAATGTCATTTTTCTTAGTCACCATAACTCTTTCACTATAGCAAACATTGAGGAAGACAATAGAGGCATAAAACTTGGCGCGCGTGTGCCTCTATAAAGCAAATTTACATCTCCACACAAATTGTTCCTTCATTATAACAATAAGGGTGGCGTGTTGTCAAGTGCCGCCAAAATGCAAGCTAAATCATCGAAGACATAGCGGCACACTAGCACGCAACCTTCAGCACATGGGCAAGCAAGCGGCACATTCTGACGCACGAGCGTGCAAGCAAAATGGTTCACAAATGAACAGTGCCACGAGTGAAAAGTGCACCACGAGCTAACAATTATGTAAGGGTGAATTTGAGGTGTTGGACGCTTGGTGCTTGTTTTGGGGCAGTTCATGATGATGTTGAGTAGCTTAGACCTGTTCACATGTGAACTATATATGCTTGGATTTGTCCCAAATGGTTTCTGTTTATTTTAGGCCTAATGTAGCCATATATTGTAAATACACCACAATGTTTGTAGGTGATTCAATTGGCCCAAGTTTATGTTTAGTGGTGGTAGGTGAGTGTTAGGTAAGATTTTTATATGCAATGTAATCTCCACCATTCATTTGTATAAGGGCCAAATCTCATCCATTCATTTCATGTATATAAATGTAAAGTATAGTGTAATGATATTAATCAAGCCATTCTTTCATTCCCAAAAGTGCAAAACATGTCTCTTTCTCTCTTCCATTTCTACTTACAATTTCTTCACTTTGACAGTGCATTGCTTCTCCACTCACGCCAACACACACACACAAAGTGATCTTGGGTTTTCAAGACTTATTTGGGCAGTGCATGTGAGCTTGTCTAAGTGCCACACGGAGTCGGAATTCTGCCAAGTTTCCAGCACGTGACAGTCTACACCTTCCCAAATATGTGTTTTTTTTCATTATGCTAGTTACTGTGACTAGTAGAAAATTCTGTAGCTAGAGTAACTATAGCCATAGTTGATTTCTAAATAAGTTGGAAAAATTGTTCTAATGGTCGTTATATTCTATTACTGTAGCTATTGTATTAGTAATAATTATTTTCATTGATTCTGCCGAGAGTTGTGTATCATAAATGTTTTATTTTCTCTTGTCAAGAAATTCAATTTTATTTCAGCGCAATATTTATTGATAAAATTATATCAAACTGTTATGAGAAAAATTATTTATGTCAAGATTAAATCTATCAAGAAAGATCATTTTTTATAGTAGTAAACTGTAGTAGTGATTCTTGGAAGAGCCCCTAAGATGTAGATTTCATAATGCAATTCTCCACGTCTAAACCCACACTTGGATTCTTGTTGGTCTGATTAATGCTGTGGCAAATTCATGTTTTTAGTGTTAGTCTTGCAATTCAATTTAACTATCGGTGAGGATATGCTTTTCACTGACCACAAGAATTCGATGGCCGCCCACAAAACTATGATAAAGTTTCAATGGAAAATAGCTTTTCATAAATTTTGTAAAGTTTTTAAAATTTACCACTTTATTTTATAAACCAAGGGGGAAAATAAGTTTATCACTCACTAAATTCGCCAATCGAGCCAGTAATCGAATTGGTCACCAAATTACTTAGTGATTGTCAATAATTTAACTGAAAAATGACAAGTGAACAAAGATTTTTGAAGGGAGGGTTGTTATCATTACCGGTTAGGGTAAGGTAGGGTGTGTTTGTGTGTAGATCAAATAATATGTTAATTGTAGGTACTTTTGAATTTGATGGCTACCCATAAAACTATGATAGAGATTCCATGGGAAATAACTTTCCCTACACTCTATAAAGTTTTCCGAATTTGCCACTTTATTTTATAAAATAAGGGGGAAAATAAGCTTATCACTCACCAAATTCGATGATTGAAACAATAATCAAATTGCTCACTAAATTACTTAGGGATTCTTAACAATTTAACTAGAAAACGAAAAGTGAATGAAGATTTTTAAAGGTAGGGATTTTATCATTCTTGGTTAGGGTAAGATAGGGTATGCATGTGTGTAGATCAAATAATATGTTAATTGCAGGTGTTTTTTATTAAACATAAAAATAGGGGTAGGCGCAAAAGTCAGAGTACCAAAAAGTCAAAGCAGACCAGACTGAAACCGAAAGGCTTGGCCCGATTTCAGCTTTTATTTGATCTTGTCTGCTTCTAGTTTTTAAAACCCGCAACATCAGTCCGGTTCAATAAAAATAGGAACAAACTGAAAAATATTTTGTAATACATTTTATTATCTAAACAACATCGCTTTAAAAATATTTAGTATCAAAATGACATTGTTTTGGAAGATTTTAAAAAAATAAAATTTAAAAATTATAAACCTAAAATTTAAAACTGGACCGAAACCGACCAATTTGGTTCGATTGAAGAATCTTCGGCCTAGTTTTAGTTTGATTTTCATATTAATCTAATCTAGTTTTGATTATGAAAATCAAAATCCAGTTATTTTCGGTCTGATTTGATTCTGTCAAAATCTGGACCGTGGAGGACCATGCTCACCTTGATATAAGAACAACGTTATTTTTGTTAGTCACTGCAACTATTTCACTATAACTAATATTGAAGAAGACAATAGAGGCAGAAGACTTTGCACACACACACCACTGTGGAGCGCGTCCACATCTCCACAGAAATTTTTGTTTCATTATGAAAGCAAGGGTGACGCCTACACCTTCCCAAATGTATTTTTCTTTCATTATGCCAACTAAATAACTACCAGAAAGTTCTACATCTACAGTAACTATAGCTATACTGGATTTCCAAATAAGTTAGTAAAATTGTTCTAATAGTAACTATATTCAGTTGCTGTAGCTATAATAGGTAGTATTATTTATTTTCATTGATATCGTTAAGAGTTGTGTATCATACATGTTTTATTTTCTCTTGTCAAGAAATTCAATTTTATTTGAACGTATTAGTTATTGATAAAATTGATAAAATTATATGTATAAATTTCTGTCATGATATTTGTCAAAAAAGAAAAGTAACAGTAATTTCTGTCATGATTAGATTTTCTCTTGTCAAAAAATTCAATTTTATTTGAACGTATTAGATCATTTTTGATTAGATTTGTCAGTGGTGAAGTGTACAGTAATTCTTGGAGGAGACTCTGAAGATGTAGATTTCATTGAGCAATTTTTTATCTCACAATACAATTCTCCACTTCTAAACCCATAAATGTATTCTTGTTGGCCTGATCAATGGTGTGGCAAACTCTTGTTGGTCTTGCAATTCAATTTAACTATCAGTAAGGATATGCTTTTTACCAAACACATGAATTTGGTGGCCGCTGATGAATCTATGATAGAGTTTCAACAAGAAACAGCTTTCTATACATTCTATAAAGTTTTTAAAATTTACCACTTTATTTTATGAACTAAGGGGGAAAATAAACTTACCACTCACTAAATTCGATGATCGAACTAGCAATCAAATTGCTCGCCAAATTACTTAGAGATTGTCAATAATTTAATTGGAAAACAACAAGCAAAAGAAGAATTTTGAAAGTAAGGTTGTTCTCGTTGCCGGTTAGAGTAAGGTAAGGTGTGCATGTATGTAGATCAAATAATATGTTAATTGTAGGTATTTTTTTATTAAACTTAAAAATAAGGGTTGGTACAAAAGCCAAAATACCAGAAAATTGAAACCAACTTAACTAAAACTGAGAAGCCTTATCTAATTTTTAGCTTTTATTTGATCTTGTTTGATTCTAGTTTTTAGAACTCTGATCTTCTGTCCGATCTTGAAAAAAATAGGAATAGATTGAAAAATATTTTGTGTTATATTTTCTTATCTAAATGACTTCGTTTTAAATATATTTAGTACTAAAATAAAGTTATTTTTGAAAATTGTAAAAAAATAATAATCTGAAGCTTATAAACATAAAATTCTAAATCGAACCGAATTGGACCAAAACCGACTAGTTTTGTTGGATTTAAAATCTTCATTTGGTTTTGATTTGATATGCATATTAATCTAATCAAGTTCTGATTACAAAAATTAAAGTCAGTTATTTTTTGTCCGATTCGGTTTCGTGAAAAACTATGTTGGACATGATCATGCCCATCTCTATAAAAGAACAACGCCATTTTTGTTAGCTATTGTAACTTGTTCACTATAATAAACATTGAGAAAGACAATAGAGGTAGAAGACTTGGTACGCGGGCCCTATCATGGAGCGCATCCCTGTCTTCACACAAATTTTTCTTTCATTATGAAAGCAAGGGTAGGGCCTGCACCTTCCCAAATGTATTTTGCTTTCATTATGCTAACTACAATAACTATTAAAAAATTCTGTAGCTACAGCAACTATAGCCATAGTTGATTTCTAAATAAGTTAGTAAAATTGTTCTAATGGTCACCATATTCGATTACTATAGCTATAATAGTTAGCTATAATAGTTAACAGTATTTATTTTCATTGATTCTGTCAAGAGTTATATATCATACATATTTTATTTTTTCTTGTTAAAAAATTCAATTTTATTTTAGAATACTATTTAGTGATAAAATTATATCAAAACTGTTATGAGAAAAGTAATTTATGAAAATGACGGGTTTCGTCCAATTTTAATTTTTATTAGATTCTATCCGATTCTAGTTTATAAAATTCGAATCTTTAATTCGATTTCAATAAAAATTGGAATGACCAAAAAATATTTTGTAATATATTTTATTATTTAAACAACGTTGTTTTGAATATATTTAATATCAAAATAACGTTGTTTTGGAAGATTGTGAAATAATAATTTAAAAATTAAAAACCCAAAAAACAAAACTAGACCGGATTGGAACTGGTCGAGTTGGTTCAATTTGAAAATCTTTGATTCGATTTCCACATTAATCCAATCTAGTTCCGATTATTAAAATTAAAACCTAGTTTTTTTCGGTCCGATCTATTTTCATCGAAACCCAAACTAAAAATGACCATGCCTACATAAAAACAATATTATTTTTGTTAGTCACTATAACTCGTTCACTAAAGCAAACACTGAGAAAAACAATAAAGAGAGAAGACATGGCGCCTACACAGCTCTATAGAGCACATCCATGTCTCCACAAAAATTTTTCCTTCATTATGACAGGATGGGTGGCACCAGCACCTCCCCAAATATGTATTTTTCTTTCATTATGCCAACTACAATAACTACTAGAAAATAACGTGGCTACAGTAATTATAGCTATATTGGATATCTTAATAAGTTAGTTAAATTGTTCTAATGGTCACTATATTCAGTTATTGTATCTATAGTAGTTAGTAGTATTTATTTTTATTGATTCTGTCAAGAGTTATGTATCATATATATTTTCTTTTCTTTTCTCAAGAAATTTTATTTTATTTTAATGCATTATTTATTGATAAAATTATATGAAACTGTTATGAGAAAAGTCATTTTTATCAAGAAAGATCATTTTTATAGTAGTGATTCTTGGAAGAGACCTCAAGATGTAGATTTCATTGAGTAATTTTTTTATCTTATAGTGCAATTCTTCACGTCTAAAAACACACATGGATTCTTGCTGGTCTAGTCAATAGTGTGGCAAATTCTTGTTTATAGTATTGGTTTGGCAATTCAACTTAACTATAATGTGGCAATTTACCACTCTTTTTTATATCAAACATTTGTTTGCATAGCCAACTGTAGCACTACTCATTTGATTGTTTTTTCAAGGAAAACTTAGCCAATTCTCAAGATTTATTTGTTGAAAACCTTTTGAACAGAATAATATGGAATATAAGTTTGCCTATGATAAAGGTGCTAGAGTTTAATGCCACACCCCAAGATTTGGCATGCTTGCTAGGTGTGCTTAAGTGTGAACCCCAAATATCCCAACGTCTGATGTTGCCAAGACGGCTTCAGTCCCATGGGTTTCATTGTAAGGGGTCTAGGCCTCCCTGTCAAAAATTGGATGAAGGCTAAAGCTGCTCTCCTAATGAGGTCTTGGCAAGGCAAAACCAGTAAGTAGCATGACGTACGTAAAAGCTTACTTTTTAGTGAGCGCTAATTTAAGCGTGCCACACAGGTTGCTCCGTTGGGTCCGACAAGTGATATCAAAGCAAGAATAATACTTTTGGCAAAATCTCACTACGTTCGCAAAACACTATAAGGCAGAGATAAAGCTTGTTTGGTTGGGTGAGGTGTCAAGGGAATGTCTATCATTTGACCCTTTGCCATACTGGCTTGGAATGGGCATGCTCACACCGAAAAGACGTGTCCAGCAATAGGAGTCTTCCAAAGAAAGGGAAGATGAGCTTACTGGTTTAAAAGATAACTGGGTAACACCTCATCTATGCCAAGCACTATTACCACATTGTGTCGAGAAATGGTGTGCCCTCACGAAGAAAAGAAAAAAATGTGTTCTCGAGAGAGGAGAGTCTTCTTAGCTCCCAAGGAAGATGGGCGTGTAAAAGTGGAATAGTAGCCAGGGTAGAACCCCTATGGTCTACCTACTGAACCGACGAAGATATGAAGATTGCCGCATGCACAAGGTGTGCAAGATTTTCTGGTGTGACACCATAAGATTTCGCATGCTTGCTAGGTGTGCTCAAGTGTAACACCTCAAACATCCCAACGTATAATGGTGCCAAGACAGCTTCGGTCCAATGGGCTTCATTGTAAAGGGTCTAGCGTTCTCAACCTAAAATTGATCAAGGACTGAAGCCGTCCTCTTAATAAAGCCTTGGCAGGCCAAAACCAATAAGTAGTGCGATGCACGTAAGCACCCTCAAGTGAGAGCCAATTCTAAGGTGCCACACGCATCACTCGATTAGGCTTGTGACATTAAGCTTTTAGAATTATTTCTAAGTAGTGCATGCCCTAGGAGTTGTAATTCAGTAGCCCACTATCTGGCCAAACTAGCTTTATATAATGGCGAGGATCAGGTTTGGATAGAGGATTACTCTCTGGAGATTCATAAGTATATATTACCAGACAAAATGTGTTGAGTTTTCTCTTAATGGAATTTTTACTTTAAAAATTAAAAAAATAAGGCCTCAAACTGCTACCTTGCTTGTACTTTATTGTAGGTAATGCTATTGTAACACTTTTTTGACATTGGGGGGAATATACTTAAAAGCCATATTGTAAAACTTGATACTATACTATTATTTTTTTGTTTAAGGAGAATTTTTAGTAGTTTATTGTCACCACTAAATATTTTATTTTTCAATAACACTTTTCATACCCAAAGAATAAAAATGAATGCCAAAAGTTGACCCCTTTTCTAATTATACTGTTTAAACCATGTTTGGAAACATTATCAAATAATTTAAAAACAGTTAGCCACTAGTTTGACTTATCTAAAATATGGATAGGTTTATACCAATACCTTAAGGACAAAAATTTTGTAATATAGTATTTGGTGTAAAAAATATAAGGGATTGGATTGTATATAAATAAAAAATAATACAGTTTAGATCTCCAAAATTTAACCCACATCTCCAATGGTCATGCATACATTACATTATTTCTTTTTCTTTTATTTTGTTAAAAAATATTTCTTAAGAATAATAATTTTTAAAATCTATTATATTTGCTATTATTCATCTCGTCGTTGTCAATCACTAGTGATCGTCATCTATTTATATTTTCGTAAATATTATTAGGGTTATTACCTAATACTTTTTGTAATGATGTTATTATCATCACCGTTCAAATAACTATTGACTATCGATATGAAATTGAATATTTAATATCCATTATCAGTCGTCGGCGACGTCATCTATTTGAATTTTCATGATTATTATTAAAATTCTTATCAAACGCTTTACGAAATTATACTATTACCATCGTTATTTGAGCTACCGTTCCTTATCAATTTGAAGTTAAATATTTGATATTCAAATATTTTGCTTTAGATTTATAACAAATAATAATTCAAATGGCAATATTAATTGTATAATATAATAATGATTCTAATGATATTTACGAAAATTTAAAAAGATGACGATCGTCAGCAATCGATAGTTGACAATAAGTAATAGTAATTAACAGCGGTTGTTGGTAGTTATGATAAATAAATTACAATTTTTTTTATCACCACGTGTACTTTTAAATTATTTAATTTTTAGTTAAAAATAATAATATAATTAAATAATAAACATAAATTTAATATAATTAATATTTTATAATATAATTATACACGAAATACGATTCCATATTAAATTTTATCCAATCTAATTAATTAAAATTAATGCAGTTCAATATAAAATGGAAAATATACCCTAAATTCTTTTCTAATTGTTAATATCCTCGTATTATATATAGTGATTATAATTAATTCTGACCAGTTACGACTTTAATAAGAGCTTAATAGCATCATTTGTTGTGCCTGAGTTGGGGCAATGATATCTCTGATGTGAAAGTGACATTCCTCTCCCACGTGATTAGACGGTATTCTCTTCACGACGCCCAACGAAATTCCCTTTTTGAGTAACGAATTTTTTTGGCAGCGTATGTTCTGTAAAATTGATTGCCCACGGAGTAGGTTTTAGAAACGTACTGACTCCATTACAATAATTTTAAAAATACGTGTAAATAAAACTCTGCTACATTTTTCGTTATTACCAACTTTTTATTCTTATAAAATAATACAAATATTCTTAATAAATAAATTTATATAAACATTTTTAATAACTAATTTTTTAAATATAAGTTATAAAATATTAAAAAATATATGAATACAATAATCAAAAATATAAATAATTAATATATTTTTTTAAAATAGAGGTAATTAAAATTAAATTTATTTTTAAATATTATATATTAGTAACAGTTTTTTTAAAGTAAATATGCTAACTATTATACTAACAAATATTAATAACAAATTCAATAATATAATGTCTAACAAATTTATGACACTAAAATATAATATTTAAAAATAAACTCAACTATAACAAAATTAAATTTAACTTTAATTTCAAAAAATAATTTTATTCTTTTTTATTTTTTATGTATTGTCTATAGATTTTTATATTTTATAATTAATTTTTTAAAAAATGTGAATTAGAAATATTTTATGTAATTTTATATATCAATAAAGGATTTTATATTATTTTATACGGATAAATAGTAAATAGTAACCAAAAATTAAACAGAGGGAATTTTAATGCCACTTATTTTCAAAATTGGGAGTCTAATTATCCTTTATCCTAAAATGTAATTAAAATATTATAATATTATATGATGCTATATTATATTATACTACTATTTAATATTTTATTAATACTATAATAATTAATTATTACAAATATTGAATTTAAATATTTATCATATTTAAATAATTTAAACATTTTTTAACAATTGCATTTGAGGGAATAAGTTTTTGATAAAAACAAAAATAATTAAATTGATGTTAAGGAAAATAATTTATAATTAATGAACAATTTTTTCATTTATGTATAATTAGTAAAGACAAAAAATTTATAAAATACAATATAATTTATATAATTTTGGATAAACGACAATTGGATCTCAATTTTCAAAATAAGTGTCAACCATATCCCAAATTGAAATAAATGTAAATGATACCCTTTGTTAGATTTTCCGTTACTCTTTACTGTTTATTTGCATAAAATGACCTAAATGACCTTAATAATAAATTTAAAAATATACATTTAAAAAATTATAAAACATAGAAATATATGAAGACAATATGCCAACAACAAATCATAGTTAATATATTTTAAAAATAGAAACAATTAAAATTAAAAATTAACTTTATTTTATTAAAATTAAATTTATTTTTAATTATTTTATCTTAATGACAATTTTTTAAGTAAATATGTTAGATATGATACTAACATTTATTTCGTAAAAAATTCAACAATATAATGTCTAATAAATTTAATTGAATAATTTACACTAAAATATAAATATTTTAAAAATAAATCTAATTATGATAAAATAAATTTTAATTTCTAAAATAATTTAATTATGTGTTATTTTTTATATATTTTTATATTTTATATAAATTAGAAATATTTATGTAAATTTATTTATCAATAAGGATGCTTATGTGATTTTATAGAGTTGAATAGTAAACAGTAACTATAGAACGGGTCTTTTTGATCCTTATTTTTAATTTGAAATGTGGTTAACACTTAGTTTAAAATTTGAGTCCAATTATCCTTTACCATAACTTTTTAATAATGTTTTTAAAATAAAGAAAATAGTGATTGTTTAAAATGATTTTATAAGTTTTTTATAAATTTAAATATATATTAAATTAATTATATTATCAAATAAAAAAGTTCATAATTAAAGAATAAATTTAAATTGTGAAAATAAAATTCAGCATAAAATAAAGAAAAATATCAATAAATCAAAATTTTATAAGTGAAATAAACAATAAAAAAAAGCTAAAGGTTTTTCTGAATTCATATAATTGGACAAAAAATATTAAAAAAGCAGTCAAAAGAGTTGGACCGGTTTTTCTTCTTTTTTCAAAACCCTTTAAGCTTCTAGAGAAAACCCTTCAATTTTTTTTTTTTTAAAAAAAAACCTTCAGCTTTCGACTGTTTTTTTTTCTTTATTTAAAAAAAATATTAAAGGTTTTCGACTGTTTTTTTAAAAAAAAAACCTTCAATTTTGCTCCTCCACCTGCTGGAGAGTGCACGTCCATTGTCTTCAACCACCTTTGATTAGCTGACTGGTTGTATTGACTAGAATGTCAGCAGATCAGAGGAGGATAAATCGAGGTAAATGTGCACGTTGATGGTATAGATGTAAAGCAGGAGCCCAGGAGAAAATCTTCTCTGGAAGTAAGTTTGCAGCCACGGTGGTGTCTTTGTCTGTCTCTGCCTCTCTTTATAATTTTATCTCTGTGCTAAGAGAAAATTAAAGAAGAAGAACTTCAAGGCAACACCGCGGCACCAACCTTTACAGTCCAGAAAATATTGCTCATTGTATCTACGAGCAGTGGCAATGGCAATGGATTGTTATTTTGTTGTTTGTTTACTTATTCATTTGTTGAATCTGCTCAGTTTGTACTTGTGATATATTCTAATTATAGGAATTCTTGATTACGGGGAGTTTTTTTTTCTTGGTCATCGTACAATTTGAGGAATGATGAACAAGTGCAGAATTGAATAATGATGATAAGAATTGATCTAAAATGGCCAAAGGATTTAATTGACTTGTACTTCAAACTACTTCTCTGATTTTGATAATTTACTGTTCAATATACGAATGGCATCAAGAAATTAGATAGTGAAATTGCATATATTTATCTGGGTTGGTCTTGGTCGTGAAATTAAACTCTATGGATTCAAGTTTTTAGGGAATGAAAAATATTATGTGTTAATTAATTAAAATTGGGAAGAATGGATCAATTTATACGAACAAATAAGCTTGTTTAAACTTCTTAGGAAATTCTATAAGCTTAATTTTTATGTCACTCTTCACTAATGTAGTAGGACACAACATTAAGGATCCTTAGGTTTTAATTAGGCTTTTAATGATAGGTTATAGTTCGGATAGGAAAAAGGATATTTAAGTGAGGTTTAAACACCTTAAACATATTAGCCATCTTAGAACTTTACCTTCAATCCTTTTTATTTTTTCCCATAATTATAAATTCTTTACAACTTTCTTTTCTTTCTCACCCATCTATTAACAAATCAAAAACTTTTTTTTTTTTTAAATTCAACCTCACTCTACCCTTTTACTCAAACTCTCCATGCTTACCAAGCATGGAGTCTAGTTACTCAGCAAAAGTTTGGCATAAACTCTCCTCTTTTTCTCTTTTTTTTTGTACACTCAACCTTACTTCACTTTTTTACACAAGTTCTTAATACTTACCTAAACATGAAACCCAATTACTCAATAAGAGCTTGGCTTAAACTTTTGTGATCCATCCATCCTCCCTTATATAGATAAACAATAGAATGATAAAAAACTTTAGGGTGCTAAACAAAAGACTAATAAAGTTTATTTTAAGATTGAATCGATGAAAGGGGGCAACATAAGAAAGGTGTATTTAAGCTCAATGGAGGTAGACTACAGATTGATTAATTCTAGGTTAGCTTGAAAGGCTTAAATGAATTATAAATGGCCTAAATCATTTTCCTAATGAAGTATCCCTTAGAATTTCGTCTCAAGTGACAACCAAACAAGCTCTAGAATTCAATGAAGTCTACAAGTTTATTTAGTTTATTGAAATCACGTTTTGTGTGTGTAGTGGCTTAAACAAAAGTTTTGATCAATAAGATATCACAAAATATATCCACAAACAACTCCACAAATAATCCAAAATAATTCCACAAAATAAGCATCCTCCCTTAAACTTATTTTGAATATTATCCTCAATGTTTGATTACAAATAAAAACCAAGGGAAAGAAACCATACTTGGGAGGGTGATTTGAGATCTCACTTTTTAATCGTCATTGTCATCATTCTGCGATCAAAATGTGTCAACGATTGCGATGAACTACCATTTGGACAATTCGCCGAATACTTGGTATGCTTACTTTGTACTACACCTCTTCTTTCACCAAATCACTCCTAGAACACCTTTTTACACCTCCCAAATACTCCTTAAGTGATTTCTAATGTGAAAGCTCAAGAAATTTCAAAAATTGTCACTCAAGCATTTTATCAAACATTTGGGATGCAACGTGATGAGAATGGGTTTATGGCTTGGAATTGAAGTGTTTTAAGAAGATTGTTGGGTATGGGTTTGTGAATGTGTTTGTGAATGTATTTTGCGTAAAGAGGAGAGGTTGGCCAAAACAAAACAAGAGGGGGGAGGTTTTATGCATTGGGTAAGGGAGTAGAAAGGCTTAACACGGCCGCATGATGGTGTAATGCGGCCATGCCACGCATTCTGTAAAGGTTAGGCAAGTGTGAGGAAGACAAAGGCGTGAAGGAAGCGTTGCTATGTGAACATGGTGCAAGCGCACACTGCGACTACGCAGCTGCACCAAGCTCTCAGTAAAGGTAAGGCACTTAGGGCTTTTTGCGCTCAAGGATGGTGAGGGCATATGCTTGGGTTGTGCAGTCGCATCGTGAGCTTCGCCCTAAGGCTTAATGTTGTTGAAAAAAATACCTCCCCTCATTGCGAACTTGCTAAACGATCGATACGCACACTTGAAACACACACGAAAACATGCAAATAAGAAACAAAAAACATATAAAAGAGAAACCAAAATATCAATTTAAACAAAAATTCAAATTATGAAAAACTTAGGTTGCCTCCCAAGTAACGCTTGATTTGACGTTCGTAGCTAGACTTGGCACTTAATTAGATCAAGTGGGATCCTCGAATGAAACATATGCCACATTTTGTCCTTCTTCACCAAAATAAAACTTGAGCTTTTGACCATTCTCACTAAACAACCTCCCATCTCCATCTTTCAAATTGGCTTTACCAAGATGTAATACTTCTTCAATTTTGAACAAAGCTGATTTTTTTTATTTTGCCTTGCCCAGATTCAACTCTAGTTTTAGATTTAGCAATCGACCATAATTACTTGGTGCAAAATATCCTTTATGAGCCAATCCATCATGTGGTTTCTTTTTCTTCTTCTTAAAAGTTTTAGCATCTTTATAAGCATCTTTCCAAGACTCTTCCATCTTATTCCATATTTATCATATCATTGTTGATAACATCTACCTTATGACAAGTGCTTATGTTGTTTGGAGTTTTCTTGTCATAGTAAATGTTAAACTTGATCTCTTCTTTATTAACTTTCAATGTCATTTTGTCACGTTGTACATCAATCAAAGCTCTTCCGGTAGTTAAAAAAGGTCACCTAAGAATAATGGAGATTTTTCGCTCTTCCTCCATGTCAAGTACCATAAATCAATCGGGAAGATGAATTTATCCACCTTAACAAACACATCTTCTATAACTCCCTGAGGATAAATGATGGACCAATCTGCCATTTGTAAAGAAATAGTCGTTGACTTCACTTCACCAAGACCTATATTCTAAAAAACTGAAAGTGGCATTAAATTGATGCTTGGCCCCAAGTCACAGAATAACTTTTCAAAGTTTGATTTCTTAATAGTGCACGAGATAGTAAAATTACCTAGATTTTTCTCCTTTTTAGGTAACTTCCATTGCATAATAGAGCCACATTTCTCAGTTAACTTCACCATCTCATACTCCTTCAAATGCCACTTCTTAGACATTACTTATTTCATGAATTTTAGATAATTTAGCATTTGTTCAAGTACATCTACAAATAGAATGTTGATGTAAAGTTTTTGAAATATCTCCAAGAACTTTAAAAGTGAAGCATTCAATTTCTTTTTATGAAATCTCTGAGGGAATGGCAAAGGTGGAGTGATAATGGAAGGATTATTCGAAAATGAAATGCCTTTAGGCCTTAATGCCTCCTTTAGTGCTTCTAGTTCAACTTTATGCCTTCATTTTCACTCTCTTTAGACTTAGATGGTTCTAATTCTTTACCACTTCTGAGAGTGATAGTCCTTGCATTGCTCTCTTAGGTTAATCTCTATATCACTTGAAAATTTTCCTCCTTAAAGAAACTTGATTGATGTAGCTAGTTGGCCAACTTGCACTTTCAAGGACTTCATTGTTGCTCCTAAATTCAGCATATAAGTTTCCATATTATCCAACCTAGCTTCATCTTTGTTGAACTGATTTTTAGTCTCTATAATGAATATGCTCAAGAGGTCTTCCAAGGACGGCCTCTTTTCAGCCATAGACTGTTGTTGAAATCTCGGTGGTGGTGGTGGTAGCATTGCATTACTTGCATTGCCATAGGAAAGATTTTCATGGTTTTGTAGTCACGAATGGTAATGAGTTAGCACATTGTTACTTAGCCAAAAGTTGTAGTTTCGATTGGCAGTATATTGACATTGCTCCTCCTTTAAACCTTCATTAGCATATGACGAATTAGCAACCATTGCTTTCTCTTGAACTTGAAAAGCCTCCCTTGTGGTAAGGTTTTTAATTGGTTTGACAAAGTTGCAACTTGGGGTGAAAGTGCTGCCATTTGATCTAACTCATGAACTCCCGTAACTCTCTTCATAATTGACATCCCACTCGGCCATTGGTAGTTACACGCCATTTCTTTGATCAAAGCATAGACCTCTTTAGGCATCTTAGACAATAAAGTACCACCAATTGCCACGTCTATAATTGTTTGAGTTTGCTCATTCAATTCATTGTAGAGCAACTATATCTAAAACCAATCTTGTTACCCATGTTGAGGACACTTTTAGATTAAGTCCTTAAATTGCTTCTAAGACTCATATAACAGCTTAAAGTCAAGCTACTTAAATTGAGCAATCTTGCCTCTAAGCTATGTAGTCTTTGACGACGAAAAGAATTTAGTGAGGAATTTCAAAGCCAATTCTTTTCATGTGCTTATACTACCAGGTTGCAAAGATTGCAACCATCCTTTAGCTTTATCCCTCAAAGAGAATGGGAATAACTTCATGCAAATTAAATCTTGATCTAACCATTCATCTTCACAATATCATAAACTTACAAGGACATAGCCAAATGGATATTGGGGTCTTCATGATACAAGCTCCTATATTAATTTTGCTGAATCTTGTTTATCAATACAGGTTTAAGCTCGAAATTGTTAAGGTTGATTGTTTGCCGACGAATCCCCAAATAGTTGTCATTAACCACCAGTCGAAAGTAATCTCGAAGTGCTATCAATTTTTGTTGTGGCTGTGGTGGTAGAGGATTCTGATCTCTTTCATCTATCATGTTTGTGGCTCGGTTTCTCTTTTCTCTTCTTAATTGGTAAAGAGTCCGTTTAATTTCCTGGATCAAATGAAACAAGTTTAAGGCTATTGGCTCTTCGCATACACGTACAAACTTCATAAACAGAATAAAGGCTTACAAAAAAAAAAGAAAATAAAGGCATAGAATAAGATTGAACAATGCTACTACAGCATCAATAATAATTCAAAGTTTTCAATCTCTCACAATAGCACCAAAAACTTGAGTGCAACAATACTAATTACAAGGGTATGAGTCGTATCAAGTAGTAAAATAATAAATAAGAGTATCGTCTCACGAGAAGTGAAATTTAAAACCATTATTAAGTACTATATCCTTGAAGGTCTAATTTTATGTAAGCAATTAGAATTGATTAATTATAATGGCAAATAAAACTAAAAACTTTATGATTAACTAATGAGAAATAGAAATTGAATTAAAGAGTCAGTAGAAAAGTAAAGTATGCAAGGATAAACCACCTAGGGTCTTGATTTCACTTATCTATTACTATGTTTCTTCTAATTAGCCATTATTAATGTGTTTTGGTCTAATTCACTAATTATAAGATTAAGATCGACCTAATACCTCTTCTAAGCATAAATCAATATTTTACGTACAACTACTCAAGTTGATATCCCTATCAAACTCAATTAATTATACGTTCATTAAGCACTGCTTATTGTTTAACATTTAGAACCCAATTTATCTATCGATTTCTTAAAATTCTAAATGTTAATTAGCTTATCTAAGTGTTGATTATCTCCTGGTCTCGCAAGTACCTAGATTGTGTTTTCTTAGTTTGACAAACAAATCAATCTTTTCCAAAATTAATTCATCCATCTTCAATTAACTATTTCATTAATCAACAAATTAGAACATTAAGCAATGTAAACACAAATGAATCAAACCATAATAACATTAATAATATGCCAATTGATGAAAATATAATTTGGACAAGTTACATCAAGAATGTAAATTAAGAAATCTAGCAAACCATCTCAAATGTCAACATCAAAATCATTATGTATTCCATAATCTTCAAATTCAACAAATAAAGTTCAAATGAAATATAAAATGAGAGTGATAGAGTTTAGAAAACTAGATTAGAGATGAAAGCTTTAATGATCCTCCTTAAAGTCTTCTTCCAAAGGCTTCAACTTAAATCAATTACTTTCTCTGTCTAGAATCCTTCTTGTTCTTCATCTTCTCTCACCCTGAAAACCCAATTTCCTATTATTGGTTACTTTCTTATGGTCGTTATCTATCCCAAAAATATATAAACCTAAAAGATACTCAAATTAGGCCTATTGGTTGATGATCTCACAGACAAAAATCATCCAAAGATGTCCAAGAGGCACGAGAGCGCTCAAAATTGCACACGGGTGTAGTGGAGGATTGACAGATGGCGCGATCACGCGCCTTAATATTGCTGGCGTGCCACACCCTCAGCCAATTTGGCCTTCTTTTCCGTGCATAATCATCAGCTTTGATTTTCTTGCACTTTGGTCCTTACTTTTGTATTTAAGCCCTCATTTCCTTTTTAACTTTTCTGACATTTCTTTCTCTAGCCAATTTCATTTTGAATGACCATTTGCTATCTTTTCTGTACATAACACTAAAATTCATCAAGTATTAACAAAACTTAAAGATTTACAAAATAAATCAAGTCTCGATTTACATATGTATCAATTATCATTTAATTTATAATAAATTTAAAGGGAGAATATGAGTAGGAAAAGCCAATAAATCAATAGAAGATTGAGATAGAGAGATATGCAATTATCAAGAATTCAATCCTAGGAGGGGAAGAGCTCACAACAACAGGTAGATTCTTCTGTATAAGAAAGAGCACGCAATGCAGGTTTATTTTCAAATATCATTGGAGTGTAGTTTCAAATATCATTAAAGTATGATTTTAAATTATTTTTTGTCTTTATTTTTTGCATTATGAGTTTTAGATATTTATGTTTGATATCTAAATTATCTGAAATTTTATTATTTGACCATGGTAACCAAATCAAATAATACTTATATGGCCCTAAAATTTTTAAATTATTTATAATATAACCTAGAAAGTTTATTACATAATAATTTACTACTTTTAGAAGCATACTAAACTTGTGCATCTAATGAAAATATTTAATTTGTTATAATATTGGTATAACTTTAAATTGTATTTATAATTTTATTTGATAATAATGGAACTAGTGTCTTGCATGTTAGTACTATTAATACTAAAGGACATAAAGTAGATTAAATATTTTATTATTTATTACTTTAAATATTTGATTGGTTGTTACTATAATTGAGATAAAAAAAAAAGAGACTTTGATTTATTATTTAAGAAGAGGTTATGACAGCAACAAAAATTTCATGATAAAGTATAAGGTGCGGATTTATTTTTATTTGTGTTAATTACATGTATTGGCTTATTTTTATTTGTATTAATAGCATCCATATTACAATATCTGTTGTTGATGGTTATGTATACTGATTTATCAAATCATAGGATAATTAATAAGTATGAACATATAAATGCAACTAACTTGGTGTTAAAGCATGCATAGGTATCTGGAATGTAACATAATTGTTGTATTTAAACTCTAACTCAATATGTTATATATAGTTAAGTTATAAAGTAAAAAAAGAAGATAAGTAATATTTGAAAAAAAATTCGTTCAATTTAAATTAAAAAAAAAGAGTAATGTAAAAAAATAAACAAACATCGTTCAAATGATATTTTTACAAAAATATATATAATTTAAATTAAGTATGAGTCAGATCCAATATGAAAAATCATTATATTCCAAAATTAAATGTAAGCTGAGTCCATTTTAAATTATAGCCGCTATTGATAATAAATATTATTAGGCCACACTTAATATTATTAGGGTCCTAAAATAATATCAATTAAGTGCCATATATAAATATCAACTACTAATCATAAATATTATTCTGAGTTTAGAGATAAATATCATTTAAATCCAATATTTACATTATATGTATATATCTTTATCTATTGATTATTTATGCTTTTTGACTTTAAATACTTATGTTTTATGGAAAAATTGTTTAAAACTTTAATATTTGACTGCGATGGCTTATTAAAACAATTCTTATATAATCAATAATTTTTAAATTATCCACAATATAGCCAAAAATTTATAATTTATTGATATGTTTATTTTAATATATTATGTGTTGAATTGAAGATGCTGTAATTTTTAATTCATTACAATATGATTTTGAATTATCTTTATAGTTTTTCTTGTTTTTCGTTTATAATTTTATAACTATCTTTATAGTCTAAAAACAAAATTTTGCATCAATTACTAGCATGAATAAAGAAATAATAAAAAAAGAAGATAACGTTTAATTATTTCTAGTTAAATTATGATAAGAATAGTATTATTTAAAATAATTGTGTATTTTAAGTTTAAATTGATCTCTTTTTATTAAAGAAAATATGTATTTTGAATAAAGTAATAAAATATAATATTATACTAACCTAAAAAGTTTCAATTATCTTTTCATGTATACTCTCTCTAATATTTTTCTATATATCAAGAATTGGTGGTATGTTAAATTTATGTATAAGTGTTTTAACTGTACATGACATTATTTATTTATTTATGTTATTCAAATTATAAGTTATTCTATAAACTTTCTGCTCAATTTTTCCAAGAGAAAAAGAGTAAAAAAGTCAAGAATACACCTTCGCGGTGCCAACTTCATTGGCCTACAAGGGCCAAGACCATGCACCTCTGTGGTGCTAGCTTCAATGCCCTACGAGGTTCAAGACCATGCACCTCCACAGTGTCAGCTTTAATGTCTTATAAGGGGCAAGACCATGCACCTCCTCAGTGCTAGCTTCATAGCCCTATGAGGGCTAAAATCATGCACCTCTTTAGTGCTAACTTCAATACCCTACTTAGGGCCAAGACAATGCATCTCCATAGTGCTAGCTTTAATATTCTACGAGGGCCAAGACAATGAGCCTCTGTGGTGCTAGCATCATTGCCCTAAGAGGGCTAAGAAAATGAACCCTTGTGGTGTCAGCTCCAATGCCCTACGAGAGGCAAGACCATGCACCTCCATAGTGCTAGCTTCATTGCCTCACGGGGGTCAAGACAATGCGCCTTTGCAGTACCATCTTTAATACCCCTCAAGCCCAAGACAATGTGCCTTTGCAATGCTAGCGTCAATGCCCCACAAAGGTTAAGGCAATACACCTCTGCGTGCCATCGCCAATACCCCACAATGGCCATGCACCTAACTGGTGTCAGCTTTAATACACTGCGAGGGCTTAGACAATGCATCTATAAGCTGCCAACTTCAATGCCCCACGAGGACTAAAAGAAGTCACCTTTGCAATGCTACCTTTAATGTTCAAAAGAGCCAAATATTGCAGTTCTGCGCTATCAAAGTTTACTTTTTAGATTTAAAGTTAAGAAATTCAAAATTTATGTATATTATGTTAATTTTTAATTATTTTATAACTAAATAACTAATTAGTAGAAGTAGTGTGGACATTTTTATTTTTCTATACTTCAAAGTATAAAGTACAAACTTTTATATATAATAATGTTCACTTTTATTTTCATTTGTATCTAAATACTAAATTATTACATTTAACTATATGAATAAATGTTATAATGTAAAAAATTATAAAACAAACGTAAATCCTACCAATCTTTCTCTTTTAGTTAGACTAAAATTAAAATTAAACAAAATCGTAATACAATTGCTATATAATTTCAATATACTTTATCCATTGAAAATTTTATTTTTTTTAGGCTTATATTTAATTTTAAAAATTTATATAACTTTTGCCAAATGAAATTGTATAAATAATTAAATTTTTACTAAACTTTATTATAATAATTTTATAACTTTAGTTTTATTGTTTAAAATTAATTTTATTTCTTAATAATAAAAATTATACCAATGTATTGAAGTTAAATCATAATCTCAACAATTAGTCCAATTAGTATAATGGCCCAATATCACCCAAAATATAAATCACACTATCAGCCCAAAAAGTTATGGAACTGTTCATGGCCCAAAAATTGAACAGTGCCATGTCATGTAATATTACAAGGCACAACAACCTGTGCTGCCATCTAAACGAAGTCGTTGCTACAGAGTATAAAATGACGTCATTTCTACAATATTTATTGCTACAGTGTAATATATATTTTATAGATAATTCTTTTATTTTGATTTAATTGTTTTTTCATAAAAAATATAACTCATGTTCTAGGAATAAAATTCCCATGGTTGGGAAATTTTCTAAAAATTCACATTTTTTACTTTTTAGATTTAAATCTAAGAAATCCAAAATTTATTTATATATGTTAATTTTTAATTAAAAGTACTAGAGACGTTCTTATTTTTCTATATTGCAAAGTATAAAATACAAACTTTTATAGATAATAATGTTTATTTTCATTTTATTTTGTATTTAATTAACATATTAGTACATTTAACTAGATAAAGAAATGTTACAATGTTGAAAATTATAAAACAAAAATAAACTCTATTAGTCTTTTGTTTTAGTTAGACTGCAATTAAAATTGAACAAAAGTATAATATAATTATTATATATATTTTTATATATTTTATCTATTTAAAATTTTACATTTTTAGACTTTTTATATTTAAATTTAAAAATTTATGTAAATTTTGTCAAATGAAATTGTATAAATAATTAAATTTTGTGTTAAATTTTATTATAATAATTTTATAGTTTTAGGTTTATTATTTAAAATTAATTTTATTTGTTAATAATAAAAGTTATACCAATGGATTAATGTTAAAATTATTAATTCAATGGTAAGCCCAATTAGTATAATGGCCCAACACAACCTAATCTGTGAACAGAATTTATTATTTAAAAAATTCTTTTTTTTATTTAGATTGAATTAATTTTTATGAAAACATAACTCATAACTTGTTACTAATCTTTTTAATTTCTGTATTTGTTATTTACACTTACTATTAATTTGTTGAAAATTTAATAATTTTTTGGGCGTTGAAAATTTATTTAACAAATGCATAATTCAATGCAATTAGGCAAAACCCTTGGAAATTAAGTGGCTAAAAGTAGTTTATTAAAGTTGATCAATGTAGATAATATCGTATTGCACAAAAAATTCTAAGATGATGTCAATGATAATCATTATATATATATATATATATATAAATTTAAAATCATAACAACCTAATAAATAAATTAGGCTCTTGTATATTAAAATTAATTATTTTTGTTTTTGAGTTGGTTCAATCATTTATTTTACACAAAAAGTAAATTTCAATTTCAATTGAATGAAATATTGTACGAAATAATTAAATGTCTTGACTCTACTGCATAACCGAGTTGAGATAATTATTTTTTTAATAAACCTCATATATTTATCATTTACAGCTTATTGCTATTTTGTGTGCTATTTTATATTGTATTTTTGCTAATTTTTAGACCTTAATTATCATTTATACATTTGGACATCATTTTTCATTAATTTTATTATATTTATTTATTCCTTTATTAATGCATTAATTTTTTTCTTTTTCGATTATTTTCCAAAGGTTTGCATACTATCTAAGGGGAAGGTCACTATAGCTCAGTCATTAATGGAAGATGACTTTGATTATGCACTTTTATTATCTTTTTGCATTGTTATTTTAATGCTAGTACTACTTCTTGCAATTTTGCATGATGTAAGCGGTAATAATAATTTATATTTATAGATTTGATTATTACAAATGTCCTTAATTTTATTCTTATTATAATTAATGTTAACTATTATTTGTAGTGTCGTGGGATAAAAAATATAAACAAGAAATATGATTGTTCATTACTCTTTTTCTCGACTCTTTGATATTATATTTTTCATATATTATTTATCTTTTGTGCCTATTTCTCATATATAGTATATTTTCATATGTAATGGTTTATCTTTGTATTTGAATTATAATAATATGATTGTTCACTTATTTACCAATAGAATTTCACAAGCACTCAAGTTATTCTAAAATAAAGTTTTTACTTGCAAGTGCAAGTATGTTCTTATGTTTCATACTTTCTTCTTTTCTAAGTTATGCTGTTGTATAACCATTTGTCAACTGAATTAGGCTGTCAATATTGCTTGTAAATGAACATAAGCTTGATGTTTGAATATGAAGATGTGACATTATTTTTATAATTATTTGTGTTATGGCTTTAAGAAGAGATTCAATTTCAAGGAAAAAAAACAGCAGAATTTTATGTATACTTATATTTGTTTTCTGTTCTAAGCTTTTTTAACTCATAAATTGTGGTCTTTTTTGTTGCAGATACTTTTACTCTTGTTGGAGGCATGAGATGTTACCAACTCTTTCAAGATTATTGTAGTAGACATTTTAACATTTTATTTTCTCAAGGAACATGGAATACCAAAAGAAAGCATGTTCTTAGATTTCTTTAGGCCTTATTCTTGATTATTTTTATTGGGCCTAGTTTTATTATTCATAATAAAAGTCTTTTAAAAGTTATGGATATGAGAGTAGGTATAAAATTTTCTATACATTTATATTTTCATTTCTTATTATAACTAAAGTTTATCCATACTTTTCTTAATTTACTCATCTCAATTAATATTTTGCAGAATCATAAAAAAAATAAGCATATTTAAGAAGAAATTGATGAGATGCAACGTATGTGGGCAGAGAGTTTTGGTTCGTAAATGACTTATAAATTAGAAAATTTTGATTTGACAGATTTTTAAAAGAAAATTATATGATTGTGTTATTTTCTTGTAATAATATTATTTGTCAGACTTTTTTAGTACAAAAATCAAATTTTGTTGGTCATTTTTCAAGAGTAATTTTTGTTGTAAAGGGATTAATAGGGAATAAAGTATTGACAAACAGAATTTTATATTCTAATTAACAAATATTTATTAATATCATTATTTCTATTTTTTCTATGCAATTAGTAATGAAATTACTATTTCTTTATAACATCTAAAATATTTTATTTATGAAACTAGCTTATAATCAAAATATAGTAGACAACTGTTTTTAATTATATATATAATTCATTTATTTTAATAGCAATATAGATATTGGTTTGCAAAAAATCAACTTTTTTTTAAAGAGAAATGTAATTGTCTCATAGATAAAAAAATGAAATCACGAAAACTAATATTTTTTTGTTTTATGAAAATAATATTATTTTATAATTTTTTTAATCATTTGAAAATTGATATTAATATGAACAAGTTTTAATAGCATTCAAATAAAACTCAAGTATATGAATTGATTTCAAAATTAAAAGACAACTCAACAAATTAGTATAATACATCTATTATATAATTGAGGTATTCTTGACAGTTCCTTAGATTATTTATGCAGTGTGTATCATTAGTTTAGAAACATCATATAAATAATGATATAAAGATGACTTTGTTATTCTTATAGTGGACAATTTATTTTATCAGTGAAAATCTATATCAACAACACAAAGTCTTATTTTTTAAGTATATAGTTAGCAATTGTTCTGTACCCCTAGTCCAACGAATTCTATTAAAGAAACCCCATAATCACAAAATTTTACAAACCAAACATCTGCAGCACGGTTATGATTTAATTATCCACCTCAATTGTAAAATATAGAGTGGATAATTTTAACATTTTAACCATCAAAAGCAACAATCATAAACATATATTGCAACACAATCCATTTTAACATTTAACTAAAAGAATGTCATTCCTACAGTCGTTTAATGATAGTAGTGAAAATATAGTAATTAATGCAAAATAAAACTAACTTGCAGGAGGACCAAAACAACAAAAGTAAATATATATTTATGTATACTGACATTTTCATAACCAATGAATTAAGCTTGCTGTAAGTTCTTGTTGTTTAGTTGTGTTGATGCTTCCCTTTTTCCAATTTGGCTAATTAAATCTTTGCACAAAAATTGCAACCTGCTTGCAAAGTAACTGTCACATTTTTAATATAACAATTATAACCAGATACACACATCATTATAATAAAAAAAACACATGTAAATTATTTCAATATGTATATAGCCCTGTTACAATTCATTAAGAATAAAATTAAAACAATTTTGGCAATTAAACATTTAGTCGTTAAATTCCATAAATGTGAAATAGCAAACAATACTGTACAAGTGAAATATCAAAATAAACCACCACAAATTCATGATAATGATTGCAAAACACAAAACTATCTAAACCAACGCGAAGAACACACCGATATGCGCTCACAACATGAATAAAAGCCATCGAATTCGAAGCTAGTCTAATGACTTTTCTTTTTCAATATTTTTCTTTTTCAATTTTAATTTAGAAGCTTCCATGCAATTTTGATATTTGTCATATTTTGTTTCATCAACAAATTAAAAAATAGTTTTGTTAATAATGTATTTTTGGATTATAGTAAAAAGAGATTTTCATGTTTTACTTTTTATAATATGGTGCCTTTACTTTGTACAATATCGGTACCCCTTCATATCTCCTCTCTCGCATGTGTATGGGGGTATATATATATATATCTATATTTATATAAAGTCCAAAAAAGCTTACACATTTTTATCTACTTCACATACAATCACAAATATTCATTTTGTAGTATAGCTATTTAACTATTGGTGAAGTATGTTAAAATAGTATTAAGCTACGAGACACCCAATTGTTGCTGAATTTTATAAAATTTTGAATGTCAATTATATGTTTTCGCCTAGCCATTGTCATCCAAGACCTGTCTATTTGTGCACCAATCTAATTTTGTGAAGTAATAGATAGTTTTAATAAGTATCTAATTGAATGAAGACCAAAAAAAAAAAAATAGGTAAAATTAGAAGAAACATATCAAACAAACACAAAAATGTTTGCCCACCCCCTTTCATTTAAAAAAAAAAGGAAATATATATCTATATATATATATATGTATATATACCTGTCAATTGAAAAAGAGATGTAATTTTTGAAGCAAATCAACAGGTGAATAAAAGATTTTGTAGATTAAAAAAAAAAAAAAAAGATACAGACCGAGAGAGACGTTAAGAAGAAGAAGAAGAAGAAGAGACGAAAAAAAAAAAGCACAGTAATATGAAAAAGAAACCTTTATGATTTAGCCTATCGAGAAAAAGAACAGTAGGCATGCTTAATTTTTTTGGAGAGTCAATGTGAGGCAATTTAATTTGTGGAACGGTTTGAATAAAAAGAAACAAAATTTGAGAAAAAAGAAAATAAGAAAATAAAAAATAAAAAATTATTAGATTGTAAATAATTACATAGAGTTGTTGGATAGATAAGTTTTGTCTTCTCTCTCTCTTTTCTTTACTCTCTTCCTATCACTATACTACGAGAAAATTAAACCCAAAAAAAAAAAAATTTAAGGCAACAATATATAATATTACTAGAGTTTGCAATACAGCTGCCCATAACATTGTCAAACTAGCAATAGCTCATAAAAAAGGTAATAATGTGGCTGGCAAATATTTAGTTGTTAATTTTTTATGAAATTAATTCTATCCTTTTAGGAAAATTACCCTATGGCATTGTGAAAATGACAGATATTCCCAAAAATGACAAATACTCTTAGAGTCACTGTATATTTATATAAAATAATTATTTTACCTTTATATATTTAAAATGAATATTGATTTATCATTTCAACTTAACTATTAATATGTAGTGTTGATACCGATTTTTGTAAGCTTCAATATCCAACAACAATTCCTTCGCTTCATTAGATAACTTGGGAACCAAACAATAATAAAGGGAAAGTGATGTTATTTGCAAAAATCCTCCTGTGCTTAAATCAAATAAGGGTGTTTTTTTTCTTTTTAGAAATAATATGGAAGCACAAATAAGAATTTAGAGAGTTTGTGTTTTTTCTTTTTTTTGTGGTTAGAATTTCCTTCCTCCCTTTGTTTGTCTTCCCTTTTTTAATATTTGATTTGTTAAGATAACGATTATTTTTCCTTTGGTAACATAAACTAACTTAAGAGCTTTTATGGTAGTAGGATCGTGAGCAATTATTAACAAGATTTTCTAATAATTTTTTCCTTATTTGTTAATATTTTAGATAAGCTCATTTTGGATGAGTTGGTGTTGAAGCCGGATGGAGTAAGCTCATTTTGAATGAGTTGGTGTTAGAACCAGATGAGGTGAACTCATTTTGCATAAGCTTATCTGAAGCACAATGAGGTAAGCTTATTTTGGATGAACTGATCTAAAATCGGATGATGTGAGCTTATTTTGGATGAGGTGAGCTTAAACAGGATGAGGAATGCTCATTTTGGATGAGCTAAGTTGATTTCAAATTAGGTACGAAGAGCTCATTTTAGATGAGGTGAGCTGATTTCCAGGTTAGAAAAGGTAAAAATTCTCCAACATATATAGTCCCCTTTTTTTAGTAACAATTAGTAATCAATTGTTACTTGAAACTTGAATTCTTAAAAGCTTTAGCTTATTGTTATCAAGCACATGAGCTCGTAATTTTAGAGCAAGAGTGGTACTTAGCTTAGCATTTTAGAGCATAAGTGTGTTCATCTAAGCTTTTAGAGTAAGAATAATATTCAGCTCAGCTTTTTTTTTTTTCCCTGAAGAGTAGAATATCAGCTCATGTTGTATTTTTTTAATAATAAAATATCAGTTCAATTATTTTATTATTATTTTTGAGCTTTTGAATGTTATTGGTCTGAAATCAAGTCTTTTTCCACAATCTTTTGGGAGAAATCCAAAATAGAAAAAACTGTCGTATGGCATGAAATTAGATTTTCTTTTCACGACATCTTGTAGATATATTCGAAGTAGTAAAAAGTATTGTATGGCTTAGAATCAAGTCTTCTTATTACAATATCTTGTAGATAAATCAATAGTAAAAAGTGTCAAAGGGCTTGAGATCAAGTTTTCTTTTCATAACATCTTGTACATAAATCTGAAGTAGAAAATAATGTCATATGGCCTGAGAATAGGTCTTGTTTTTATGACATCTTATAGAGAAATCCATAGTACAACTATAGAATTCAACATTCCTTAATGAGGGCAAGAGATGATCTAGTAAAAAAATTTTTTTTAGTGCTATAGATTCTACACTTTTAGTAGGGAAAGAATGTATAAGAAATGGAAACTCCATTAAAGGAATTGGAATAATGTTGTTTTCCTTTTGGGTTTTGGCAGACATTCCTAGCAACAAGGTCTTTTATTTTCTAGACAACAGTAAAAACCAAAGTGAGCGTTCAACTATTTCAGGAACAAAATGAACATTTAATTTTTTTGATAAGATTTCTTAAAAAACTGAATCGAATAAACTTAAGAGAAAATAAAAATAAAATAAAAACATTAAAAGCTAAATTAATTATCTTGTGATTAAAAATTTGGGTTCAACAGCAACTTTTCTTGTGATTGAGTCTGAATCTAGATTAAAAATTTCACCAGAGTATTTCTTTGCAAACCTTAAAAAAGAAATTAATTATCTTTCTCTTCTTTGTACTCCATGCCTTTCTTCTCATCAAGTTATTTTTATGCTTCTTTCAGAATTTTTGGATTATACGTGGCTTCCTCTCTTGTTGTATTTACAGTTGATTATCCCTTCTCTGAAATTATCAGCCGCGTATTCTTTGCATGCTTCTTTTTCTCTCACAGTTCATAACTTCCAAACTGCCTTCTTTTTTTTTTTTTTTTTTTTTTTTTTTTTAACACCATTTGATGCTGCCATTCTTGTTCATGTTGTCTCTGCAGTTGGTTGTGTTGTTGTTGCCTTTGAAGAGCCCATATCATTAATGATCTGAAGGCTGAGGCACCAAACGAATACACTGACCTCACCCGGTTTTCATATAAAGACGGGACACTAGAAGAATACACTGATCTAATCTGACTTGATCTGATTTGACCTAACCTGATTATCATCTGAAAAGAAGGGCACCAAACCAATACACTAACCTGATGTGACATGACCTAGGCTGACCTAACCTGAAGAAGGTAGGTTTGCATTGTATCAACAGCATTGTCCTTGAAGGGAGAGTAAAATATCACAAAATCGTTGTTTCTTTGGCTGTTGGTTTGAATTTTATGTTCTTGAATAGAGAAGTTGAAATCTACAAGCCATGGAGGGGGACTAGAGAAGTTGAGTTTTCCCAACAGGATGTAACTGTCCTTAACAAGGAGGCTCAATTCATGAACTTCAATATTTATTGAACTGAGCTCAAACTTGCAACCGAACATGTATCAAGCCACTAGAGCTGAGAAAAGTTGGTTTGTTTGGGACAAAACAAGGGCTGGACAATGACGGGAGACGACGTATTGAAAAGAGAAATCTGAGCTTGTCTGCTTGTTTTTCTTGAAACACGACGGCAGCTAGGTGAATTTGTCGAAGCACTACAAGCCAATTACACCAACGGCTTAAATATTAAAGTGGAAGAGCCAAATTAAGATTATAGAAAATTATGAAAATAGCATTACTATAAACGCTAATTTTAAATGTGTTGGAGAACTCGAATGGTCGATCACACCCTTTAGAATCAAAAACAATGTGTGTAAAATCTCACATAAATTTGAGCTTTGAGCTAAAACTAAGTTGAAATCACCACTAGATCTCAACTTAATGAAAACTACGTAGCCTGAAATTGTCTGAAAAAAGCCTTCTTTTTCTTTTTCTTTTTTAGCTCACGACTATACACCCTTTTCGCACACACCTATCTAGTGCTCTATAATGTATATAATATTCATATGCAAATAAAATATTATTCACCTAATGCTCCAAAATGCATGTAATATTCATAAGTAAATAAAATATTTTTCACTTAGTCCTCCGTATGCTTCTATGCAGTGAGAATAACAAATGAAATTATGGGAGAGCATAGCTGAATGAAAGGTAGAACCATATGAGCTTGATGGCTGTCTTTGGCAAATTCTGATAGTGCCTAAGAGCCAGGCAATGAATTGAAAAATGTTGATGGAAGAGATAAAGAATCGTTTTAAACAGGTTACATTTGTTGGGCAACAATTGCGGCAACGACTGGTTTGGGGTGGCAGTAGCAGCAATGGCTAGGATTGATTTCTTTGATCTATTTCTTGAATACAGTTCTTCACTCCCCATGAATTTTATTTTTTGCAATGCAATTTTTTGCATGTCTTTTTTTTGCCCTTTTGTTTGCCTCTAATTTCTTCACCGTAGCATTTTCACTATTGCTTCTCAGGACCTTTTGTATTACTTCCCACACACGGTGTCAACTCTTGATAGCGATTTTGTAAGCCTTGATATCTGACAATAATTCTTTCTCTTCATCGTAGATAACTTGCAAAGCAAATAATAATCAGGGAAAAGCCGATTTTACCAGTGAAAATCTTACAATGCTTAAGTTAGAGAATTTTTTTATTTTTGTAGAAATAATATAAAAAGCATAAATAAGAATTTAGAGAGGCTGTAATTTTTTTTTTTGGTTGTTTTTGGTGGTCAGAATTTCCTCCCTCCCTTTGTTTGTCATCCCCTTTTCATATTTGATTTGTTAAGGTAACAGTCATTTTCCCTTTGGTAACAAAAATTACTTTAACAGCTTTTATGGTAGTAAGATAACGAGATTTTCTCATTAATTATCTCCTTATCTGTTACATATTTTCCCTTATGTAGGATAAAGTGAGCTTATTTTGGATAAGTTGATTGGAAGCCACATAAAATGAGCTAATTTCATATGAACTAGTGTTGAGGGCAGATGATGTGAGCTCATTTTCGATGAGTTGATCTAAAACTGGATGAGGTAAGTTGAAATTGGATTAGCTAATCTCATTTTGATGAGGTAAGCTAACTTCTAAGTCAGGTCAGATAAAATCACCCAACATATAGTGACAAATATAGCTAATGATTTATTTTTAATAATTATGTATTCAATATTTTTAATAATTATTATTTTACTCTCCTTACATTAATAATATTCAATATTTTTTGAAAACATTTGATTATAAATAATATAAATTATTTTACTTACAAATTAATACAATTGTGTATAAATTATATAAATATTCTTAAAGTTATAAATAATATAATTCATATAATTTAAATATTATTTCGGATTTATTTCAATTGATTGTGTTATAAATTAAGAATATTTGTTTATAAATTAATATAATTATGTACAAATTATATAAATATTCTCAAAATCATTAATTATAGAAACAATTAAAAAAAATTCCAATTAATATTGGATTTCATGAATTGTATTATTTATAATTTTTTTTATATAAATCTCAAATATTTGATATGGCATAGTAATTTATCAAAAATATTTTAAAAATTATAAATAATATAATTCATATAATTCACATGTTATTTAGGATTTATTTTAGTTGATTGCACTATAAATTAATATAATGAGAATGAAATTATTTAAAATAATAATAATGATTTAGAGATTGATTATTAAAAATATTGAATACATAATTATAAAAAATAAATCATAAGGATATATTAGTTACTATATAACAATAGTTAGTTGAGTTAAAATAATCAATAAATATTAATTCTAAACATATATATATAAATAAAATAATTATTTTATACGAATACACAATAACTTTAAGTAAGTATTTCTCGTTTGCCAAAAGTTTAAGACTATATATAATTTTTAAAATTGGGGGGGAGGGGAGTGGGTGGACACCCGAGAATATTATAAATAACTGGTCATTTATAGCTAAAAATCCAGCTTTTCTAAAAACAATTTGCACCTTAATTATAAACAATTATATCAATATGTTTATTTTTTTTATTAAAATTTTATATGAAGTCTTTAATTTGTTACATTAATGTTATGTGTTTTGTTATACTTTTTATGATACTATTCAACTATAGATAAGATATTTATTGATGACCAATAATTTTAAAAAAATATTTATTTATTGAATTAATAATATATTTTAGAAAGAAAATTTTAAATAACAACAAATAATATTTTTTTCCACAAATGCGGTAAGCAAATCTATCAGCACGGTTGATTGATAAATAACAGAATTTGTGAAGAGCAAATATATGTGCTTGATTGTTAGAAATGGCTAGCATGTGAGAAAGTAACATAATAGTGGTAGATACTTTGTTATATTGTAGCTGTTGGAGAATAGAGACCGCAAGTTTCCAAGATTCAACACATTATTTGCTTCCTTTTCCCTGTTTGTTTCCTACCCTTTTTACTTGCTTGGCTTTGGCTTTTTGACTTTATAGCTATTTCTAACAATCAAGCATATACATCTGCTCTTCACAAATTGTGTTATTTATCAATCAATCAATGTGCTAATAGATTTGCTTTCTGTATTTGTGAAAATATATTATTTTTTATTTTTTATTATTATTTCAAATTTACTTTTTAAAAATATATTATTTGTTCAGTATTAATTCTGTTTATTAACTATTTAATAAAAAGAAAAGTTTATTTTTTTTTATTATTTTTAAGGGCAAAGGACAACTGAACCCTCAAATTTGAAAATAAGTATCAACCACAACTCAAATTGAAAATAAGCATTAATGAGACCCCTTTGGTTAAATTTTTTGTTACTATATATTGTTCACCTTATAAAATGGCATAAATACCTTTATTGATAAATAAATTTATATAAATATTTTTAATTCATATTTTTTAAAAGTTAATTATAAAATATAAAAAATATATAAATTATTTTAGAAATTAAAAATTAAAATTAAAAGTTCAATTTATTTTTATTATAATTAAATTTATTTTTAAATATTATATATAAGTAACAATTTTTGAAGTTAATATGTTAGATATTATACTAACAAATATTTCATAACAAATTCAATAATATAATGTTTAACAAATTTAATTCAACAATTGACAGTAAACCATAATATTTAAAAATAAATTTAATTATAATAAAAATAAAATAAATTTATTTATAGAAGTGAAAAATGGGCTTTTTGATCATTTTACAAATGTGAACAATTAACGGTGATAGAAAATCTAAGAGAAGGGATTTTGACACTTATTTTTAAATTGAGATTATGGTTGACATTTATTTTTAAAATTAGGTTTCAGTTATTCTTTATCCTATTTTTAATTTTTAATCTACTATTCATTCATTTTCACCTTAAAAATCATTGTTCACTATTTCAATTCGATTAGGTTTTTTAGTATTGAAAGCAAACCGAATAAAATGATATGCAAATTTGATAAGTTCGGTTTGATTTCAATCAGGTTTGAGTCAATTTTTTTCTTCGCCCCTAAATCTTTTGTCAACAGTTTCTTGGAGTTTCATTTCTCACACTCACAAAGAAAAAAAAATTGTTGTATGTGTAATAGTGTGTAGCAATTGGGGCAAGAACATCGATACTAAATCCATCACAGCTTATAAGAGTGAAAAAATCTTAAAATGAAAATAACAGTTAATGGAGAGGGTGTTTTGGTGGCAGAGTCTGTTGGGTTGAGCTTCACTCCTATTTAGAAAGACCCAATTTTAAAGCCCACATGGTTAAAGGGATTTTATGTTTGCTTTGTAGCTATATAAGGTGCGTGTGTGTGAGAAGAGTAGTGCAAGCCGTAAGACAGAAAGACAGCACTTTTTCAGAAAATTTCAATCCTACGCAGTTTTCATCAAACTAACAATCAAGTGGCGATTTAAACTTTATTTTGGCTCAAATTTTACGTGGAAATTCTACACACATAGTTCTTGATTCTTGACAGCGTGATTGACCATCAAAGCTCTCTAGCACATCCAGAATTTACATTAACAGTAGCTCTGATTTTCATCTTGGTTTTTCTGCAGTCTTATTTTGGTTCTTTCACTTTAGTGTTCATCTATTGGTGTATTTGGTGAGATTTTTCTTTAACTCTCACTTTGTGATTGAGTTCTTATTTATTTCTAATTTCTCACATTCACAAAGAAAAAAAAATGTTGTATGTGTAATAATGTGTAGCAATTGGAGTAAGAACATCGATACTAAATCCATCACAGCTTATAAGAGTGAAAAAATCTTAAAATGAAAATAACAGTTAATGGAGAGGGTGTTTTGATGGCAGAGTCTGTTGGGTTGGGCTTCACTCTTATTTAGAAAGGCCCAATTTTGAAGCTCACATGGTTAAAGGGATTTTATGTTTGTTTTGTGGTTATATAGGTGCGTGTGTGTGAGAAGAGTAGTGCAAGCCATAAGACAAAAAGATAGCACTTTTTCAGAAAATTTTAATCCTACGCAGTTTTCATCAAATTAACAATCGAGTGACGATTTAAACTCCGTTTTGGCTCAAATTTTACGTGAAAATTCTACACACATAGTTTTTGATTCTTGACAGCGTGATTGACCATCAAAGCTCTCTAGTACATCCAGAATTTACATTAACAGTAGCTCTGATTTTCATCTTGGTTTTTCTGCAGTCTTATTTTGGTTCTTTCACTTTAGTGTTAATCTATTGGTGTATTTGGTGAGATTTTTCTTTAACTCTCACTTTGTGATTGAGTTCTTATTTATTTCTAATTTCTCACATTCACAAAGAAAAAAAAATGTTGTATGTGTAATAATGTGTAGCAATTGGAGTAAGAACATCGATACTAAATCCATCACAGCTTATAAGAGTGAAAAAATCTTAAAATGAAAATAACAGTTAATGGAGAGGGTGTTTTGGTGGCAGAGTCTGTTGGGTTGGGCTTCACTCTTATTTAGAAAGGCCCAATTTTAAAGCTCACATGGTTAAAGGGATTTTATGTTTGTTTTGTAGTTATATAAGGTGCGTGTGTGTGAGAAGAGTAGTGCAAGCCGTAAGACAAAAAGATAGCACTTTTTCAGAAAATTTTAATCCTACGCAGTTTTCATCAAATTAACAATCGAGTGACGATTTAAACTCCGTTTTGGCTCAAATTTTACGTGGAGATTCTACACACGTAATTCTTGATTCTTGATGCGTGATTGACCATCAAAGCTCTCTAGCACATCCAGAATTTACGTTAATAGCAGCTCTGATTTTCATCTTGGTTTTTTTGCAGTTTTATTTTAATTCTTTCACTTTGGTGTTTATCTATTAGTGTATTTGGTGAGATTTTTCTTTAACTCTCACTTTGTGATTGAATTCTTATTTATTTTTAAGACTATAATCTTGAAAGAAAACTCTGATACTTCTTATTTGGTGATAGTAAAAATTTTTTCGGCCGTGATTTTTTTTTACTCTCACTCACATTGAAGAGGAGGTTTTTCTACGTAAATTTGGTGTCTATTGTGTTTTTTTTTAACTTAATTATTCTTATTGTTTTTATTATTTTGATTTATTTAATTACTTCATCTTAATTTAAGTAAGTAGAAAGAATTAAATTGATATTAGTTTGTGTTGTTTCTTCCTAATAAAGTCTTGGTACGGTTGGAAAATTAAAGTGTGAAGTCTTATCACTAACCTTTTTGTTTTCTTTTTTAAATATTTTAGTCAATTCATTGGATTTCATTTCGATCACTTTCCATAAAAGATAAAGCTGCTTGATAATGACCAAAAATTATTGTTTATTATTTAACTTTACAAATTTTACTGTGGGGGCATTTTAGTCATTATATTAAAAGTTTTTAAGGGACAAACACCATAGGAAATGTTTGTGTCCCTTTCTATAAATTTTTGTTAAGCTGAGAAAAATGAAAAAAACCCCATTTTGTTAGAAATAACATGTTTTTAAATCTGTTCTACTTAATTTTATTATCTAATGTGAACAAAATAAAAATTTACATGAAATGTAATAGTTTTAATTTTCTCTAAAGTTTTGGACCGTATATTTATAGTAGTTACGAAAGGTAATTTACCGGAAGATAAGCAATTTACCAATAAGATTATTAACTATAAGTGTTTTTTTGTAATATATAAATAAACATTTGGTTGAAATTTTTTTATTCTTTTATGGTCACAAAGAGTCTAATTATTTTCTAATATTGTCAATAATTTATCTACTTATTCTTTGAATAATGGTAAAGTTAAGCAAATCTTTCAATTAGAGGTGTGCAAATTCGAGTTAAGTTTAATTTTCTTAAAAATTGAACTGAAATTAAAATACATGTACTGTGAAACTGAAGCGAATCAAACTAAATCGAAATCCAACTAGACAGTTTGGTTCAGTTCAGTTAGCATTTTTGTCGCGCCCTACTCTCAATCACACTTTTTTTTTACCCATTTTTCTCTTTACAACAACCCATTTAAATATTATTTTATTTTTAAAATTTTATTTTGATTAACTATTTGTTGATCATTTCATTTCCTCTTTTTCTAAACTTTTCAATTTCAATATCAGTAAAATTCAACTAATCTTGTAGAATAATTATAAAATAAAAATTATATAAGTTAAATTAAAATTCATTATATTCAATACTTAATAAAATGTCAATCTCTTATTAGTGTGATAGTTTATCATTAGAATAATTTTTTTAAATTTATCTGTAAAAATATTAATCAAAATATAATTGAGAATTAATAACAAATATTTTAAAAAATTGAAATGATAATAAAGATTAAGTTTGTACAAAATACCATTCTCTTAAATAGTGAAAAAGTAGTTAACATAAGTTTATTTATACCAAACAACTCCTATGTTGGAGTAGATATCTATAACTTTACTTCAAATTTATCACATCAATTTAACATCACAATTAGACTATTAATGTAGTATATTAAAGTAAAATAGTAATAAAATTGAAAAAAATGTGTTCTCTAATATATAGAACATTGTTAAAACATTTATTAAATGCCAATATTTAGTGAAGTGAAAATATTGTATATATGCTTATTTATAATCAAATAAAGATAATTATAATATAAATTTATTTATAACAAACAACTCCCTAATGTAAATTTGAATGATTGTTGTTAATCTACTAAATATATTAATATAAGAATATAATTGTTATATGTATAATATTTAACAAAATATAATATTTTTAAACATATAGAGATCTTAACGTAATTACTTGTGTTTAGTTACTGGAAAATAAGGGAAAGTGAGAAAAAATATGTAACTAGCAATCTTCGAAAGATACAACAATAATTTTTTTCTGATCGTACATTTTCTCAATTTCATATAATTAAAGCTTGCCAAGTCAATTTTTAAAGATCTCTTCTTTAATTTAATTAATTGTTAATTTTATATTCTACAAGAGTTTTTAATTATTTGATTAATTGTTAATTTAATTAATTTTTGTATGAGTGAATTTATTTTATTTATTAAATTAAAGTGTCCAAATTATTTTATTTATTAATTAATTGTTAATTTTATATTCTGCAAGAGTTTTTAATTAATTTGATTAATTGTTAATTTAATTAATTTTTTGTATGAATGAGTATATTTTATTTATTAAATTAAATAATGTCCAAATTTATTTTTCTCTACAATTTGCTCTAAGACCTCTCCGTATTTCGAACATTAATTTTAGATTTTTCTTATTGTTGATATAAATCAAATTTAAAAATATGGGAAATTATAACTGGTCCAAGATTCACCCTTTGTTGGGAAGTCATGTGTGATAGGCATGGCAAATCGTCAATTCTAAATTACTGGGAATGTTAGGCCATGCATATGAAAAATAAAGATAAATCATTTTTCACTTTCTTTTTTCTATTACTTGTATTTTTCATTCACAATATGAGAGGTAATATTAGTTTATATTTACGTATTTTGATTTTTATAAAATTCATAATTCATTCGTATTATAACTAAACTTAATTATATATTTTTAATCTCATTGGCTAGACAAGTATGAAGAAAGAATAAAATTCTTAAATTTATTCATATTTCTAATAAGTAAATGTTTTATTATTTTCAAATATTAATTTTTTTAAGTAAGAATAAAATTGTATATTGAATTTAATTATTTTAATATTATTTTAATTATTAAGGTCCTCCGATTTATTGTAAGTGCAGGTTATTAAATCTTATTTTGAATTTACTGAAATTGAGTTACAAACATAAATTGATGGAGCACCGCAAAGACTATAGGGACGTGTAGTAGAATTTGCGCCATTTTTTTCTTTTCTTCATCAAAATCTTAGATGTACCATTAATATTTTTTTTTTGCCAATTTTTGTTGTGATATTTGAATTACTAAATTGAAATATTAAAATTTAAACTTGATGTTTTCGATAATAAGTTTTTCTATTATTTATTCATGATAAAAATTTAATGCATCACATGCTTTTCTTCATTAATAAATTTATTTATTATTAAATGATGAGTTAAAGATATTAAAAATATATTATTGTTATAAATAAAAACAAAATTATATTAATAATTTTACTACAAAATAATTTAGCAACTAAAATATATTTATTATTTGACTAACAAATAATTAACCAAATACAATCAGTGGTGACAACAATATGTCGCCCATCATACTTTTTTAGCGGCCACGCACATTCTTGTCGCCCATCATACTTTTTCTTGGCAATGACACTTGTGGCGATGATATATGTCGTTGCTAAAAGCGTTGTCGCCAAATATTTTGGCGATGACAAGTTTTATTAAAAAATTGGCAATTAGGAAGATTTTTTATAATTTTAATTATACATATATTTTTAAAATAGATCACTTTAATAGAGGATCAATTTATAAAATATATATAATTAATATTTTAAAAATTTAATAACAAATTTTAAAAATTAAGAATTAAAATATTATTATAATTTTAAAATTTAAATATTATAAATAAAATTATATTGATTATTACAAAGTAAAGTAAAAATAACTGGATAGTTTAATATATTTTCTAATATTTGAGGGGTTAAGTAATCAATTTATATCTAAAATAGTGTATAAGAGATATCTTAATATTTCTTTAAAAGATAAGGGTATTTCAATCTTTCTTAAAAGTCAGAGGTATTTAGATTCGAACAAAAATTTAGGGAGGCATTTCTCTTTTTCCCAAAAATCAGGGGACAAAACAGATTATATCATAATATAATAATATATTTTTAAAATTATAAACAGTAAACAATAACTAAAAATTTAACACAAAAGAGGCTCATTTACATTTATTTTTAATTTGAAGGTATAGTTGATACTTATTTTCAAAATTGACTCCAATTGTCTTTTACCAAAAAAAAAAATTTATAATCATGATTATTTTCATGGATTGAATTTTTCAGTTGAAAAATATATGAGATTGATATGTTGCATAGAAATCAAAAAACCAAACTAACTTACATAAAAACCGATTGGTTCGGTCTGATTTTAAAAAATAGGGTTATTTTCAACTAGTGACTCTAAGATTGCTTATCTTTTATTGTGATACAAGAAATATTATAACGTTATAGTATAATCTATAAAGATTGAAAGTATTTTAGGGAACTACAAATTTTTAACGTTCGTCCAAAATTTTTTAACGGTGCTGTTATAATGACCAATATACCTTTACATGTTACAAATACCCTTAACATATTGTATTATATAACTCCTTAAGATATTTGTCATCTTTATAAACTGTAGAGTAGTATCATAATACTTATTATATTGCAATAAAACATCACTAAAAATTGATTAGTTATATGATATTATTCTAAAAAAAATAAAATTTGGAAATAGATTAAAAAAAATAACCCTTATTTTCTAATTGAATTTAAAATCTTGATTTTGAAATAAAAGTTATAAAATAATTAGCTCATTCATGATTCTAACAATCTCATCACTAGTAGCCAATGTTGGTCACCGGCGATTTGGGAGTAATGAAGAAGATTTAGGTAAAGGACTAAAGGGAATGGCGTTGGTTGGCCATAAGTTTGGTGGTGATTTTGGAGGGAGTATCAAGAGTTAAGTGGTGGATGATTTGACATTTAAGGGAAGGAGAAGAAGAAAGAAGGAAGAGAGTACCTTGTTAAGAATAGTGAAGAGAGAAAAGAGAATTGGACTTTGAGATGGACTCAAGTGCAGCTTAAATTAGAATAATAACATTTGTGTTCTTAAAATTTTTTAATTTGCATTTCTAAACTTTTTTAAAAAAGTGAAAAAGAATTTTTTTTGGGCTTATCAAAAAATTTTTTTCCTTTTGATTGTTAATTTTTTTGAATGGACGTCATGAATTTGTTATTCCTTGAGATATTTATAACCTTTATAAGCTACAATGTAGTGTGACAATACTTGTTGTATCACAATAATTTATTGTCTAAAATTAAGTAGTTAGATGAATTTTTTTTATTTTATTGAAAAAAAATTTTACCCTCTCACCATTAAATTTGTTTTTAGGGACATTAAAAATTTGTAGCTCTTCGATATATTTTGAATCTTTTTGTACTGTAATGTAACGTCAGAATATTTCTTATATTACAATAAAATATAGACAAACTTAGAATAGCCAGTTAAAAATAACCCTAAAAAATATTCAGTCCGGAATGAGTTTCATTTTGAAAAATTCGAAATTCAATCTAACTCAGTTTTAGCACAAAAAACCCGAACTTTATTAGAAATACTATTTTTATACAAACGACATCGTTTTGATGTAAATAAGGTAAAAAATAGACAATATCATAAAAATATTTTTAATAATTAAAAATTTTTTAAAAAGAAAGTCAAAAATCAAAACAAATCGAACTGGACCGATCAGTTTAGTTTTGATTGGGTTCACATATGAAACAATTCGATATGATTTCAAAAAATTTAAACCCATATTTTTAAATCCGGACCAAACCTTGCCCACCCCTATTTTTTAGAACCATCAAGTGTTACATCCCTATTATCAGGTGTTGTTTTCTCATCAATATTATTATATATAGTCATCTATTCATTTACTCATTTTAGCAGAAAGAGAGAGATAAAACAAGGGGCTTAAGTGTTATACAACCTAATCATAAAAAACAGAAAAATCAAAGAAGCAAAACATGTGGCAACGTTTAATACTTTTGTTATAAAAATATTACATATAAAGTGTAGAGGTATTGTCCTTAAATTGTTTAATTTTTCCTAATTGGATTTAGTTGGAAGCAGGGGCAAAGCCAAAATCGTAAATTAAACTATTAAAATGTTTATATAAATATTGAAACATTATTTTAAATTATCCATTAATTTAATTTCCAGACAATGCATTCCAAGCTCAGCGAATAATTAATTAACACACATTTGTTAGTAAGCAATGAATATCATACTTAAAACCAACAAACATCTTCCATAGCCATTGATCCGAACGGACTAATTAATTGATATAAAATTAAAATTAATCAATCAACTCCATAATTAAAATTAATTAAGTAGAAATTAAATTATCCATAACCAATGACCTAAATGAATAAAAATATATATATGTATATATAAGTATATGAGAAACTGTAGCTCACTATATCAATACAACATCGTTTTAATAAAACATTATAGCAACTGTGTTATATCACTGTATACATCACAAAAGTATTATAACTAATTACTATAGTGAAGCAACGAGACACAAGAACAAAACGATATTGTTTTGTGTTAATATTATTAACATACAACTTATTTTCACAAATTATTAAATGAGTATAGATTAATTGAATGAATTACAAGTGAGAATCATACAAAATAATAAATGTAGAAAGTAATATCGATAAGATAAGATTGAATTTCTTTTTTAGAGTAATTTCAATAAGGACATAGGTTTCATTAAAATAATTTGAACAAAAAAAAAGAAATAGATTGAAAATTTTTTATTTTTAATTCTTAACATAATAATATCAAGATAAATATTTAGTTTAACTTATATAACTTGTAAAAAAATTATATCAAATTAATTAAAAAATAGAGGTGATGAGTTAAAAAAAAGTTGATTTAATATTTATTTTAAATTCATCCTTACAATTCAATTTCGCTTGCCAAAACTAATATGTTAATTTACACAATTTATGATACATTTTTTAGGATAAAATTCTTTTGATCCTATAAGTTTATATAATATCATCTAATGTCGCTGTTAGTCATAGTAATTTTAAAAAATATTTATAAAAATTATATTTTATTAAAAAAAATAATTACATCTTTATATAATTATAGCTATATTAAAAAGTAACTAATAAATTTTTATATTTTGATAAAATATAATATATTTATATAAAATGCATTAATTAAATAAACAACAATATTGTTTTTTTAATATATTAGTAAAATAATTTTGTTATAATTATTTATAAGAATAAACGTTCATAATTGTTAAAAATTAAGTAAAAATAAATAGTAATATAATAAATATAGATTTGTAAATTTATTTATTTTTAAACATATTTATCAAAAAATTTATGATTATATTATAATTTAAATAAAACATAGTTGTGTATATTTAAATTATAAATAAAATAATTAAATACAAATAAATTGAACAAATTTATAATATATTATAAATATTTATATTATCCTATAAAAATAAATTTTTTTTATTTTTTTATTTAATTTATTTCATATAATATTTTTATTTTATCAACATTTAGATATTTAGTAATTAGTTATTTTAAATAATTATAATTATATATAGATATAATTGCTATTTTTAATAAATCAGAATTTTTAGAGTTATTAGACCAAATTTAGGACTAAGAAATAACTGGACTCTATCTATTATTTAATTTGCTAAAACATTAAATAATTTTTCTTTTTAGTTTATAATTACAAATAAATAATTGGCCATTCCATAGAGTTTGGAGACAAAATTTTGCACAATATACGTATATATATAATTAAGAAAATAAAAAACATAGGACAAAAAATCATGAAAGCATGTATATTGCAAAAATGTAAATGTAATAAAAAATTAAAAAAACACTACGCAAATCGACAAATCCCAGCCCCCATCCCGTTGTCGTCCATAGCCAAACAGTAGTAAGATGACAGAACAAAGTAAAAAGGAAGGGTTTTTTGTTTGAAAAAGTTGAAGGGATGTTGAAACTTTGAAGATTTTGAGGCACAGTTGTCAATATACAGCTGTTGTATATTTTCGAGAATTTCCCTTTTTTTTTTTTTTTACCGTAGTTCAAAAATCAATTTTGTAATTTAATCTTGACCATCTATGTCAGCATCTTGAATCCTTCTTTTTGATTTGTCAAGCCTTTTAGGGCTCTCTTTTCCTTTGTACTTCTTTGATCATTCATTAATAATATTTCTTGTAGGTTTTTGAAAATATATATGTTTCTATGCATTTTTATTTGAAATTATATTAGCCAAGTCAAATCTCTTATCTCTTTTAACTTAGTTTGTGTGGAATATGGTCACTGCATGGCTTCTATTTAAAAATTACTATTTCTGCAGGTTGGTCCATCTAATTCCTTGTAGCATGAATTATAAGAAGTTTTCCTTCGGCAGCTTGCGCTCAATCTCCTGCTGCAATTTGCTGGCTTTCTTTTTGCCACTTTCCTTCTGCAGCTTGTTGCCAATCTGATGCAGTTTGCTTCTGCTACCAAGTTGTCTTGCTTGGCCTCTGCTGCCATCTGCTACTATGATTGGCATTGAAATTGTTCGATTTCAGCTTAAGTTTTCTGCTGCAGTTAACTGTTTTGGCACTGCAACTTGGCCAGAATGCTTTAATACTTTTAGTTCTGTTGAATTTGTTAACGAGTCAAGTTTTCAGGTATTTGTTTTTCTATTGAGAAATATATAAAGATTGCATACTATATATAAAATATTAATTTAAGGCAATCTTTAACCATAATTTTAATTATCTTGTAGTCCAATATCGACACAAAATGATTATATTGTCATAGAAAAAAAAAAAAAAAACTTTGAAGATGACCATTCATTTATGTTGACTGATTATTGGGGCCCACTAGTGCTAGCCAAATAATTAAAATTTTTATTTACTCCAAACTGTAATTAATAACTAACATGTAATAAAATTATAATAAATGAATATATCTACAATTTTTAATATAATGTTATTATAATAATGTCATTTATTATTTATCAAAAGTTTCATTAAATCAATTTTTGCTTTTAATTTGCTTTTTAAAATAAATAACTATGTGTTAATAACTTCTGGTCAATTTGTAGTTTTTGTTGGGAAAAATTAAATATAACAGAAATAATAAAAACAAAATTAATAGGGAGATATCAATATCTTTTTAACGTAGAAAATTTTTAAAAGAAAGAATAACAAGGTAACAGTAAATCGTTTACATAAAAAAAATCTTCACTATATCAAAAAGTGAGCGTAACAAAATCTCACAAATCTTACAATAAAACTTGAGAAACACACTCAAAATAATATAACATTATTTTAGAATTCTCTCTTCTCTCCTTCACTCTCACTCTCTCTATTTTTTCTTACATTTTGTGGCTTATTTCTGAGGCATCAAGAGCCTCCAATTTATAGTGAAGGGGGCAAGGATTTTAGGCATCAATTAAGCCTTCAAATGCTACACCGATATCCTCAATTTCAAATTGTTGAAATCTTTGATCCATGATCATCTTATTTTCTTCTTCAAGGAATTCTTAGTCAAGGTCACCCACATGCACCTGAATTTTTGTTGAAAAACTCAGCTCACATGTTTGACATGCACCGAAATGGGTTGAAAAATACCCATAAGTTTTTTAATCAATATAAGTGAACATTTCACTCACTTATCCATTACTTTCACGTTTAAATATGTGTGCAAATTCCCCCCCTCATTGTTATTGTCTTGTGTTGGAGCATCATCTTTAGCATCATTATCTTCATCATCATCAAGTGAAATTTGAATTTCATCATCTACTTCTGATTCTTTGTTTGTCACCTATTCTTAAGGAGGACTTAGTTCAATTGCAGAGTTTTCTAGCTGTTGCACCCTTCTGAAATCCTCAACAGTTTAATCTTCATAAAAGACAACATCTCTGCTTCTCACAATTCTTTTCTTTTCTGGATCCCAAAATCGGTACCCGATTTCTTCTTCCCTGTATCTAATAAAGATACATGAGATGGCCTTGTCGTCAAGCTTTAATCTTTGTTCCTTTGGCATGTGCACAAAAGCATTTTTGCTGGTCTATACTCTCTCTAGAATGTCTAACCTTAAAGGAACTGATGGAGATCTGTTGATCAGGTAATATGCAGTCTGCATAACTGTTCCTTAGAACGGTTTTGATAACTTGGCTGCTTTCAACATGCTTCTAACTCTTTCAATGATGTTGCGATTCATCTGCTCAACTACACCATTGTGTTAAGGAGTGCCTGGAACTATTTTTTATGCCAAATGCCATGTTTAGAGCAATAATCTTTGAATTCTTGAGAACTAATCTTAAGGGCTTCCCAGTTTATCTTTCTATCATGGCATGATACTTTTGAAAAACATAAAACAACTAATCTTTTGTTTTCAACAAACACACCCAGACCTTTCTAGAAGCATCATCTATAAATGTCATAAAGTACTTAGCTCCGCCTAAGGATTCAACTTCTAAAGGACCATATACATTAGAATATACTCACTCTAATACATTTTCTTTTCTAATAGAGAGACTATTAAATGAAACTCTATGTTGTTTACCGAATAAACAATAATTACAGAGGTTAAATGAAGCACCTTTCTCCAAAGGAATGGAATTCTTTTTGCAAGAATCTGTAATCCTTTCTCACTTATATGGCGAAGCCACTTATGCCATAAATTTGGTTAAGGATTAACTATTACATTCACGTTGTTGGCGCAAGCTTTCCTATGGGTTCTATACAAGCTACAACAAAACTTCCCTTTTGTAACAATCAATGACTTCTTTTGGAGCTTCCATCTACTATTGCTAAAATAATTTTGATAGCTTTGTTCATCTAGATTATTTACCATGATTAGATTGAGATGTAAATCTAGAACATGCCTCATATCTTTTAATGTCAATTGACAACTAGCATTAGTTTTAATGTAAATATCACCAATTCCAATAATTTTGTAGCAGGATGAATTTTCCATCTTCACTGAACCAAAGTCTTCAGTTTTGTAAGTGGTAAATATTCCTACATTCAGAGTGACATGGAAAAAAGCTCCTAAATTACCACCCATTCAACCACAATATCACTGACATGTAAGCATTCATTAGTAAGCAACGAAACATCATTGTTCTTTGTAAGCATTCATGTAAGCTACTATTTTGTTGTTTGTTCTCATTTTAATACTTGACAATTCTTCTTTACGTGGCCCGGCTTTCTACAATTATAGTAGACGAAATTCTTGCCTCTCGATTCGATCTCGCCCTGGACTTGTCATTATGATTTCTTTCATCTTGATTTCTGCTTCTCCGTCTATTGTTAGTAACAAGTGCTTGTGATTCTTCACTACATACTTTATTTTGTTTTTCAAATGAAATTAAAGCTGCAGAAACAACTTTAAACTCTAAAGTGTCTTTTCCATAAGCGAGAGTTGTAATAAGACCATCATAAGATGAAGAAAGTATCGTCATCAATAATACATATTTTTTCTCTTAAGTGAAATTCGCATTAAACTTTGATAGTGTAGAGATCATACCATTGAAGTTGCTCAAATGTTGCAACATATCTATGTTCTCAGGCTTCTACATCTGGTACAACTCCTTGCACAAGTAGAACTTGTTAGAAAGGTTCTTTGCCATGTACAGTCTTTCTAAAGTCTCTCAAGTTTCTTCGGTTGTTTTACACTCCTTAGAATCGATGTTTTGTAAGACACTATTTGACACATTTACCAAATGTTGATGGCTGTAGTGTCGTCCATGTTCTCCCACTGATCATTAGTAACTTTATCAAGCTTTTTCTCCTTTTCTAATTAAGCTTTGTGAACTTTTTATTGGATGAGAAGATCTTTCGTTCTCCTTTGCCAAAGGGGAAAATTATTGTTGCCGTTGAACTTTTTAATCACAACTTTCTGGCCAGCCATCTTAGATTCTACAATATTTGCTACAATAACTCCTTATCTGCTACAGTAACTCTGTATTTGCTATAGTGCTTTGTATCTGTTACTGTGCCACACTCCTTTTAGAATAGTAATTGCCCTGCACAGAATTGCCCTACAAAATAGTGATGTCGTTTACAACAGTAACCACCCTTTAGGTATATTACTCTTTTTACTAACAGTAACTACCCTACACAGTATTGTCTTACAAAACAATTATGTGTTACACAACAGTAACTGACATTAATGTCAACAGCTATAGTGAATTAACTTGTAATGCCATAGTGAAAGTGCTACAGTTCAAAACAGTTACATCTACGGTGATGCATCTACAGTACTGTTAAATAGTAACACAAATAATTTTTCTTCAACAGTACTCTAGTACCGGTTGCTAGGAAAAATTAAATACAATAGAATTAATAAAAACAAAATTAACAGAAAGACACCAATATTTTTTAATGTAGAAAACCCTTAAAAAGAAAAATTACGAGATGATAGTAAACTATTCACATAGAAAAATTCTCCATTATATCAAAAAGCTGTTCAACAAAATCTTTCAAATCTTATAATAAAACTTGAGGAATACACTCAAAATAATACAAAATTATTTCAGAATTTTCTCTTCTTTCCCTCACCCTCACCCTCACCCTCTATATTTTTTCTTACTTTTTGTGGCTTATTTTTGAGGCATCAAGAGCCTATAATTTATAGTGAAGGGGACAAGGATTTTAGGCGTTAATTAAGCCTTCAAATGCGACACCGATATCCTCAATTTCAAATTGTTGAAATCTTTGATCCATGATCATCTTATTTTCTTCTTCAAGGAATTCATAGTCAAGGTCACCCACATGCACCTGAATTTTTATTGAAAACTCAGCCCACATTTTAGACATGCACCGAAATGGGTTGAAAAATACCCATAAGTTTTTTAATCAATATAAGTGAACATTTCACTCACTTATCCATTACTTTCAAGTTTAAATATAAGTGCAAATTCTCAAGTTTTCATGTTGTTTTGATAAAATTATACGTTGTTGCTCAAAAATGTCAAAAATCACAGCCCAAGCTATTAAGCAGAAAGAAAATGAGGACTAAATTATAGGAAATAAGGGACTTAAATGCAAGACACAAAAATTAGAGTATCAAAATGCAAGATATGAAAACATAAGGTATTTAATTGTAATCAAACTAAGGGACTTAATCAAAATTGGGCAAATTTGTGCATGGCGCACCCGAGCTCCTAATATTTTTTCAACTGAATTTGAGCCCTTCGATTAACCTTGGATGGCCAAATTAAGTTAACTCTAAATTTTAAACGTTTGGGAATCAATAGCCACGGGAGGGAGATAGCCAAGAAAGGAAAGTTGGGGTTTTAGAGAGAGAGAGAGAGAGAGAGAGAGAGAGAGGGAAGAATAAATAAGAGGATTTCTAGAGATAGAAGGAGAAGAATTAATCAAGCTTGAAAGTTTTGGGAGAAGACTTGAAGATTGGTTGTGAAGCCCCTCATTACTAGTTTATTTTCTCAAACTCTCTCATTTTTGTCTCAGAATTCATTTAATTTTTATTGTTGGATTATTTTAAGGATGATGAATTTCATTATAAACTTGTAGTTAATTGTTTATATGTTGACTAAATTTTTAATATTCTAAGATTTTGATGTCGTGTAACCTAACCATATTTTAACTAATGGAGGAATTTGTTATTATTATTAATTTTTAATCACTTGGGTTTTCCTTGCATTTAATGTTAATGATTTATTACATAATGAATTATTTGATTAAACATAAATAAAATAGTACTAGGTAGTCTACTTTGTTCATGGAATTTGAAAACTTCAGTTTAGCGTATTAAGAGTTTAGAAGAATATCAATGATTAGATAATCAAATTAACACTTAGAAATAAATGAACTGTGAGATGAGTTAATTTGTAGGAGTTAATAGCAGGTTACACTAAAAAATCGTATAGGTAATTAAGTCAAATAGGGATATCAGTTGGTTTATTTATACATAGGATTTAGTTTTGCAGTCGAACGAGGGGAACGATGTTGCTTAGAAGTTGTAATTATTCTATTGAAAATGAAAATATTGCAAATTTCTAATTAGGAGAAACATATTGAAGGTTAGGTGAATTCAAATTCTTAGGACCATTTCCATTTCAATTTATACACACGCTCTCTTTATTAGATTAATTTTCTGACTTTTATTCTTGGTAATTAATTTAGTTGTTCTTTTTATAATTTTCTTTATATTTCCTTACTAATGCAACTTTGAGTGTCTAAATAAAGTTATTCTATTATAATTGTAATACTTAATTTAAAATTCAAAAACTTAATTCTCGTGGGTACTACAATATCTTTTTAGTATTATATTATTTGTGCGACTCCATATATTTGCAGGTTGTATGAGAACATATCATATATAAATAAATAATTTGATATAAACAAACAATTTTAATTATGCTCATATAGATATTGTAAAAGATGACAACTTTTTTGGAAATGGAATGAATTTTATTTTAACGTATTTATAAGCCAGCATTTTAATGTATAGTTAAGTTTAAACACAAAGACAAAAAATGTCTAAAATCTTTTCTAAATCTTCGGTTAAGTTCACAATAGACTTTATTTTCTTTCTAATATAGACTTACATTTGGTTTAGACATAGAGGGAAAGCAACAATGTTGCAGATAACATGGCGAATTCGGATCCAAGTTGCTCTTCTTTCCGTTGGTAGGATTATCCTCCTACTTCAGTTCATAACTTGTTAGGAAATTAGGGGTTGAAGCAAAATATGCAACTACAATGAAAAATAAACATTACATAGGAGGTATATCCATCCATCAAAATAACAATAATAAGTAGGAAGTATAACCGTTCATAGTAAATTAAAACAGCAAAATAAATCGACACAAATATTTTACGTGGAAAACTCCTAAACAAATTAGGGTAAAAACCACGAGCAAGTATAGGATTATTTCACTTTTTTAAATTGGGGATTACAACTCTCTTTCTCTCTAATAATAAGGAAAGAACAACTCTCTAAATAGGAGTATTTCATACACTCTCTCGAAATAGGAGAAACAACTCTAAGTAAAGAATACAACACAAAGAAGAAACTAATTTTTCTCTCTTTGTAGAAACTCTCAAAAGATGATATTTGGGATGGATGAAATGGTGAAAGGAGTAAGGTATTTATAATGGTTTCCTTCTCTCATTTTTTTCCGCACATATTGCACAATTTACTCCACAAATTTCTCCACCTACCAACTACTATTTAAATTCAAACTTTCTCCACTTAACACCAACCTCATTAGTAAAGAAAGTTAAAATTAAAGGAGTAATTGCACTTTCGGTGCATTTCGGTGCTTACATACGGTACGATACTGTTCATAGATGCGGCACTGTTCATTTATACAGCACTGTTTATCTATACAGTACTATTCACCAAAAGTGAACTTTACAATTTCACATTCTCCCACTTAAAGTCACTTTTGGTAACCCCTTCTTTCCTGCCAATTCCATGCTTGTTTACGTTTCTACTAGGACATATGAGGATCTGTATCATATAAACTTGTAAGTGTTCATTGGCTTGGTCATTATATCTACCAGGTTCTCATTGGTATGTATCTTTTGCATATCTACACTTTCATCTTCCACTACTTCTCGAACAAAATGATATTAAACCTCTATATGCCTTGAATGAAATGTTGAATTGTTTGCATTGTGTAAGGTGCTCTGACTGTCACCAAATAAAGTGATCTTATCTTATTTGTGTCCAATGTCACGGCACGAAAGATCCCATACTAGCTAGGTGTGCTAGGGTGTGATAGCTCAAGCACATTGATGTTTCATGGTGTCAAGTCGGCTTTGGTCCCAAGGGCTATTATATAGAGTGGACTTAGACCACCCCTGCCCGAATGGGTCTGGGACTGAAGCTATCCTCCTAATGAGACCGAGGCAGGTCAAAACCAGTTAGATATGCAATGTACTAACAAAGCTTACCCTTGACATGGGGGTCTATGAGGGTGCCGCATATGCCGCTTCGCTAGGTACGTGACACCGAGCTCTTCTAATAATCTTTGAATTCAGACATCTTCCTTACAAGCTTGTGCAGCTGCCATGTATTCTGCTTCTATGGTGGATAATGCCACAATAGTTTACAATTTTGAAACCCAACTTACAACTCTCCCTGCAAGTGTAAACATATAGCCTGTAGTAGATTTCCTTTTATCCAGATTTCCTGCAAAATCTGAGTCCACGTAATCCCTAACGATGAATTCTGATCCTCCATAACATAATGCAGCATCTGAGGTTCCTTTGATGTATTTCAGAACCCTCTTCACAGTTTCCCAATGCTCTTTATTAGGATTGGCCATAAAACGACTAACTTCTCCCACTGCTTGTGCAATGCCTGGTCTTGTGCATATCATAACGAACATCAAACTTCCCATTGCTGATGCATACGATACTCGAGATATCTCTCTCCTTTCTGCTTCATTGCTAGGACATATACTTGAGGATAACTTAAAATTAATAGGAAGAAATTGACTTACTTTTTTGCATGTTGAAGCGTCGTAAGATTTTTCTCAAGTAATTCTTCTGAGATAGCCAAATCTTCCTATTATTTCTGTCTCGGTGAATTTGCATCCCTAGAATCTTATTTATTGGTCCCAAGTCCTTCATTTCAAATTTCCTAGGCAACTGTGCCTTTAATTCTTGAACTCGATCTTTGTTGGGGCCTGCTACCAACATGTCATCCATGTACAACAATAAAATAAAGAAATCATTATCACCATCAAATCTCTTGTAGTACGTACAATGGTCTGAACTGAGTTTGTTGTACCCAAGGCTAATTATGAAGGAATCAATTCTCTTGTACCAACACCTTAGCGCCTATTTGAGACCGTATAGAGACTTGTTTAACCTACAAACCAAGTTCTTCTTACTTGTTTCAATAAATCCTTCTGATTGGAGCAGATATAGTTCTTCTTCAAGCCTCCCATGAAGAAATGCAGTTTTGACATCTAACTGCTCAAGATGTAAATCAAACGTAGCACACATAGCCAGGACTACTCTAACTGTTGTAAGTCGAACCACCGGTGAAAATATTTCATTAAAGTCAATACCTTCCTTTTGAGCATATCCCTTCACCACCAATCGTGCACGATATCGTTATACTTGATCATTGTTATCCTGCTTGATCTTGTAGACCCATTTGTTACCAATGGCTTTTTTTCCATATGGTAATGGTACTAGTTCCCATGTCTTGTTGTTATGTAGAGCTTCAATCTCTTCCTGCATTGTTGCTATCTATAAAGATACATCTGAGTTACTTAAAACTTCATGAAAAGTTGAGGGCTCGCCATGCTCTGTTAGAAGACAGTATGCTACATTACTCTCCGTAACATACTTTGAGTGCCAAGTTGGTCGTTTTCTCTCGTGAGTTGATTGACAAACTTTTGGAGCCTCGGACCTAACTGGCTCTTGTACCTCATGCTCTGGTGATGTTTAAGAAAAGTCTGAAATTTCTTGTGCTTTATCATTTTCCACGCGTAATGTTGTAGTCTTTGAGCTTTCCTTCAATGTGCTATCATCTTCATCTTTTTTTTGTAGTTGATCTTCTGCAAAGGTAACATCCCTACTAATTATGACCTTGCGGGCAGTAGGATCTCACAAGCGATACCCCTTTACACCATCAGCATACCACAAGAATATACACTTTCTAGATTTCGGATCTAACTTCATTCTTTCTTGGGCATTGTACATTACATACACAGGACATCCAAATGAATGTAGATGAGAGTAATCAGCTGGTTTATCAGTCCACATCTCAATCGGTGTCTTCAACCCAATTGTTGTTGATGGTGACCGATTTATCACATAGCAAACGGTCTTTACTGCTTCTGCCTAAAATGAATTAGGTTGTCCCACAGTTCTTTACGTAGCTCTCATTCTTTCTACAAGAGTTCTGTTCATCTGCTCTGTCACTCCATTTTGCTACGGAGGTACCGTGAACTGTCTTTCAATACGTTCTTGCTTATATAGTGTAAGAAACTCACCATTTGTATACTCTCTTCCATTGTCTGTTCTGAAACACTTGATCTTCTTCCCAAATTTAAGTTCCACTCACGTTTTGAAGTTTTTGAACATTGGAAATGCATTTAACTTTTTCTTGATTGGATATACCCAACATCTCCTGAAGTAATTATCAATAAAAGTCACAAGATATTTTGCTCCTCCTAAAGACACTTCTGGTGATTTCAAAATATCAGAATGAATCAAATTTAGAATGCATTTGCTCCAGCATTAGATCTATTGAACTTCAACCTATGCTACTTACTTGTAACATAATGCTCGCAAAACGGTAGTTTCACTGCTTTAAGTCCTGTCAGTAGCTTCTGGTCGGAGAAAATCTTCAAATCTTGTTTTGACATATGGCCGAGTTTAAGACGCCACATCATTATTAATTCCTCTCCTTTGCTAGTTGAAGCAACACATGCATAAGCTTTCTGTTGTGTTTCTCCCTTAAGCATGAATAGATTTGCAGCAATCTTTTCTATCTTCAAAACCACAAGCGCTCCTCTAACAATCTTTATAATTTCATTCTCAATTTGTGTTTTGCATCCAAGATCATGTAATTGTTCTAAAGACAATAGATTCTTCTTCAGGCCTTTGATATGTCGTACCTCTTTAATAGTGCGAGTTATTCCATCGCGTATTTTTATCTTAATAGTACCTATACCAGTGATCTCGAAGGTGTGATCATCACCCATGTATACAAATCCTTTAGAGATAGCTTTATATGTGTGAAACCATTCTCTTTGAGAGGTCATATACCATGTTGCTCCTGAGTCTACAAGCCAAATGTCAGCAAATCGTTTTCTGCCTTCAACAATCGTTATTGCCTCATAGTATAGTACTTCACCATTATTTGAGGTACTTGCAACACAACCCTAAGCCTTTGATGTCTCGAAATCTCCACTCTTCTTATTATTCCAACAATTTTTTTTGACGTGCCCTTTCTTGCCACAATTGTAGTAGTTGACATTTCTCTTATTTCTTGATTTTGATCTACCTTGATTCTGGCCCCCACTGGACTTACGTTTAGCTGATCTTCCTCTTGTCATCGATAACGCTTCTGCTTGCTGTGAACTCACATTTCTACCTTCCTTGTTTCTGCGCCTTCTTTCTTCTTCTAAGACAGCGGCTGCAACATCATTGAAGACTAGAGAGTCCATTTGGATATTATTTGTCAAGTTGATGATGAGTTGATCATAGGAGTCAGGTAAACTTTGAAGTAGAATTTTCGCACGTTCATTTTCCTCCATTTTGGACCCCAACATTATAAGTTATGAAAATAGAATTTTCAAGGTGTTGATATAGTCAATCACTAATGTGGATTTCGCCATTCGAAGAGTATAAAGTCTTCTCTTTAAGAAGATTTTATTGTGTAGTGCCTTGGCCTCGTACAATTTTGTCAAAGTATTCCATATCTCCTTTGCCGTCTTCATCTCCTCCACATTAGCTAATACTCCATCGGCTAGTCCCAAGTGTAGATCGGTAATTGCATCACCGTCCATCTCGTTTCACTTGTCTGTGTCGATATCCGACGGTTTTTTGCTGCTAGATACTTGTCCTTCCTTAAAAGTGCCTTCATTTTCATTTTCCACAACAAAAAATTGTTTCCGTTGAACTTCTCAATTTAAAATTTTGCTGCCATTGTTGACGACTATCTGCTTCTCACTTATACTGAATTTCACTAATTCACCGTCAATAGTACTTAAAAATAGTAATTATGAACAGTAACCCGCACAACCAATAGTTTTGATACCACTGTTAGGAAATTAGAAGTCGAAACAAAATACGCAACTATAATGAAATTGAGAAAACAATGAAAATAATCGTTATGTAGGAAGTATAACCATCCATCAAAATAATAATAATAAGTAGGAGATATAACCGTCCATAGTAAAATAAAACAGTAAAATAAATCAACACAAATATTTTACGTGGAAAACCTCTAAACAAATTAGGGTAAAAACCACAAGCAAGTATAGGAGTATTTCACTATTTTAAAGTGAGGATTACAACTCTCTTTCTCTCTAATAATAAGGAAAGAACAACTCTTTAAATAGGAGTATTTCACACTCTCTCTCGAAATAGGAAAAACAACTCTAAGTGAAGAATACAACACAAAGAAGAAACTAATTTTTCTTTCTTTGTAAAAACTCTCAAAAGATGATATTTGGAATGGATGGAATGGTGAAAGAAGTGAGGTATTTATAGTATTTTCCTTCTCCCATTTTTTTTCACACATATTCCACAATTTATTTCACAAATTTTTCCACCTACCAACTACTATTTAAAGTCAAATTTTCTCCACCTAACACTAACCTCATTAGTAAAGAAAGTCAAAAAAGAGTAGCTGCACTTTTAATGTATTTTAGGGCTCACATACAGTACGATACTGTTAATAGATACAGTACTGTTTATTTATACAGTACTATTTACTAAAAGTGAATTTTTCACGTCACTTAATTTCAACGGATGTGCATAGGGTTTTCAAGCTATAGATTCTCATGATTACGGAGGAGCTTCTTGGATGCTCTTTTCTTTTCTTTTGGCCTCTCCTTTTTTGTGGGGCACTGCTGAGAGCAACGTCTATATTTATTCTTGTTGGTAGGGCCAAAGCCCCTTCACACAGTAAGGATGCCGCGCTCGCGTAGATACTCTTCCTTTTGCATGGTTTCTTGTTTATACATTAAAAGGCGGGCAATTATTTTAAGTGGATTAATTTTGTTTTAACTTAATTTTATAGGCCACCATTTTAATGTATAGAAAATTTTAAGTCTTCATTTAAGTTCACAATAGACTTTAGCTTTTTTTTTTTTTTAAAATGAAGACTAGAGTGATTCCATACAAGGAAAAAAAAAATTTGATTTGGACGGATAATAAAGATAAAAAAAAAAAGTCTCACATAATATAAAAATTAGGAAAGAGAGTTTTTGAAATTGATGAATAAGGCCAAAAAAAATTGTTAATGAAATAAAAAAAGAAATAGACATAGAAACCAAAAAAAAAAAAAAAAAAAGCGACTTTTTTTGTTGAAAAGATTCTTTCCTACCGTCTTCCACAAAAATGATGAAAAAAGTAATTATCAAAATAAACTCTATCTTAAAAAATAATATATAATATAAAAATAGAAAAAATAAATCAAAAAATAGAAGAAAAACACGCACGTGAGAATGTTCTCTCCTTCAATTAACCATGCCTTTTCAATATTTTGATGAGGGGATATTCTTGCATACATCCCATGAGATTTTTGGAAACCACCAATAAATAGAAAGTTTGTGAAATTTTATAGGTACTTCCCCGATACAGTAATTACGTTTTGTTGCCATTGACCAATTAAAAAAGATAAAAGGTTTAAAATACTCTTAACACACTTTTTTATCTAAGTGTAAAGTCTATAAAAATATCTCAAAATTTTAATTATTAATCTTTCTTATTTTTATTTTCAATTACTTACATTTAAAAAAATAATTAATTAAAAAAGGGTCCCTAACAATCTTACTGTACCTCTTCTCTTTATTTTTTCCTAACAATCTATTTTAATTGTTTCACTGCTGCTTCTTTGTATGTGTGGATTAAGATTTTGTCTTATTATTTTTATCTTTAATTTTTTAATTTATATATTTTAATTTATAATTATATTATATATATAGAGAGATAGATAGAAGGTTTTTGACAATTCAAGTTTTGTATATATATTCAATTAAAATAACAAATTAAATATTTTAAATTTAATATAATTAAAATCAAAATCACAACAAAAAATATAAAATAAAACAATACCGTAATCCACAAAAGCAAAACAGCAATCGCAAGTAATTATTATTATTATTATTATTATTATTATTATTATTATTATTATGTAATATAAGCAATTAAAATAAGTAAAGATTACTAATTAAAATTTTGAGATATTATTATTATTATTATTATTATTATTATTATTATTATTATTATTTATTATTATTATGTAATAATGGTCAACAAAATGATATTACTGTAGAAGGGGAGGCACCTGGAGATTTTCACAAATTTTCTATTTATATGTGATATATAAAAATACCTCTTTGATCATGCCAACAAATTGGCAAAAAAAAAAAAAAAAAAAAAAAAAGAAAAAAGGAGCTCTATGATTAATGATATAATACAAGCTTAATGAAAATAATGGCTACATCATTCCTAAATTTGGAAGTTAGCTGGATGTATAGGAGAACACGTTCCTCTGTAAACACATTATCAACCATATTTCTAAAATATAGTCTTAAAAAAAAAAAAGTGAAAACTTTCCTTTATTAACTATATTACATTTATAAATTAGAGATTGACGAATGGAATTAATTCTTTTAAATTTTAATTTTTAAATTATCATACTTTTCACAAAACTAATTAACAAAGGTCAGAGAAATTTAATTAATTAATGTTGATACTTTGGGATCTAATTGCAATAGGTTTTTAAAACTTAAAAGTAATTAAAATATTATAATATAATATATTACTAGAGTGTTAATACGATATTAATTAATTATTACAAACACTAAAATTTAATCATTGTGATACTCCATTATTTAACCAAAAAATTTTAATATTATATAATAATATCAAGTCATTAATTTAAAATTTTATATAAACATCTAAATTTATAAAAAATTATAATAATTTATATAAATTCACATAAAATAAAAAATTTTATTATAAATTTAAAAAATACAACTCTTCTATAAATGTTATATAATATAGATACTTAAATAAAAATATTCCTTAAATTGAGAACTGAGACTAGAATTGAAGTATGGATATGACCTGTATTCGATTTGGTTCTAGAGTTCAATTAAGCTCAATTTGAATTTTCAAAACTGCATCCCATTTTACTCATCCCTATCCACTATAATTATTAATGAAATTTTAGATATTTTATTTATTTTAACATAAAAAATAATTTAATTTTAGTTATTTAAATATTTTAAATGTGTGCATGCTTAAATTTAATATTAAATTTTGTTAGTAGTTATATCTAAATAAAATAAAATTAAAAATTTTCAACTAACACTTAAGAAAATTTCGCAACCATTTTACAACTTTTACTAACTTTTGACAAACCAACCATCTTTTACTAAATCACAATGTCAATCGGATACTTAATATCAATATTATAAAGAATAAGGTGGCATATTTTGTGAACCAAGAGTGTATACTAAAAAAAGATAAATAAAAGTTAAAATTATAAGTAACTTTTATAATCTTTGTAAAAAAGAAAAAACCAAAATTTCTTTAACATCGCTTGAGTGAAATCTGAATCTCGAGTCACTTATACCAATTTAAGAGATTTTTTCAATTGAATAAAGTAATACTCACTACAATTATGAATAAAATTTAGAGATTTTATTTATTTTTAACAGAAATATAATTTAGTTTCAATTATTTAAATATTTTAAATGTGTACATTTCTTAAATTTAATATTAAATTTTGTTAATAAATACATTTGAATAAAATTAGATAAAACATTTTCAATTAACACTGAAGAAAAATTTGACAACCATATTTTTTACAACTTTTACCACCTTTTGACAAACCAACTATTTTTTAGTAAACAACAATGCCAATTGAACACTTAATATCAACACTATAGAGAACAAGGTGGCACATTTTATGAACTGTAGGTCTACTCTAAAAAAAAAGCATAAATAAAAATTATAATTATAAGAATTTGTTTAAAACTGTTGTAAAAAAAAACTAAAATTGCTTTTAATTTGAGTGAGTGAAATTTTAATTCTGAATCATTTATATTAATTAAAAGATTTTATTAATTGAATAAACTAACTATTAGGCCTGAGTAAGAAGGTTGAATCGAACCAAATCGAACATAACAATTTAGTTTGTTTCAATTCAGTTTAGTTATAAAAAGATTTCAGTTTTATTTGGTTCATAAACTAATCAATTCGATTCAACCGAATTTGAATCGGAAACTAATTAGGACCAAATGTAAAATTTAGTATAATTTCCTAAAGTTTGTAAAAATTACAAATAAATAAAAAAATTTATAATAAAATTATTGTAAATTTTGAAAATTTTTCTATAATTTTTATATAATATAGAGATTTATATGAAATATTTCTTAAATTGAAAATCGAAGAAAAATTGAACTAAACTTAAACTATATTGTGTTCAATTCGGTTTCATATTTCGGTTAAATTCATTTTGAATCCTAAGAATTGAATTCGATTACGTGCACGCCTACCCACTGTAAGTATTAATAAAATTTTAGAATTTTATTTATTTTTAACAAAAATTAATTTAGTTTTGGTTATTTAAATATTTTAAATATGTACATTTCTTAAATTTAACTTAAATTTTGTTAATAATTACATCAGAATAAAATTAAATTGAAAATTTTTAATTAATACTTAAGATAAATCTTTTATTATGTTTACTTTTAGTTGTAATTTGAAAAATATTCCTTTATAAATTTTATATATGTTCTATATAATTATTTTTATTTATAAACATGCATGCAATGTATAAAACTTAAATTTCAGAACTACGACAAATAGTTGTCCAAATAGAGATAATAATGGTACCATCATATAAATTGTTTCAAAATAATTCTAATAGTATATATATAATGGAACAAATGGTGATTAGTGGTGGCAGTCAATGGCGGCTGACGAAAATGAAGTAAATACTCAAAATAACATATTAGGGGTAAAATATAATTATACCGTTCACCATCCAAATGACCGTTAAAAACTTGACAGATTAGGCGTTGGATGGGTATTTTTCATATTTTAAGGACTTATCAATACATTTTAGCAAATAATAGCGACCTATCAGTCCTCTTTCTAGCTAAAAAGTGTTATTGGTAGTGCCCATCTCTTCGTGATACAGTCCTCTTTCTAGCTAAAAAGTGTTATTGGTAGTGCCCATCTCTTCGTGATACGTCTTTACTTTAGTTAAAATTATGTTATTACCTTATACTCTTTTTCAGTAATAACAAATAAATAATGCAAAAGTATCCAATCAAAACTTTTTGTAAGAATCATGACATAAAAAACTAAACCAAAGAAAAAATTGAACTCTATATCTGACTTTATGTTGGTAGAATTGATTTACTAATGTTTGATTTAATATATGCTTGGCAAGTAATTAAATTCACAATTAAACATTAAATAATTTACTTCATATTTATCAACTCTTTCTTTCTTAATTCACCAAGTCATCATCATGTATTACGTACATATATATTCCAATGTCTTAGTGGTTATTAGGTTGTCTTTCACTTTCTTTTTTAAAATTCGATCCCATGATCCCATCTCCACGTTCTCTCTTCAGTTCTAGTTGCCATCACTCACAAAGACAAAGGCAAGTACTCTCTCTAGCTAGCAGCAGATGGAAGAAGCCAACGAAGCAAAGCAACATAAGGATGATGATGAAATCAAGATCATCGGCAAGCAAGACGAAGACAAAGACAAAGACAAAGACAAAGACAAAGACAAAGAACAGGTAGAGGCAGACCTAAAGCTTAAACTCAGTACTGTTGCTGGTGAACAATCCAAGCCCAGAAAACGTCTAAGAAGAACATTGACAAACGAAGATCAGCGGAGACTGATAACCATGAAGCAGCTGCAGCAGGCAACACAATCCATGAGAACGAGTAGCAAGACCAGCAGGCCCTGGAGAGGCAGATCGGAAGGTCAAGTCAAAGAACCAATAAGTCAAGGTCTTTTCTCTTTTTCTTTTTTCCTTATTTTTTTAATTTAAAAATATATTTAAAATTAAATTTGTATATATAAGAATTTAAATTGAACCGATCCATGATTTCCACGTGCAGCTACAGGAATGACTAGCAAACAATCCATGAGAAGGAGCCGCCGCCGGTTGATCCCAACAGGTGTGTTATGTCAAAAGGGAAAATTAATATTTCAGTTATATATTTCTGGTAATTTTTTTATATTATCTATAATACAAAACCTAAAATTAATTATGATATAAATCTTAAAATTTGAAATATTTAATGCAACATTTAATGAAAAAGTCTAAAAAAAATTACTGAAAAATTAGATGTATTTTAATTAATCTGTTAATTCCTTTTAATATATTTATGTTTTTACCTTTGTCGAATGATTGCACATGAATTTTATTTCTTAATTTCATTTTGCTTGAAACTAAAAAGCTAGCCTGTTTATATAGGGCAAATAAGGATAGCGCAAACATTAGTGCAAATGTAAACGCTTATGAAACAACACTCAATAATACAAACCAATAATTCAAAAGTATAATAATTAAAACACTCTTTAAAGCAATTTTTTTACAAAAGCCCAAAAAGAAAAAAGTAGTTACGTGGGTCTTCAATTATCATATGACATATTTTGATTCTCAAGAGAATCTTAGTCAATGTGGTCTTGAATTTGTCTCTAAACTAATTCTTCTTCGAGTTCTTCAAGCTTTTTAATTTCAGCACGAGGGTTTTGAAAATCTTGAAAGTAGAACAATAGTGGTCTAGGTGTCTAAGGGTGAGTGAAGCATCCAAAGAATGGGTTGGCCCTAGTACAATATCTTCATGTGAATCTTCTGCAATGGCATGTGATGAGATGCCTTTGTCAAAAGAGGAATAAAAGCTTTTTCTAGCATGAAGATTCTCTTTTCTGTGTCAGTCATTGAATATCTCCTATGGTACTGTTTGTGAAAGAGCAGACTAGATTTCTGGTCAGATGCATATATATTTTTTTTGAGATTTTACATTGGAATTCTCGTTATTTTGTGGGGTGTAGCTAAGACAGTCTTACCAGGCTGTATAGAAATATCTCATATTTGTCATACTAAGAAAAATAATGGAGATGCTTGTTGGCCACGAGGACACTAGATCGCTTAAAGACCAGTATGATGTGCTTTTTAACTTGGTTGGATTAAATGTTTCTTTTCTCAAGAAAAAATTCTTTGAAGAGTTAGTGCCACTCTTCCATTGTCTTGAACTATATGAGAAGGTAACCATTATGCCATTGGGTAAGTTGAGACTTGGCTGAATGTAGGAAGTAGTATTCTTGGATTGATGTTGTTGTTGGAACCATGTGAGCATGTATGACATATGAAATTTGATTCTAATATGGTATTTATATAGTAAATACCATAGGAACCAGAGTGAATGAACTGTAGAGAAATTCCTGTAAACGCATTTGATCTGAAAAATGTGCATGAAGGGATAGGTAGAATGAACAAATTCAAGTCCTCCCAATACATTTAGTCCTTGATGTCTAAGAACTTGAATTTGATAATGTTGCCATTGTGATTTCAGTTGTTGGAACTGGTAGAAGATTATATCCGAAGTAAGCTTTGTAACCTCTAGAGGTCTGATGTCTAGAATGTCTTCCTCAATTCAACTGCTGGTTGCCGAGTGAAAATATACCAATGGTCGGAATGAGAAATTGAAGAGGATGATGGCTTAGGGTTTTTGCTTTGAATTTTTCTAGTCTAGAGAGCATGTGTGCAAGGATGTTGTTGTGGCCCTTTATATGAAAAATTGTGAAGGAAAATTGGGAAAACCATGCTGCCTACCTAAGTAATTGTCCATTTGGAACTTGTCGCTGTTTGAATTGTAGCATCTTTGGGAAATAAGACATGTCCATTTCAACAGTGAAATAACAACCAATCAAATGGAACTAGAAATTTTCAATTCTTCTTTTGACGGCTAAGATTTTTATGAAGGTAGACTGATAATAGAGTTTTAAGGTAAAAAACATGTCACTTTTGTATCCACAAACTTTTCTTGTTTTGTCCTTTTGTTTCTCAAGAAGAATAGTTGCCCAAAAGAGATCACTTGCATCAATCTGCAAAATTCTCATTCCTGATGAAGGAATTTATAGTGGCGGTAATTATTGAGCCAGTTGTTTAATTGTTCAGACTATTGACGTTTAATTGTTTTGTACCTTATGGTGGAGCATCTTTTCTGAGCATGAGCTGAAGATGTTTGATTATTGTGGCAAGCTTGGGTTCGAACTTCATTATTTAATTTACTACTCCCAATAACTATTTGGTTTACTTCATGGTGAAATCTTCATCAGGGAACTCTAGGAGTTGTTTTACAATGTGCGACTGGAGCTCATATTTTCCACCTGAAATTTGCATTCTTAAAAAGTCTATCTTTTCTAAAAAGAAAATACACTTCTTTTTAGAAAGCATGATTCTATGCTGAAGTTGTATCTCATGGAACTGCTATAGATGCCTTATGTGGAAAGGTTCGTTTGGGGAGAAAACCAGAAGATCGTCAATGTAGACTAGCATGTTGTTTGCTAATGGGGCAAAGATTTTGACCATTGTTTTCTAAAATAGTGATGGCGTGGTTTTTAATTCAAAAGGCATAACATTCCATTGATAATGATGATCTGGAATGTAGAATGCAATCTTGAACTGTTTTTTTTTTTGACACCTAATTGCTAAAACTTGCTTTAAGATCAAACTTTGAAAAAATGTCAACACTGGCAAGGTTGGCAAAGAAAACTTGTTTGTTAGGAGTAAGAAACTGATCATCCATTAAGAATAAAATTAACGGACGATAGTCAATGACAACGCGCATTTTTCCCCTTTCTTGCTTACTGCGTTTATTGGCATAAAAAGCTGGGCTTGCCCATGGAGAAGTTGTGAGCTAAATGAGACCTTCTTTTTGGAGTTGTTATAATTCAACAATAGCCAGAGAAAGGTGTTCTAAACTCATTCTTGAATGACTTGCACGTGTTGGGTTGAGGTCTTTATATTTTTTGAATGGGAGGCTGATCCAAAATTTTGGGTTTTTTCAAAGCAGGTTTGGGCATTTGGTTAGGAACTCTTAATGTGATTCTGTTGAGGATGAAGAGAGGATTTGGGCTTGGATCTCTTATTTGTAGGTTGGAAAGACTGTGGATGATAGGCTGGGTCCAAAAATGGAAATAGAACTGATATGTTAACTCATTGTGTTTAATCAACAATTTCAGAAAGATTCAATGTAGATAGGCTTGTTGATTAAATCAGTAGTAAAGATTTCATTATTTGCAGCTTTGAGATGTTAGGTGTGGCCTTTCTAGTATTTTGAGGATTTTCAGTTAGGGTGGAAAATAGATGTAACTGCTCCTATGTTAATGAGAGCAATCAAATCTATTGGTGGGTCATATTTGGTTAGTCTAATAAGGACTAGAGCAATGGGAATAATGTAGGGGTGAGAAGTGGCCATGATGGAATGGTTATGAGGTTAGGGATGATGGATATCCAGAGTGTGTTCTGAGACATCGGTGTCGGCGTCCGAGGAGGGTTCATGCTCTGTGTTTGTGAGGTTTCTTAAGTTTTGATCTGAGAGCATGAAATAGATATCTTGGTTTTTAGACTTTTGTTTTGAGAGATAGGTTTCAAGGTCAAAGCCTATGTCTGAATAATAGTGATGCATGGACTTAAGAATTTTTTTTCTTTGCTTTATGAGGGCCTTTTTTTGGCAAAATGGTCAAGCTTTTTGCAAATTAAACATCTAGTTTGTTTGAACCCAGTCTTTTTTTTCTTAAAGAATCATTGTTGCTTCTTAGCTTTTGTTTCTTTTAATGGGAACTTCAAAAAAAAATTTCGGTGCTTTTTGCGCTTGTAAGAACATTCATACGAATCATTACCCTTGCATTTAATCTTAAGATGCGGATGCTCACATACTTTGCCAAACTTTTTCTCAATGTTGGCATAGTTCCGAAGAAACATATAACTGTTGCAAAGCTTTCGTAATTGATTCTGAACATGTTGATAAAGATCTTTAAGAGAGACTTGAGTAAGGCTAATTCGCCATGATTTTAGATATCTCAGCGTTTTGGCACTAAGTGGTTCTAGTGGCTGGTTCAGAAAAGCTTGTTTCATATTTGGATCATTAGGACCACTTGTAAGATAGAATTTTTGAAGTGTTTATCTAAGTCTTTGGGCATAAAAGAGCAACATTTGAGTTGGAAGAATTCTTATCCTGCTTTATCTTGGACATGAGCGCCAAGAAATTCGGCACAAATGTAAAACATGAAATCATCAACTATTACAGAGTTGATAATTTCTGTTTGTCTATAATCTCCTATGTGTAACCACCATTCCCAGAGTGATCCTATTATTTTAGAAATGAAATCTAAGATAACCATTATGATAAAACTTCCTGGTTTGAGGAGTTGAGTATTGCAACATAACGTCATTTCATGAATTATATTCCTTTGCTTAGAAATAGAACAATCATCAAAAGTATAGAGGTGGTGTTGTTTTGATGAGACATAAATGTGTGAAGTCAGAAGATTTGCTAGGATGTGTCATTTAGGCATTTCTTCTTCATCTGAAGGAAGATGAACTTCGGAAGTCTGTTGGGCTATGGATGCCTGATGAGTGGTAGAGGATTTGGCGTGCAAAGCCTATTGTTGTGCACAAACAGGTAATACAACTGCATTGTCATTGCTTTCTATAACCTCTTGATCAGATGGTTCAGTTTTTGGTTTGGGCTCTATTTCTGTAATCACGAGATTTTGGAGGTATTGGGACAAAGGATTGATGGCTAATTGTTGGTGGTCATAGGTTGTAGTGGGAAGAATGCTGGTTAAAAGAGTATTGGTTATAGAAATAAGTTGTGATACAAGAAGGTTGAAAGTTGATAGATTGGAGGCTAGTACTTTTAAGTGTCTAGATTTTCTTCTTGTTTGCCTTTTTTGCTCAAGCTGTTGCTTTGGTGGGTGAAGAAATCACCATAACCAAACATGGACTTATAGGCAGCTTAGCCGATGGGTAAAGGTTGTGAAACCTTTAGAAGATGTGAGAGTGGTTGAGTTAAGCCCTACATATAATCAAAAGGTCCATATAAAGGAAGAGACCTTTGGTGGTGCAGAGTTGCTTCTATAGAGGTGAGTTGAACTTTTACACTATTTATTTCTCTCTGGTGATGATCAAATATGAGAGAAAGTTGAACATGTTTCATGATAGTATGATGAAGTTGCTCGATATATTGTTTTAATATGTCAATTGGTGTTGCAAATTGGTGCTGTTATTATGTCAATTGAGCCTCCAAAGCCCAGGACATCAATGAATTTTATGAAACCTACAAAAAATGTATCTCAAGATATGACACTCTCGGAGAATCCATAAGAAGATACCAGTTCATTCTACGTTATTCTTCACCACCACTTGACCCAACTCTTCCAATGCCTATAGGATGGGATGTTTCTCCAAATCCTCTTCAACAACAGCCTTTTACACAAATCTTCATGTATTACCTATACTAATAACAGTTTCCAACCATAGATCCAATAGAAAACTCAGTCACCAAAGAAAGATCTGTGTGGAAAATCAAACCTATAGCTCGTACTACCGCAGGAGAACCAATTCCTTTTCTCAAGTAAAAGCAGCTCTAAACTGGCAAGTAAAAAATTCTTTAGCCCAAAATGCTTATCTTTAATGAATTAATGCTACAGGTGCTAGAATTGAGGTTTAATTGACACAACAGCACCAATTTGCAGCATCAATTGAGGCATTAAAATAACATATTAAGTAGCTTCATCATACTATCATGAAACATGTTCAACTTTCTCTCTCATTTGATCATTACCAGAGAGAAATGACTAGTCAAAAAGCTCAACTTGCCACTATGGAAGCAATTCTGCACCAACAAAGGTCTTTTCCTTTATATAGACCTTTTGATTATATGTCGCCTCAACTCAACCGCCCTAACTTCTTCAAAGCAATAACTTGAGCAAGAAAGGCATGTAAGAAGAACATCTAGACACTTAAAAGTACCAGCCTCTAGTCTATCAACTTCTATCATTCCTATATCACAACTTACTTCTATGACCAGTACTCCTTCAACTAGTACTCTTCCCATTATAACCTATGACCACCAATAATTAGTTATAAATCTTTTGTCTCAATACCTCCAAAACCTCGTAATTATAGAATCAAAGCCCAAACCAAAAATTGAACCATCTTATATAGAGGTTATAGAAAGCCATGACGATACAGTTGCGTTACCTATTTATACATAATAGTAGGCTTCGCACATTGAATCCTCTACCATTCATCAGACATTTATAGCCCAACACACTTCTGAAGTTCATCTTCCTTCAGGTGAAGAAGAAATATCTGAATTACACATCCCAGCAAATCATCTGACCTCACGCACTTATATCTCATCAGAAAAGTACCACCTCTTCATTTTTGATGATTGTTTTATTTTTGAGTAAAGGAATAGAATTTACGAAATGACGTCATGGTGCAATGCTCAACTCCTTAAATCAGGAAGTTCTGTCAGAATGGTTCTCTTGAATTTCATTTATAAAATGACAGGATTACTCTGAGAATGGTGGTTACACTTAAGAGATTACAGACAAACAGGAATTGTCAAATCTACAACAGTTGATGATTTCATGTTTTACATTTATGCTGAATTTTTTGGTAGCCCTACTCATGTCCAAGATAAAGCACAAAAAGAATTCTTCCAACTCAAATATTGCTCTTTTATATCTAAGGACTTAGACAAGTACATCAAGATAATCCGTCGAAGATTATACTTCAAGCTGGTCTTGATGACCTAAATATGAAGTAAGCGTATCTGAACTAGCTAGCAGAACCACTTGGTGCCGAAACGCTGAGACATTTTAAATTACAGTGAATCAGCCTTGCTTAGGTCTCTCTAGGAGATCTTTATCAACAAGTTCAAAATCAATCACAAAAGCTTTGTAGCAATTCTAAGCTTCTTCAGAAATATGACATCATTGAGAAAAAGTTTGGCAAAACATGTGAGCATCTGCATCTCAAGATTTAATGTAAAGGTAATGATTCACGTGAATGTTCTTTTAAGTGCAAGAAGCACCAAAAACAATTTTCCAGGTTCTCATTAAAAGAAACAAAGGGCAAGAAGCGACAATGATTATTTAAGAAAAAGAAGACTAGGTTCAGACAAACCAGATGTTTCATTTGCAGAAAGTTTGGCCATTTTGCTAAAAAATATCCTTATAATGCAAAGAAAGAAAAAAGATTCTTAAGTTCATTCACCACTATTATCCAAACATAGGCTTTAACCTTGAACCTTATCTTTTAGAACACGAGTTTAAAGACCAAGAAACCCTTTTCATGCCCTTATACCAAAACTTAAGAAACCTCATAAACACAGAGCATGACCCCTCCTTGGACAGCAATATCGATGTCTCAAAACACACTTTGGATATCCATCATCTCCAACCTTACAACCATTCCATCATGGCCACTTCTCACCCATACATTATTTATAATGTTTTAGTCATTATTAAACTAACCAAATACGATCAACCAATAGATTTGATTGCTCTCATTGACATAGGAGCAGTTACATCTATTCTCCACCCTAACTAAATACCCTCAGACTACTATAAAGGCCACACTCAACATTTTAAAGTGCAAATAATGGAATCTTCACTACTGATTTAATTAACAAGTCTATCTACATTGAATTCTTTTTGGGATTGTTGATTAAACACAAGTTTATTAGCTCTAATATTCCTAATAAAGACCTCATCATAGGATTTGACATCCTAACACAATTATTTGAGAAAAAGGTCCACTTAAAGTCCAATGGGTTAGTATACTGGTCCTATTTCTATCCCTGGATCCAACCCATCATCCATAGTCTTTCCAACCCGCAAAAAGAGATCTAAGCCTAAATCCTTTCTTTATCCTTAGCCAAATCACATTCAGAGTTCCTAACTAAATGCCCAAACCCGCTTTGGAAGAATCCAAAATTTTGGATTAGCTCATTGTTCAAAAAACATGAAGACCTCAGCCCAACATATGCAAGTCATTCAAGAATGAGTTCAGAATACCTCGCTCTGGCCATTGTTGAATTATAACAACTCCAAAAAAGAGGTCTCATTGAGCCCATAACTTCTCCATGGACATGCCAAGCTTTTTATGTCAATAAAAATAGCGAGCAAGTAAAATTTGTTCGACTATCGTCCATGCCAAGCTTTTTATCTCCATGTACCTTGTCATCGACTATCGTCTGTTAAATTTGTTCTTAATGGATGATCAGTTTTTTATTCCCAACAGACAAGTTTTCTTTGCCAACCTTCCCAATGCCAACATTTTCTCAAAATTTATCTTAAAGTAGGCTTTTGGCAATTAGGTGTCAAACTAGAAGAGCGGTTCAAGACCGCATTATGTATTTCAGATCATCATTGCCAGTGGACTATTATGCGTTTTGGATTAAAAATCGCTCGTCACTATTTCGTAAGACAAATGTCAAAGTTGCCCCATTAACAAACAACATGCTAGTCTACATTAATGATCTTTTGAAAAATTCCATTATCATTCTACCTTCAAAGAAATCTTAGCCATCAAAAGAGGATTTGAAAAATTCCAATTCCTTCTGATTGGTTATTATTTCACTGTCGAAATGGACATGTGTAGTTTCCCAAAGATGTTATAATTCAAACAACTACAAGTCCTAAATGGACAATTGCTTAGGTGGGCAGCATAGTTCTCCCAATTTTCCTTCACAATTTCTCATATAAAAGGCCATAAAAACATCCTCACAGCCATGCTCTCCATACTAGAAAAATTCAAAGCAAAAACCTTAAGCCATCTTCCTTCTCAGTTTCTCATTCCAAATATCAGTATGTTTCACCCAACAACTAGTAATTGGATTGAAGAAGACATTCTAAACATCAGACCTTTAGAGGTTATAAAGCTTATTTTGGATATGCTTTTCTATCAGTCACAGCTACAGAAATCATAATAATAGCATTATCGAGTTTAGGTTTTAGACATCAAGGACCAAATGTACTAGGAGGACTTGAATCTGTTCATCCTACCTATTCCTTCATGCACATCTTTTAGATCAAATACATTTACAAAGATTTCTCTACAGTTCATTCACTCTGGTTCCTATGTTATTTACTGCACAAATACCATATTAGAATCGAATTCATATGTTAGACATGTTCACATGGTTCCAACAATAACGTCAATCCAAGAATACTACTTCCTACATTCAGCCAAGTCTCGATCCCAATAGTATAATGGTTATCTTTCTCACATGGTTCAAGACAATGGAAGAGTGGCACCAATTCTTTAAAGAATTCTTTCTTGGGAAAAGAAAGATTTGAGCCAACCAGACTAAAAACACATCATACTGGTCTTTAAGTGATCTAATATCCTCATAGCCAATAAGCATCTTCACTATTTTCTCTAGTATGACAAATATGAGATATTCCCATACAACCTAGCAAGACCGTCTTAGCTACACCCAACAAAATAAAGAGAATTCCAATGCAAAATCTCAGAAAAAATATATGTATCTCACAAGAAATCTGGCTCGTTCTTTCATAAATAACATTATAGGAGAAATTCAATGACCGACATGAAAAAGAGAATCTTCATGCCAAAAAAAGCTTTTATTGCTCCTTTAATAAAGGCATCTCATCACATGCCATTGCAGAAGATTCATGTGAAGATACTGTACTAGGGGCAATCCATTTTTTGAATGCTTCACTTACCTTTGGACCACCTGGACCACTACTGTCCTACTTTCAAGATTCCTAAGACCCTGATGCTAGAATCAAAATATGTCAAAGGATAATTAAAGACCCACGTGACTACTTTTTCCTTTATTTTTTTTGGTTTTTGTAAAAAGATTGCTTTAACGAGTGTTTTAATTATTGTACTTTTGAATTATTGGTTTGTATTACTAAGTGTTGTATCATAAGCGCTTATGTTTTCACTATCTTTATTTGCCCTACATAATCGGGCTAGCTTTGTAGTTTCGAGTATAATCAAATTGAGAAATAAAATTTGCCTTTGAGTTTTCATTCTCTCCATGAAAGCTTAAACCAATTTCCCTCTTCGTTCTTTTCTTAAAACATTCAACAAAATTATATTATTTAAGTGTTTTTATTCACTTAAAGAAATAATTTTTGAGCTTTGATGACTTTTGATTTTTGTTATTAAGTATTGTGAGTTTTGGAAGATTTCTTCTGATAAATATAAAAGCCTACCGTTTGTAAGTCGTGAAAGGGTGAAGTGCAGCCGATTAGCAGAATACTTTGTTTATCAGAGCCTACAAAAAACATATTCCAAGATACGACTCATTCAAAGAATCTACAGGAAGATATCAGTTTATTGTACGATAAAGCTTTTTCTAGCATGAAGATTTTCTTTTCCATGTCGATCATTGAATATCTCCCATAGTGCTGTTTATGAAAGAGCAAGCCAGGTTTGACTAAAATTATTAAATTAATCAATTATCTATACAAAATGCATCTTTTAACTTTTTTATTTGATAGAAAAGCATGAGCAATAATTAATAAATTACCCATTTTAAAGCAAAAAATACAACCATATAAATTACCTTGGTAAAAGAGATAAGAATAATGTGACGTGTAAAGTTGGTTTGTATTGTGACTTTAATGAATACATAAAAATGAATGAAACTACTAAAGTACCCTTAGTAAGACACAAAATAAAAAATAAGGGGAGGGCATATGTAGAGAATATGTTACATTGTGGAACAGTCTAAAAGCAATATTGGATGTTGTTTAATTATACATCATGAATTTACAAAAGAAGATAACTTTAATAAAAGCGAAGGTTGAATTCATAATTAAAAAATTTCAAGAAAAACTAAAAATATCATTGATAAATTATTTAATGGGAAATAGATATATTATTTCAAAATTTAGGAAAAAGAAAAATACTTCTAAAAGCTTGAGAGTGATTATATACCCCATAGTTTAAAGAAATGAGCAAATACTTCCCTTGATATAAATATTAGTTATTTAACTTATTAAGTTATTATTATTTCAGTCTTGTGTCTTAATTTTGAAACACAAGCCTTGAAGGTAGGTAAGGGCAATAAAAAAAATTATTTGGGGCTTGCCCCACCCTGTTACTTTTTCAGAAAAATTATAAAAGTTATTATTATTTTTATCTTTAAAACTAAATAAAACAATAAAATAGGATATAATTTTTTCAACTATAACAATTAAATTCCCGTTAAGCATCACATATTATTATTAAAGAAATTGACATATGCCCTCCTAAATTATGGGAAAACAACAAATAACCCTCTGAAGTTTTAGAAATGACAATACCTCCCTCAAGTTTGGAGAACAACGAATAGTACCCTAGGGTTAGTGTGTCGTCAATCTAATGTTAGATTTTGAGGGTAATTTTGTAATTTGCAAGGTAGAGACCACAGCACCCACATCTTCATGTCTTCCCTTCCCTTCATCTATTTCGTTTCCTTCCTCTTCCTCACTGAGTTTGTGGCCACCCTTCTTTTGACATTAAATGCTCTTCTCCCCACTATATTATCTTCATCAATAACCTCAATTTTGCTATTCTTCATTTTGAAGCTAACTCTAACTCTCTTATTCTCTCCCCCAAGTCCTACTGTTTGTAGCCATTGTCTATAAGAATGTAAACTTGTCAAAAACCCAACTTAGAAGATTTAAATCTACCATGTTTGCTTGCTTGAATTTTCAATTGGCATAGCCATTTTCATAGAAGATTCAAATCAACCACAAAATTATGAGACCGAACAACTCTTTTTCTTCCCCCTCACAACTTAACAAGTCTCCTCCCTTCGACCGTCATCTATAAAGAGTTCAAAACTTCTACCAATAAATTTGACCCCAAACACAAAATCGGTCATGGAGGTTTCAGATCCTATAAGCCTTAAGGTTTATAACTCATTATTTTGATGATAATAAATATTGATATTCTTAATTAACCACATTCTTCTTGTAGAATTTCTTATTACACTTATAGTATGAAGAATTGAAATGCAATTGTAAAGATATAAAGAACATCTAAAATGAAAGCATTCATGAAGAGCAATTTATAGAGAAGATTTAAAGAATTGAAGACATACACGTTAGGTCATTTTTTATTTTGTAATGTGTCTTTGAAATTGAATATTGATTTGCATTTAAAAGTTGATATTTATTTTTCATTAAAACAAATAATTTCTAAAGCTTTTCAAAAATTTATATGGCTATGTGAAAAATAGTCATTTTTTTATGGGCAAAGTTGAAAGCTTTTAAAACTAAAAATCAGATCAAAATGCAAGTTTTTCAAACCTTGAAAATGGACCAAAATGCAAAGTTTTCAAAACTGTTAAAAAGAACGGTTCAAAGAGACTTAGTTCAATAAACTGATTCAGACCAATTCAGTTGACCGAACCAGACCAGTCATTTAACCGAACCGATGGCAAAATGTAGGGTTTTTGAGTTGGTTGACCGAACCGAATCAATCAGTTAACCGATCTTTACATATCAGTCAACCATTTTTTGGGTTCTTATTCTAAGGTTTCTGACTTTCCCTGGTTTGACCAAACTGACCTCTTTGGTTGACCAAAATATGAAAAAATTTGAATTTACAAGTGTCTAACGGCTAATAACGGCTAATTTTCTAACTTTCAGTCTAAATATTAGCCTAAACTCATTTGGAATAACTTTTGCACGTTTTGGAAACTTAGGAAACTTATTTTACACGTGCATTACAAATATTTGAGCTTTCATTTATAAATCAAACATCAAATTCATTACAAACTCTAACTACTTGTATCATTCTTTGAAGAGAGTGTTTTCTATTTTCATTGTAATTCTTGAGAGATTAAGTGTGGGGGAAATACACTTGGGGTGAGGTTTGAGTGATGCCCTTAAGTCACTTAGATGTAGAAGTTGAAGAGGCACTCGATTAAATCTTCTTAGTGTAAGGTTTAAATGACACCCAAAAGTTCGCTTAACATTGTATGTGCTTGCCTTGGTGTTGAAGGCTTATTAGTGGAATCCTTAAGTGAGCTGGCTTAGAGGTGTGGATGTAGGCCAGAGTTTGCCAAACTATGTAAAAACTATTGTGTTTGATCTCTCTCCCTGTACTCTTTATTATTGTTTATGTTTATATTTGTTATACGCATAACTCTCACATACTTGAAGGTTAAATTATTGGCATTTACATATTAGTGATTAGGATTGTATATTGAATTTATTGTATTATGCTTTAGAAGGATTTAAATTGTTTGGTATTAGTTGTTGGGTTGCTTTAAAATATTGAAATCTTTGAAAATTTAATTCACCCCCTTCTCGGGTTGCTTACTAGTATTTCAGATCTGTCTACTTAGGTATTTCAAAAACCTTCACAATAAGCATCATCGTATGAAGGAGATGAGGAGAGAATATAAAGATCTGGGTGTTGTGGTCTTTGTCATAAAAATTACAAAATTACCCTCAAAATCTAACGTCAAATTGACCGCACACTAACCCCAGAAGGGTATTCGTTGTTTCTCCAAACTCAAAGGATATCTATCGTTTCTAAAATTTTAGAGTTGTCTTTGTTATTTTTCTATAGTTTAGGGTATATCTATCAATTTTTCTTATTATTATTTATTAAGGACTAAAATGTTAAAATTAAAACTTTTTGTTCTACTTTATTATTTTATTAAGAAGAAAAATATTATTATAAAAAGGATAACAATTAAAATGTTCCTAACCATGATCTTTTATTTTCTTAGTAACAATTTAATATATAAATTATAAAAGAAATTTTAACTAAAATTTTTAGCATTTTACTTTTATCTATACTATATTTATTCAAAAGCTATATTATATTTTTATTATATTTTCTTAAACAATTTATGAAGTTCATAATTAATATAAACTAAAATTGTAAAATATGCATACATATTATATTTTTTTTAAATAAAAATATTTAAATCATTTCTTTTTATAAATTTTAGTTAAAATTAAATTATATTATTTGCTAAAAATACAAAAATATATCTAATTATTAATTCTATTAACATATAACATCAAATTTAATTTCCATATTAAATTTATTATTTCCATCGTATTTATAATGCTTCTTTTCTTTTTAGTATTTTATAAATACTTCTAACTTTTTTCTTCTCTCATAAAATAATTATTTAGGTTTGCCCCAATTTATCACTGACATTTATTTTGATAGTAATGTTTTCCTTTCTAAATTTTATCAAAATAATAACTCAAAACCACATATTTTGATTTTAACATTTTAGTCCTTAGTGTATAGGGATGACAACGGGTTGCATACCCCAATCTCAGCCTCATCCTCGATTTGGTGAAATTAAAGATGAGTTAGGGATGTCTCCAATTTGGGCGAAGGAATCTCGTGGGTCCCTGGCATAGTTTTGACCCCTTTTGACTGTTTAGGTTGCTGCCGATGACCATCGTCTAATGTCATCTGTTTCAGTTATAATAAATAGCATTCAAACCTTTTGTTAAACGTTCTATACAAAAGTAAAATTGCTATCACTATTTGAGCAATTACTTGTCATAAATCTGAAGTTGAATTTTTGATACTTAAAACATTCAACTTCAAATATATGACCAATGGTTACTCAAACGGCGAATGTGATTATACCATTGCGTAGTATTTAATAAAGAATTGAATGATATTTATTATGACCAAAACGAATAACATTAGATGGTAGTCAAAGGTGGTCTATGGTGTTGGCAATAAGCCAAAAGGAGAAGTTAAATTATCATGATTAGTGAAGAACTTAATTGATTAAATTAAAAAATTATAAACTTTTCTGAAGGACTTAATTGACTCAAATAAAAATTATAAAACTTTTATAATCATTTATTAAGTAAAATGGATGCATTTGTAATTAAGTACAAAAGTCTTAATTTTATTTTGGTATATGGATGCGTTAGAGAAAAAGGCCTATGTCGTCTCTGACTTCATTTTAACATAGGAATGGACTTTTTTCCTCATCTCTGGCCCGATCCTTATTTTACCACAAAGTATCGCCCTAACCTTTGACCCAAATAGGTTCGACCTTTGTGGGCTCCTTATCTTGTTGGAATTTTTGTTATCCCTATTAGTATGTTATATATAATGAAGACTAAATCAACTGAAAAAACAAAAGTGTTTACATCTTAGCAATAGCTTAACTAAACAAAAACTCTTTATTATTATATTAATTTTGTGAGTAAAACAACTTCTCTAACAAATAAAGATATATTTATAACAAATCCTTTCTAAGTCTCAAGAGACAGTTATCTATAGGCAAGACATATTTGCTAATATCCTTAAAACTCATAACTGCTACCCTACATAGTAGAATCATTTCTTGAATCAAACATTGACATACTTGCTAAAGATAGCTTAAGGTGGCGATGATGGGAGTGATTTTGCAAGCAACGATGACAATGTGGCGATGAAGTGCAAGCAACGACGATAGTAAGGGATTGGCATGGTACTGTAGTTACTTGTAAATGAGGTGGTTGCTAAAATTTTTTCTTTGCAAAATTATGGTTAAAAGTTCAGAGATCATTACAGTTTTATTCTTATTTTTAAATTTTAATAATTTGTATGGATCGGGTTTAATATGTATAGTGAGACTTAAACATCTCAACATATATTTTTATTTTTTTGTGAGTTTTAAAATTATAAAATATAAGTGAGCTATTATAATTTATTAACAGTTAATAAATTGTCAATGTAGGAATTACTATAGGAGAGATTTGTGTTTATTTTTACAAATTGTCTCTCTATGTGTGATTTTTACAAACATCAAGAGAGGCATATAAAAATATCCCGAATTGAAAGCAAATATAATATACAGAAAGGGACGTAGAAGTCCCTAAGGTTTGGTTTATTGGACATACCAAGTCCTACTAGTTTGAAAAATACTCATAAAAGTCAAAGTTTATTTTTAAAAGATAATTATACCCTTATTAATAATAATTATTTAATAAAAATTATTATTAAATTAATAAAATGTGACAATATATAATATATATGTATTAAAAGTATATTAATAAAGTAAATCATAATAATGTTTTATAGTACATTAAATATATAATATCTGTTAAAATATTATAAATTTATATTTTATAAATACTATATATAATATTTGTTAATATATTATAATTAAAATCTAAATTTATTTATTTTATAATGTATTAACAATTCAATATTAATTAACTATTAGAAAATAAATAAAATAAATTATAAATAAATATTAATATGTAATTAAAATATATTATAATGCAACACTTATATTTGTGTTAAAATTTATATTTATTTATGGTTAAAATATATAAAATATGATAAAAATAAAATTTATTATTTATAAAATATATAAGTTGATAATACATTAATAAATTTTACATTATTAATGTACTTTTATGAATATATTATATTTTTTTTTAAATTTTAAAGATTTAATAATAATGTTTGTAAATAATTGCTTTTATTAAGGGTATAATTATTCTTTTAAAATAAATTGAGCTTTTTTTAAATATTTTTTAAATTATTAGAATTTATATTTCCGTAAAACCGATTCTTGGAAACTGTCGGTTTCCTTTTTCCTATAATATAATATACTGCAATCCAGCTGTCTCCAGGGGATCAATAATTGGATGTGGATCGTTATTCATAATTCAAATATGTAATTCCCACTTGTTAGCCAATTGTTATCCCATATGTCTTTACCATGCGATGGTTATCCGTGTGAGGGTGTATATGTGTGGCCCTGACTCTTGAAAATTAGAAATCAAGAAAAATGGAGGTTGAAATAATTTCTGAAGAGTATATCAAACCGTCTTTACCAACACCGCATCACCTCAGAAACCACAAGCTCTCTCTCTTGGATCTGTACGCACCTACCGCCTATTATCCACTGCTTCTCTACTATCCCCCGAACCAAGATGGCAACCATTCCCCAACAGATATTGATCATATTGTCAACATAAGATTGCAATTGCTAAAGCAATCTTTATCAGAAACCCTGTCTCTCTTTTATCCATTTGCAGGAACGTTAAAAGGCTTTGATTCCATTGATTGCAACGACAAGGGGATTTATTTTGTAAGAGGCCAAGTTAAAAGTGCTCTCAGAGAATTTCTTGACCATCCTGACAATGTTTTGGCCGCTAAATTCGTTCCTCATGGTGGCAAACCGATCAGTACTGAATCTTCAGAAAATTATGTAACTGGTGTACAAGTGACAACATTTGCCTGTGGGGGTATTGTCATTGGTGTACGGGTTTCGCATTTGATAGTTGATGGAATAGCATTTACGTCATTTCTCAAGAGTTGGGCAGGGACAACTAATAGGAATAATGAAGCCGCTGCAATACGTCCCAAGTTTGATGCTTCGTCTTTATTTCCTCCAAATGATGCATACCCAAGGCAAGTATGCTCGTCAGTCGTGTTGACGTCGTATACGAAATTTGACAATTTCATCACTAGGAGATTTGTATTTGAAGCCTCGGCAATAGCCAACCTCAAGGCTAAGGCAACAAGCTCCTGGGTGCAAAATCCAACACGTGTTGAGGCCGTAACAGCGCTGCTTACCAAATGTATAATGACTGCCTTAAAGGTAAGATCTGGTTCAATTGATGACAAGCGATTCTTGCTTAGCCATGCAGTAAATTTGCGTCGAAAAGCCACACCTCCATTCTCGGAGTATCAGATGGGTAATTTTGTATGGCGAGCATGCGCCCTCTGCAAAGATAAAGAAGCAGAGTTACCTGGTTTAATAATTCAAATCAGGGAAGCAATAACAAGACTTAATGGAGATTTTGTGAGTAGTCTACAAGGTGATAGTGGGCTACTCAAATTTCTTGAGGCTCTCAAATATGAAAGAGAAACTTTCACCGGTGCAGCTGATAGTATTGGATTTACTAGTTGGTGCAATTTTGGAATTTATGATATTGATTTCGGATGGGGAAAGCCTGCTTGGGCGAGTTTTTGTGGTGCAGATGAAATAACTTATCTTCGTAATTTAATCGCTCTCATGGATACGAGAGTGGGAAATGGCATTGAAGCATGGGTGTACATGGGCGAGGAAGATATGGCCAGGCTAGAACTTGATAAAGAACTTCTTGAATTTGCTTCTATGGATCCGATTCCCTTAAAAGCTTATCTCCTTTCTCATGCGTAAGATTTATGAGTTGATCAAACGTTTCTAAAGTTTTTATCGATTCACCTTTGCGTGGGTGTCTTTTTTTATTTCTTTTAACGCAATATCAGGATGATTTATGAATAAATAGACTGTTCGTCACAGATGCCGAATAAGGGAATTGGGTTTGAGTAATCAAGTTTTGGTATTTGTTTATGGGTCTTTATAAACAATAATGTTAGGCTGATGTATAGATAAATATTTTAGTCAAAAATAAATAAATAAACGGTGTCCATGAAGCGAGAATATACAAATATAAAAAGAAAAAGATTTAAATAATAAGAGAATCAATTGTATAAATATAATATATTTGTGTGCATTGTTGCACTAGTATTTAATCTTGAGTTTGGTGAAAAATTAACTATGTTTTCTACCCCAGTTGAGTAAAGAAGTCAATGCTTTCATGCCTGCCATCCAACCTGGACAATTAGAAATTAATAATATTTTAATAACATGATTTAAGAAAAAATAATCTTAAAATTACAACTAACATTAACCATTTTTGAATAAGGGAAAGCGACTATTTGTCCCCTATTAAATCCAAAAGTACATATTTACCCCGCTTATTGTTAAGGAAAATATCAAAACCAACATTGGTTTGCAATGGCGGTAAGTATCTTACACAATAATAAATTATATAATTCTTTTTGTTTAATGATCATCTGATTTTGCATGTGAACAGTGGTGGTGAAATGGACCATTACATTCACTCTTTGGGCTAAGTGTTTTAGATGCAAGAGAGTTAAATGGCCGATGAATTTAAAAAGGCCCATTACTAGGTTCATAAAAAAAAAAAAAAAAAAAGAAGGATTAGAAATGGAATATCTTTTTTCATCTTCTTTAGTCGGCAAAGGAAGAAGGAAGAGAAAAAGGGGGAAAGAAAGGTGGGGAAGAATTGGGTGGAAACTTAGACTTTTTGAAATGTTAACTGTCTCACATCATCATTGCACTAGGCTGCTATCCCCCTTTTATATCCATTGGATACTCTCACCTTTTCAATAGTTTTTGAGTTGACTTTTACAAAAATATATTTCTAACATGATATCAGAGCCAGACATTTTGACGATGGTGAGATCCTTATTCCTTTATTTTTTTACCCTCTCACACATTTAATCCACGTTTCGCGTGAGGAAGGGTGTTAACCGTCCTACATTGTCATCGCACTAGCCTGCTATCTTTCTTATATATTCATTAGATACCCTCATCCCTTGAAGTAGTTTTTGGATTGAATTCTACCTAAATATATTTCGAACATGAAAAATTTGCCAGTGAGTGTTGGAAAATTAGGGCCTTAAGAAAAGTTGAAGCAATTTTTCCTCTCAAAATTAATTATATTGTTTTCTATTGGAGAAATTGAAGAGTAGACTTCGTCGAAGATTGAAGTAAGAGAAGGGAAAAGTGTGGATTTTGTCAACAAATAGAGATTTTCACACCTATTACTAATGTTTTCTCTTAATCCTTGCATTATTTGAGTTACATGATTCGGAAAGAAAAGAAACCATGAAAATCATGCATTATACTTCTTATTAAATTTTGAAAGAAAAGAATTGTGAGGGGAAGATAGAGTGGTGGCAGCCACTCATTTCGTTTTTGGATTTAGGATTTAAAAATTTATATGATAATTTAATTTTACAATGTTCTCTATTAAAGTTAATATAATTTTTTAAAAGATATTAAATGTATTGATTTGAATATATATTTAAAGTATTTAACAAAAATTAGCTTCTACAATTATAATTTTAATTATTAATTCAAAATCAATTTTAATTATTATTTAAAAATATTTACAACTTCTTTTACTAAATCTCATAATATAAATCAAATTTATTATATCTTTTCAATAATAATAAATTAATTTTTTATACGTGAAATTACCATTTTCTAATATCATCAAAATAACATAATAAAAATAAATATTTGATTTTTCATAAAATAATTGATAACAATCATCAATTATTATTTATTAATCACAAATAAAATATATTAATTTAATGGTATATCAAAATAAAAAATAAAAATGATAACTAATTACATTTAAATCATAACTTAACCAAAAGTTCTAAATATTCATATATAAAATGAGAAATATATAATAATGAATGAATCATTATAATCATATCAGTACATAAATATTTTAAGGTAAAATTCTCAATTAAAGCAAAATTTAAATTTTAATATTAAGTTTCAATTTAAAATTTCAAATCAAATTTTAATTTCAAATTTTAAAATCAAATTTCAATTTCAAATTTCAAAATCAAAACTCAAAACTACTGGAATTTTTTTTACCAATGGTTAGGTAATTTTGGAGCACAAAAACAATATAAAATATAATTCATTTTCAATTTAATCAATTTTAGAATTTTTTTTAAAATTCATTTTCTTAATAAAGAAATTTCCTAAAAAAAACTAATAAAATTAAATAATTTCTAATAGTTAAAACAATAAATTTTGATAGATAAAAATAATAAAACTTATGTCAAGTAAAATAATCAATTTGTTATTAATGATTAATTTATTATAATATAGTAATATAAAATTAAAATTATAAAGAATTTCTTAAAGAATTTTTGTTTGTTTTCATATTTCATTTTCTTATCTACCAAATAAAATTTTTTAATTGTCTCAATCAAATCAATGATTATGGTGAATTATCTTTTTTTAATAATTAAATTATAAAAAAATAAATATTTATTTTTGTTTTACTATTTTAATGATACTTGAAATGGCGATTTCACGAATAAAAAAATAAATATTAACGATATATTTTTTCATAATAAAATAAAACATGACAACTATAAGGTGAATTGTGGTTAAGTACTTTAAATATATAATTAAGTCAATAAATTTAATACTTTAAATAAGTTTTTATGATACTTGATATTTTGTCAATATAATCTTTATGTTTGAGAATTTTACATTATATACATATAATAATTTTAAAATTTAAGAAAATGCAAATTTAATTATTTACTTAATATTAAATCATAATAATTTATAGCAACAATAACAATTCAAAAATAATATTCTCATAATAAATTAAATATGTATATTTGGTTAAATATATTTATTTACATGTTTTGACAAGTAAAGTTATCTTAGGGCTAGTTTGAGATTACTATAAATTTTGAAAAAATCTGCTTCTATTGTGCTATAAAGACAAAAACTTTAAAAAGAATCAGTTTTGTACTTTATAAATTTTATTTTTAAAAGTACTGTGAATTTAAAAATCAATTTTGTGTGTTTTGGTAAATTTATTATAAAAAATATTGTAGTAATACAAATTACTAAAATGTACATAGTAAAGACTGATAAATAAAAGTTACTTTAATGTTTAATATAATATAATATAATATAATATAATATAATATATAAATATAATATATGCTTATTTAAAATAATTTATAGAGAAATATATATATATCATAACTAAAAATAAAAGTAAAAAAATAACAGAAAAAAAAAATTTCGATTTTAACAATTTTATTTCTCAATTATAGTTGAAATTTAAAAATTATTTGTAGTGTTAATTTTTGATTTTTTTAATTTAAATGGATATATTTGCTATTATACTTAGAAATAAAATTACTTTTCAAAATCAGATTTTAAAAAGCAACTCTTTTACTGCTTCTCAAAATCTGCTGTAAGATGGTATGATTTTGCTAAAAATGATTTTAAAAACATTTTACCAAATACACAAAATAACTTTTAACAGTTTAAAATCATTTTTACTTCTCCCAACAGTAATCCCAAATGGGCTCTTAGTGGTCGGGCTATTCGCTGTAGGGCTGGGCATTAAAATCTCCCGAATCCATGTGATTTATAATATTTCAAAATAAATAAATAAATTATTGCAGTGGCCAAACCTTTTTACTTTTATTTATACCCATAACTCCTAGCAACAATTGCTTATACCCAAATTCAGTAAAGGCTTGGACTTTTATTTTCAAAAGGCATCATTCAGCAGCTACTCTTATTTCATTTGAATGATTTGACAAGCCAAAGTGACTGCCTATATGAAATTAAGTACAACAAATTCTGAGAAATTGGAGACTTGATTGCCAATTTAATTGTTTTCAAATTGTTGAATATTTCAATCTTTTAGGTTACAGATGCTCCTCCTGTTCGTCGTCAACTTGTTGAAACTTCATTATTCTGTTGCAATGTTTCATTGATTCTCCAATATCTTTCTAAGCATAATAAACGGATCCCACATTTTTTCACGACCCCACAACAGTCTATACGTTCTCTAAACAGCTTTTTAAAATAGAATTGGATGAAGACCTTGTAAATGTGACCGAATGTACCCATACTAAACCAATTGTGAATATGTACCCCAAATGTGTGTGATCTTGGGAAAATTTGAAAATCCGATAATTTCTCCAAAATACAAAACTTATAAAATATAATAATTAGAATTTTAAATAATGGCAATATTGGCCAACATGTAACAATATAAGATAAAAAAACACAAAAATTTAATGAGATTCGATAAACATTACCTATGTTCGCGGGTACTTTAAATAATTCATTAAAATCAAATTGAAAGATAATATATAATTTAGGTATAATATACAAATATTCACAATTTTAGATGGACTCAAACGAAAAACTTACAGATACTTGGTGGAAAATTGTAAATCTTACAAAATGGGGTATTCAAATGAAAAACTCCTCATCTTCAACCTCAAAACCATATGTAACCCGATTCTCTCTTCAAATTTGAGCCTTCTCTTATTGATGCCATTACAAATGAATTAGAACTCTATTTATAGGCCATTTGAGGGCTAAAATTGTCAACAAAGTTCAACCAATTTAAGGTAGACACTTATGTCAATGTATGTTACCAACATTTTCTTCTTCACCAACTGTTGTCATAGTTTTATTAATGCTTTAAATTTCAAATTTTACAGCTTGAAAATGAGCCACAATTCTAACAATCTCCACCTTGGCTAATTTTCAACTTTAACTATATCTCTCAATTTGATAGTGTTTCTAGCACCATCATTGGTGCTATCTCAATATAAGGTAACTTGCAATAAGTTCAAGCAATACTTGAACTTTTTTGTAGGAATTGGCTTGATTAATATATCAACTACATTCTCCTTTGTGTGGACCTTTGATAAACAAATTTCTTTAGAGGTGATTTACTCTCTAATCTTGTGATACCGAACATTTATATGTTTTGACCTTACATGAAATACTTAATTCTTGACAAAAAATATAGCGCTTTGACTATCACTTTCCAATCAAGCAACATCTTGCCTGAAAACAAGTCCCTCAACTAAGCCCTTCAACCATAAAGCTTCTTTTCCTACTTCAATGGTTGCCATATACTCTACTTTAATAGTAGAAAGAGTAACTATAGATTGTAGGATAGATTTCCATGAAATCAATCCTTCGCAAAACTTGTAAGCATAGCCGGTCAGAGATTTTCTATTATCAAGATCTCTTGTATAATTTGAATCAACGTATCTGACTACCTTACTAGAAGTTGAATTTTGATCATACAACAATTCATAATTAATTTTGCAAGCAAGATATCTGAAAATCCACTTTACTAATGCTCTTTTCCTGAATTTGTCATGTATTTGCTGACTATATTGATTGCTTGTGAAATGCCTAGTCTAGTGTATACCATTGTGTACATCAGGCATCCTATAGCATTTCGATAAGGTACTCCAGCTATGTAATCCACCTTATCCTTTGTCTTCGAGCAAATATTTGAAGACAATCAAAAGTGTACTTCTAATGGGACCTTCACAAGTTTAACATTGAGCATACTAAACTTCTTTATAACTTTCTTCACATAGTTCTTTTAAATGAGCTATAGCTTTCTATCTTTTTTATCTTTGTTGATTTCTTTATCAAGTATCTTTTTAGCAGCTTCAAGATCTTTGATTTCAAATTTAGTACTCAACATATTCTTGAGCTTAGAGATATGGATTTATTTTTAGCAACAGTCAACATATCATCAGCATAAAGCGTTAGATAAATGAAAGAACCATCATCTAATTTTTTGAAATAGACACAACAGTTATACTCATAATGAGTATACCCATATGAACCATAAAAGTATCAAATCGCTTATACCATTGTTTGGGTGATTGTTTTAATTCATAAAAGGATTTCTTCAATCTACACACGAGCCCTTACTTGCTTGATTCTTTAAAACCTTCAAGTTGTCATATAGAAATTTGCTCTTCTAGCTCTTATGTAAGAAAGCAGTTTTTACATCTAGTTGCTCCAACTCCAAATTGCCACAATCAATAAGATAACTTCTATAGAAGTATGTCTCACCATCGGAGAGAAAATTTCATTGTAGTTTATACTTCTTTTTAGGAGTACCTTTAGCAATTAGTCAAGCTTTATTCTTTTCTCCTTCATTTTTTGTGATTGCTTTTTTCTTTCTAAAAATCAATTTGCACTATATAGCCTTCTTTCCCTTGAGTAATTTTGCCAGTTCCCAAGGATGATTCCTTTTAAGCGACTTCATTTATTCTTCTTATCATCATCCTTTACTTGAATTGTTTTTTTTTAAATTAGATGGGTTGTCGCTCTTAAAGAATAATGCAAATGACACCATATCTTCAAATCTATACCTTACAAGTGCTTTGGTGGTGTGCCTTTCTTTGTCTCTAACAAGTAAATATGGCTCTTCTTGGTGTTTTCTTGATCATCAATTAGGTCTTGATCTTTTTGTAGTGGAGTTTGTCGCTGTCTCAACTCCACCTCAGTTATTGATTTCCTAACTTACTGTTTAGTGGAAATCTGCTTCAAATATTCTTTCTTCAGCATGCTAGCTTTATCAAAAACATCTCTGCTGATGACTTTTTTATTTGATTCTAGGTCCCAAAGTATATATCTTTTATACCTTTTAGGTAGCTGAGAAAGATACATTTCTTTGACTTTACATAAAATTTCGTACATTCATCATGTGGTACATGCATGGTATACTTGATATCTAAATATATGTAAATTGGTGTAGTTGACTGGCCTGTTTTCAAACCTCTTCAGGACTTCAAAATTTTTTTCTGGACATGGGGACCGATTAATTAAGTAAACAGTAATGTTAACTGCTTTTGCCCAGAAATTCTTTAGTAGTCTTATGTTAAGCATCATGCATCGAGCTTTTTCCATCAATATCCTATGCATTCTTTTGTCCACTCCATTCTATTGCGTAGCCTTATTTACTATAAAACATCGAGTAATTCCTTTATTCTTATAGAATTCTAGAAAGAAACTTTCCCTTTACTCAGTCCCCTTGTTGCTTCTAATGTACTTTAATTTTTTTTCAGTCTAGTTTTCTACCCTAACTTTTCATTGCTTGGAAACGTTGAACTCCTTGAATTTGTGCTGTTGATTGTGCCATAACATCTTGCTTCTTAGAACATTCTAGAACCAATTGAAAACATATAACCGTAAGTGCTTTTTCCATCATCAATAAAACCAACCCATTCACTATCTACATAGCCAAACAAACTCAATTCTCTTTTAGGTTTGAGCCAAATATCAAAGTCATATGTGCCTTTCAAGTACCTCAACACCCTTCGACCAGCTTTGAAATGCACTTGACTTGAATTTTGCATAAATCTTGAAAGCAAACTGGCTACAAAAATAATGTGAGGTCTTGTTGCAGTTAAATATAATAAACTTCCCACAAGGCTTTTATAATTGAATGTATTAGCTTTTGCATCTTCATCAAACTTGGTCAACTTTTGAGTCACTATAAGTGGTGTGCTTATAGGTTTACAATGCTGCATTCTAAACTTCTTTAGCAGATTAATGACATATGCTTGCTGTGAAACAAAAACTCCTTCAATGGTTTGATAAACTTCAAAGCCAAGGAAGAATTTCATCTCACCTAAGTCTGTTATTTCAAACATTTGATACAGCTGCTGCTTGAAAACATTCACATCATCAATTTTGCTACCAATAATTAACAAATCATCAACATATATTGACACAATTAGAGTATCAATAGAATGAGATGTTTGGATGTAAAGAGTAGCATCATTACAGCTGCTCCTAAAACCAGAATCACAAAGGAATTCATCAATCCTGCTATACCAGGCCTTTTGTGCTTTTTTCAAGCTGTAAAATACCTTGTGCAGCTTGTAGACTTTGTCCTTCTCTTTATTAATTTTGAAATCTACTAGTTGCTCAATAAAAATCTCTTGCTTTAGGTAACCATTGGGAAATGTAGACTTGATATCAAGATGGAAGATTTTTCATCCATTTTAGCTAGCTAAAGCAATGAGCAATTTAATTGTATCAAGCCTGGAAACAAGAGCAAAAGTGTCTCTATAATCAGTGCTTAGCTGCAGAGCATACCCTTTCACAACAAGCCTTGCTTTATGCTTGTGATAGAGCCATCTGCATTAAACTTAGTTCTATATACCCATTTTACAACAACAACTTGTTTATGCAAAGGTCTATCAACCAATTCCCAAGTTTTTTATTTTTCTATCATAGCAATCTCATCTTTCATAGCAGTATTCCACTCCTCATAGTTGGATGCTTTCTAGAAGTTTGAAGGGTCAACCGCAGCAACATTACACCTTGCATACACATCTGATAAACTACATGTTCTTAGCACTGAGGAATCTGTTGTGCTTTAAACATCTGCTTCCTCCTCTCTATTCATCACTTGAGCAACATCTTTATATAAATCTAAGCTTTTAACTTAACTTGAAGAGGCTGGAACAATTTCAGCATCCGATTCTTGTTAATGCCATTTTAAGCTTTCATCTACTTTTACATCTCTACTAACAACAATTTTCTTATTCTCTAAATTAAAAATTCTGTACCCCTTTGCTTGACCGCTATAACCAAGGAAAATACCCTTTCTTACTTTTTAAGAGAGCTTATCTCTCTTGACATTAGGTACATGGACATAACATACTGATCTCAAAACTTAAGATGCCCAATAGAAGGTTTTGAGCTGCTTTAAGCTTCAATAGATGTTTTCTCATCTATGGCATGGGTTGGCAATTGATTTTGTAAGTACACTGAAGTGTATACAGCTTCTGCCTAGAACTTCTTAGGCAAGTTCTTCTCATGTAGCATGCTTCTTTCTATCTCGAGAAGAGTTCATTTCTTCCTTTCATACACTCCATTCTGCCGTGGTAAGTAAGGGATTGTTAATTGATGCTGAATTCCAACATCTTCATGGAATTTGACAAACTCATTTGAGATGTATTCCTTCCCATTATCAGTTTTCAACTTCTTCACCTTGAAACCATTTTGTGTTTCAACTAAAGACTTGAATTTCTTGAAGCAAGAAAATGTTTCAGATTTGCTGGTCATGAAATAAACTCATGTCATTCTAGTAAAGTCATCAACAAATAAGATGAAATACTCGTTCTAGTTTAAGGATGGAGTTTGCATAGGCCCACACACATCTAAGTGCACTAGTTCCAACTTTTTAGTAGCTCTCCACTAAGGTTGAGAAGGGAAGGGAAATCTATCGAGTTTTCCCATTTGGTAGCTTTCACAAACTTCATTACATATATTTACAGGAGATATATTATCTACCAGGCATTTTTCCTGCAAAAACTTCAAAGATTTGAAGTTTGCATGACCAAATCTCTTATGCTACAATCAAGACTCATCAACAACAGTTTTGCATACAAGAGAGGTGTTTGAGTGCAATTTAATAGTGAAGCTTTTATCAGTCATAGGTACAACAACTACATTATCTCCAAAAGAATTAGATATTAACACATGACTTATCTTTAAAAAATAAAGAATATCCTTTATGCATCATTTGCCCAACACTGAGCAAGTTCTGATTCAAATTAGGAACCAACAACACATCAATTATAAACTTGATCCCTTTTGAGGTTGGAATATAAATTGTACCTTTTCTAGTAGATTCAATGACTTCACCATATCCTAGCCTGACTGCAATTTTGACTGAGGTATCCAAAGTGTTGAAAAATTCTGAGTTTGAAGTCATGAATGTTTATCAAGAGCTTCACTTGACTGAACATCCATGAATAAGTGATCTTCAAGTTATTTTTCTTCTACTACATTTGCTTGCTGTTCTTGTTGGGTATGTTGTGGTGGGAAATGCTGATTTTGCCGCTTTTTTGGTTTGCAATGCTTCACAATATGTCTAAGTTTCTTGCAAACTCTACATTAAGCCTTCTTCTAACAACTAGTTTCATGATCATTAGTCTTTTTACAATGACTACAGGGAGGAACTTTTCCTTTCCCTGACTCCCTTTGTTTACTTCAACAGCTTTACCTCTATGGTTTTTATCACAAGATACTTTCTTATCATCCTTGGAGTTGAATGACTTTGTGTACTTGGCTTGAAAAACCCCCTCAAATTGGCTTTCTGATCTGACAAAGGTCTTTTGCTCTTGAACCTGTAACTTGCTGATCAACTCTGCAACGGTAAGGCTTTTGAGGTCATAAGACTCCTTAATAGCTGATACTTTGGTCTTAAACATTTCTAGGAGACTTATCAACATCTTTGATTGTCTCTGCCTCTTTCATGTTTAGATTCTCAAACTCTTCTTTGAGAGTAAGCAACCTGACTGCCTTTACCTTGTCACTACCTTCATTTTGTTCCTTCAATTAATCCCACACTTCCTTTCCTGTCTCAAGGGTCATGATTCTAGTGAAAACATGATCTGCCAAAGTAGAATGTAACACACTGATAGCTTTGTCTTTCTTAAGCAACTCTTCCTTATATTACTTCATTTGTGCAATGGTTGGGTTTGCTCTGAAACGAGGAGGATCTTTACCTGTCTCAACAGCATCCTATAAGCCTAAAGACTTCAAGTAAGACCTCATCTTGACTACCCAAATCTGATAGTTTTCCCCTGTGAACATTGGTACAGTAAGGTAGGAAGTGCTTCTTGAAGCCATAGCTCTCTCTCTGTGCTATCTATAACTCTCAAACACTGTTTTAATTCAGCCTTTCAGTACTCTGCTTCTCTTGCACTCACAATCTTGTGAAGAACATTCAGAGGCTCTGATACCATTGGTTAATACAACAAAGAAGTCTGTATCTTTTCATTAAAACCAGAAAATATATACACATAAAGGCATGACCTTTCATAGACAAAAAAAACTTCTTAAATCACCATCAATCATACCTAATATTTTGACTTTTACAACTAGGAAACACATTCCTTAAAACATGGATTGCCATTCCTTTTCAACTAAACTAACTAAGATTTAAACATTCTAACTTAATATACAAAAAGTACCAAAACAAAGTCTCAATACATCAACATGCTTATGCCGTATAATCCTGGGTACACTTTCTATTTAATTGTGTTTAAATGTAGTACAAAAGCTAAAACATAAAGTAGATTGATGATTGACATATTCTGACTTGTTGAATCGGGTATTACTTTAACATGTTAGATTCCATTAGGTGTGTGTCGCCATGGATGTCACTGCATGCAATGTCTATTACATGCATCTATTAGGGCATGAGATGTGTGACGATTTGAAGGACATAATTCATAGATATGTTAATTATAATGTCATTTGAGATAGATTATGGCAGTATGTATCGTGGTGTTAACATTATATATAATGGTTATTCTCTAATGCTACTATGATACATGTGGCCAATGACAATTCGTCCAACAAAAGAGCCAATATTAATTGGATAAGAGTGAAGGTGAAATCTACCTCCTTTTTACTTGTTATTTAGTTCAAGCTAATTTTACTTATCCATGTAGGCACCACTGCAACTGGGCAGTGTAAAATGCGATTATTACGTAATACGCTACATGAGAGACATCATACGCGATCCAACAATACTACCTGACGATTTAAGTAATTTACATTTTGACTTCATTTCCGCATAGTCTCTTAATAAATATATAAATTTTACCTAATGAGCTATTGTAATTTATATTGTGTAGATAGTTCAATGTTAAGGCATGTTACACCAAAGAGGAAATAGATGATGCTCGAGTTGAATGGGCAACTTATGTTTTAGACAAGTTCTGATTTATGTAGGTACTATATTTTCCTTCCAATGCATGCTAGTTTAGTGATGGACTATGGGAATTAAATTAATATGAGATGTGGTGGTAGTATATGGCATATATAAATTCAATTGAATGTTATGTGATGAACAATGCAGGAAATATGAAATAGCATGAAACTAACCTATTATGGGCTGTTGCCATCAATCTAATATAATTTTTTGTCTTTTTCGATTCTTTTTTGACAGGAACGTTGAGGATAATAATTTTTACACTAATAAATTTCAGGCAAGTATAAATGTAAACTTGTGATGGATATTGTTCGAATGAGAGAGATTAATAATCATATTCTGCATCATTCTTATTTGAATTTACTGTAATTGCACTAGAAGTGTTATACAAGCAGATTTGTGATTTGAACCAAAAATTGTGCTTGTATTGTACTAACATAATTAATTTTGTAATGTCATGTTACAATTTTTATTTATTCAGACCTTTGTTCAGGTTTCCTTCAGGCATGTTAATTAAATAGAATATAGATCATTTGGATACAATCTTAAAATGAGATATCACTACTAGACTATTATGTATTTAAAACTGTTATAAAACGTTTTAAAAACTCTTTTAGAACGTATTACAAACCGTTTCCTTTTGACGTGTCTTAAAATATTAAAAATCGTTCTCTTTTGTTATGATAAGAAGACTGTTTTTATTAGTTTTTAAATTTATAAGAAAATAGTTTTAAATAGTACTTGAATTTATAAGAGAACCCTTTATAACAGTACTTAAATTTATAAGAGGACGATATTTAATAGTTGTTAAAATTTTATAAGAAATTTACTTTTAATAATATTTAGATATATAAGAAGACAGTTTTTAACAATTATTAAAATTTTTAAAATTATAATTCTTAAAAATAACAATAAAAATGGTTATTATAACAACATTCAATTAAATAAAAATTAATTATCAAAAAATATACATATACATATATGTATATATGTATATATATATATATGAAATATATGTAGAGGACAATAATATCACTCATTAATTTATACATATGTGTATTGATCTTATTAATTGTTTAAAAATATATTAAACAGTGATTAAAAAAAAGTCTAAATTAAAAGAGTCCGTATCATTATAAATTACAAATATAAACAATAGCACAACAAAGTAGATCATGAATCAGAAACAACAGCAAGCTGACGCTAGATATCACATACATAGCTGTTTTATCCACTAATTATTATAAAACTAAAAATAGCAGTTATAAAAAAATTAAACAAGTATCTCCCAACAACAGTATATATTTACAACTTTATCAATAGTTAGGTGAAACAACAATAAACTATAGCAGAAACGGCTACAACAAAGTAACATTAGGAGAAGAAAATAGCAGAAAAATAAAAAACGTACAGCTAATAATATGAAGCAGAACCGACAACAAGCAGTTAAGCAGTAGGGAGCTTGGTAATTAACAAGTAGCAACCTTATCTTTCGTACATAATCTTTGCCATAATTTTAAGTCAATGCACTTATCAATTAATTTATGACTTAATAATTAAATTGAATAAAAAGTAGATCAATAGACCTATAACCAAATATATTCATCGAAATTCGTTGGGTAAAACTGAAAAATATAACTAAACTAAACAAAAGAATAAAAAGATACAATTATTTCAATTACAAAATTAACAAAACAAATTCAGTCCAATCTTTTCTCATCTCATCTATCTCTTCTTGTTTGTATGAGCATTTTTTTTCAAACTACATAAGATATTACACATAATGAAATTAAATAAAATAACATTAGAAGTCATGCATATTATAAAAAATTAATAAAATAAGTGAAATAATTGCAAAGTTATAATTCTAACCTTTTGTTGGATGGAAATATTTGGATCTTCAATAATATCTTTCATATACTTCATTACATAATACCCACACTCTGAATTTGTGGGTTGTTTAGGACACTACCAAAAATTTTTTAAAAAAAAATAATAAAATTGAGTATATTTTAATTAACATAAAACAACGAAAAAAATTGTTCAAATAACAAAAATCTAAATTATTTTCCTTCGGAAAGTCATATGAAGATGGTGTGTATATATATAGCATATTAGCATATTAGTTAGTAAAAGTTATACTAGTAGATCAATAACCAAATATATATATATATATATTATGACAGTATATATGTATCATGTATTGTTTTTTTCTTTTTAATGTGTAAATACTAATTTGACTGATATATGAAATAAAAAGATTCAAAGTATGTACCAATTATAATTATATCATTCATTGGATTATTCTTAAAGATGATTTGAATGATTGATGGGTTACTTCAATTTTGGACCTAACTCTAGTTTTAAAGAATTCCTAGTTTTCAATTCCATTCATTTAATATTTAATGCTAATTTAAATTGATCAATAGTCAATAATATATATTTTTTGAGACATTTGCAATAACCAATGATAAACCATTGTTTACCAATTGATATTTATGTTATTAATGTATATTTCCAATGTTGTCAAACATGTACGCCCTAAAAAAGTAAATAAAATATTGGAAAAAATCAAAGGAATGATGGTATCTATGTAAATAAAGAAAAAGGATTGAAAATAGTTGATGGTTAATTTTTTATATCCTACTTTACTCATACAGACATTAGAAAATGTTGGTACGTATAGTAGTAGGTTGTTGGCTCATAAAAAATATCCCCCCCAACCCCCCCCCCCCCCCCCCCCCTAGAATTAAAAAAAAAAAGAAGTTAAATATTATTAGGCTTTTCTTAAAAATATTTATTAAATTAAGTTTTGATGTATTGACAAATTATTTGTTCTAGCATTAGAATTGGCTACCATAATTTAAAGATCGGTTATCTCTGTCACTTATGAATCAAAGAAAAAAATTTCAAAAAAATAATCGATAATATAATTTTTATGTACTTACATTGGTTTTCTTCCTAATCGATGTCTTTCTTCCAATTCTTTGTGATTGAACATTGAACATTTTCATGGCTCTTTTTTTCAAAAAGAAAAACAAAGAAATGATAGAAAAAGGAAAACGAATATCATAAATTATGTCAAATGAACAGAAAAATTATATCTTAATGCAAATAAAAGTATTACAAATTATACTTATTAACAACTTGCTTGATGTCAGAGACAATTTATTTCGAAGTGAGTCCAAAAAATATGTGATGTCATTATATGGATCAATAATGACCAACATCCAGTGAAATCTATATTGATAGTAAAATATATATATATATGTATATAATAAATGCATTAGTTGAAATAAATTATACTCAACAATTAATAATTAAATATATAATCATATAACATAAGGAAAATACATACTCATGATAATATGGAGCAAAAAATATCTGATTCATCTTTGCATGTCTTATCCTTTTTGCGATTGAACGTACTCTATCAGCTTCTATTTTTCTACCGATTGAAGCAATATCATGTGGATTTACAAATCTAATCATGTCAACCAAATTTCTCTCTTTGATGTAATTGTATAAATGCCTAATAATAAAATAAAAGCTTTTGTTATTATAACAATAAATCTATACCTTTAATCCTCAATAAATAAGTTAAAACGATACATATTCATCAGGAAAATATTAAATTACCTTATATATACTATTATACAAGTGATTGATATGAGGTCCATGCTTAAAAACTCTTGAATTATACCTTGAGTAACATTCTCAACAAATTCTTGCCCAAAAATATTTTTTTCTATACTTACTTCAATAGTGTCACCTCAAAGCATAGCTTTATTGCCATATACACCAATAGATTTCGTAGAACAATATGATTGAGTTGAACATTGAACTTTGGGGTTTATAATTGGCTCCACTGATTTTGAGCTTAAATTGTTGAGTTGTTTGCTTGGTTCCTAAGTTGATGAAGCAAAATATTAAGAAAAAAACTATTATAAATAAATAATTGAGAGAAAATTACAAATTAAAAAGTAAATTACCTTATTAGTCAATGGTATAATAAGATCTCTAGGCCATGCGACAAATGATCCAATAGCATCTTGTATAGTTTCAAATTCACCAAAACAGGAACTGGTAAAGAGGCCAATGGAATTATTGCCATATGAATAGATACACATATATTTTCATTTACTGGAATTCCGTGTATAGTGGCTTTTGGATTATTTGTTGGCATAATTGCACCATGAGCCACTATAGTCTCTCTGTTGCTAATAGCAAGCTTGCATAATTTTACCTTTCAAATGTCACATTCATTTCATTAAAAAGATGTTATACAACAAGATACAAATATTATATATATATATAGTAAATACGTAAAAATTTATTACCTTTATAGTTATATCACCATTAGCTTGATATTGTACTTCCGTGTTTGTCTCATGACTAGTCACCTTGACGGTTGTATCACAATTGGCTTGATTAGAAGTCGTGGCTTTTGGGTTACTTGTTTTTAATGCTTCTAATTCACTTTGTAATGACTTCAACTTTTCTTGCATTTGTTGATTTTCCTCCAACATCCTCTTATTTTGTTCAATCAACAAATGTTGTTACTCTTGCATCATTTTTTGTTGCTCCTCAAAATAATGATTACGTTTAGGCATGTGAAAATAACTAGATGGAGTAATGGAATGACCTACTCCTCTAACACTTCCTGAATGCTCAGGAGTTTGTAATGCCATTGTAAGAATGTCATTATTGCCATCAACGCAAATATTCCTCAATTTAACTTGTTCCATAATTTTTTCCTACCAAAAGTATAGACAAATAGTTTTTTTTTTTTTTAAAGAATTAAGATGAAAGCCAATATAAATAAAAACTTTTAATGAAAATTAAATACTTTTTATTTAATTATTAATATAAATTATATATAAATAAGTGCAACATTAATAACAAATTTACAATTCTTTCTGCACATAATTTGACATTCTCATTATCATATTCTCCTTTCTTATTTTGATGAGCAAGCATCCAAATAATGGAACAGTCAATTTGTTCATCTGTTCCAAGTTCACGTATCTGTAGACATTCAATCCCAATTTGTAAAATACTTTACATTAAATAAATTGATCAATAATTTAAACACTAACCAATTCATCTTCCTTATTTGCATATCCAAGATGTGAAAGTCGATATCTATACTTGTTTTGTCTGTGCCTCTCTTGTTGAACTTTTCTATGGCTCTATATATATCATTACAATAATATAATAAGAATTTTAAGTTAAAATTAAATTAAATTAAATATAAAAAAAATTTAAATTAGCTTACAAGAAAATCTTCTGCCAATCTACTCTTTACAAATGATTGCCAATGTGATTGTTCAATAAATTTATAGTGTGTCGGTGGTCTTTTCAAACTAGTAGGGTCATTTCTGTGTGACAATATATATTTCGATATAAGACGATTTTTAAAAGCTTTCCATCTTCCTGCTGTCCTAGATAAAGCATTTTTCTTGCAAGCTTTATCAATATCAAATGCCATCTACAAACAATAGCATGAAATAAAAATTTAAAATAAATTAATTATTATAAAAAAATAATAACAAAAAAATGATAATTAAGAATTGACATATGTCAAACCTCAATGCAACTCCATATATTTTCTTTAAGTTCTTTTCGCACCCTGAACCACATGCAATATGGATTGGAACTATTGTACGTGCCAATACACCAATTAAGCTTCCTAACTTTTTTGATGTTTTACCTATTGGTTGACCTTTCTTATTAAATACAATAAGTAACCTATAGCCATCACTTTTTTCTTTTGTAAGCTCTGGCAAAGTCGTTTGACTTCTGCCATTTCTTTTCCTCAAAGAATTTTCTGGAGAAGTTCCTACATCATCATGGTTGTCTTCTTGGAAAAAGGTCATGATACTGAAAAAAAAAAAAACATGTGAGTAGTACTAGTAAAAATATAATTAATTCAGCACTTTAAGATAAAATAAATGTTACGTACTAAATAAAATTTAGGTTATGTTAATTACTAATGAATAAAATTTAGAATATTTTAATTACTAAGGTAATGTCTAAAAAACTTAAAAAATAATTTATATAAATATATTCAAGTTATAACCAACAGATTTATATTTATATTACTAACAATTATTTTAATAATCACAATATAATTATATCATTAATTGTATTAAGAGAGTAATCTCAATTACTGTTAACCTACCAATAAATGACTTCAAAAAAATAAGAATATTAACTAAATTAAACTAAATTAGTATTCTCACCACTGCATTATGAGTTTTTAAGAATCTAAAAAATAAAGCAAGAGGTTTACTTTATAATTTACGAATAAAAATAAAGCAAATTGTTGTTTTCTTCATCATAGCCAGCAAGAAACTTAGCAGCAAGGTTGCAAAAGTAATTACAAACAACGTTAAATTTAAAAAATAGTAGCATCTAGAGTCGGTAACATACATCAGTATTTGCTATAAAAAGCTAAAAAATCTACAGAAACAATTTCAAAACTTACATAGAGGACCAAGTTGCTGCCGTAATTCTAGAGACTAGTGATGAGAAGCTTATGTGCTCTTTTCCTCCTTCTACATAATTCTTGGCAAAATCTCAATGTTCTCAATATTCTGGATTATGAGTTTTCTAAGAATCTAAATCCTCCAATTGGTGAAGTTGAAGGCAGAAAAAATAAAATTAAAACAAGAGAAGGATTGAGTAGCAAGCAGTAAGATGTATAGTAGTACTTTTTGCTGGTGAGTACAATTGTAAGCATCAAAGAGAGTAGTAAAAGCATAGAAGCAAGGTAGCAACATAGAAAGAAGCTGAAAAATCTGCAGAAATATATATTTTTTTTAAAAAATCAAAATAATATATTATTAAATAATAAGGAAGTGTAGAAAAGACACAAAGAAGCCTAGAGGAAGTTATAAAATAATTGCAGGAGCAATATTGAAAGATGCAACAACCACAAATTAAAAGAAAAAAAAATGCGGAAACCACTAGCAACAGCATCAGTATCAGCAACTAGCAGGAGAAGGGAAGAATAAAATGCCAGTACTAGCAACAGGAATGGCACTTGAGATTGAATTCATCAGCAGGAAACCAAAAACGGAAAGCAATGGAGCAGCATATCAATAACAGGGCAAAAACAACAAGCAGCGGAGGAGAAAGATTGATTCCAGCAACAGTAAAAAACTTTATTTATATTAATTTTATAAAATTTTATTTATATTAACTAACTTTAATAATTTTGTTTCTAACTTTTTATTATCTTTCGATAATTTATAATAATTATGTTTCTAACTTTTTTTATTTAATTATTATTTATATTCAAATTTAGATCTCGGTTTTCAATGTGTAATTTAGATTTTTTTTTTATTTTCATGATCAATTTAATTGTTGTGATTATCTTTTCAATTTTTTTTTTATTTTGGTGTTTCTACCTTATGAGCTTGTATTTAACATCAAGGCTTTTAAACTTCTTACTCATTGTTTTATTTCATCACTTTAATCTGTTGTTTAGAGATTTATTTAAAAAAATGTATTGACTAATAATTTTAGTCAAAGCAAAGCAGCAGCAAAAGAGTACCAGAACAGCATGAAGCTAACAAATATATAGTAAACAACCACTCCAACAAGATTCAAGCTCTATCAGAAGATCAATATACGACTATAGCACAGCCCAACAATAGTGAAGTGTATCTATAATAACCTAAAACTAATTCCTCTTTTGAAGAACTTTTCTATATCATCTTAGTTGGTTCCATGGAAAAAAGCCATGATACTACAAATAATTTTTTTAAAAAAAAAGTCAGCCATGCTATTTAAAATATATAATTTATTCAACACTTCAAAGTAAAATAAATATAAATGAATAAAATTTATGATATCTGAATAAAAAAATGCTTAAAAACAAAATGAATAAATAAAAATATAAGAACATGCCTATTTGCTCATAATATTTTCAATCCAAATACCTTCACAATCTGCATGAGCATAGGTTGCATCATTCTCGCTGAATGAATCAATTAATTCTAAATTTGGTAATGAAGGAGTTAAACATTGATGCTCCATGATAATGTCACCTAACTCATCATTGTCATAGTCATAATCCTTCTGAGGGGGTACTTGTACAATTGACCATCTTGCATCAATTGGATCTTGTATATAAAATATTTACTTTGCTTGTGATGCCAAAATAAATTGGTCAGATTTATGCCCAATCTTATTAAGGTCAACTAATACAAAGCCTAACTCATCTACTTTGGTCCCACTACCACTATCCACCCAATCGCATTTAAATATTGGAATTTTAAACTTGTTATAGTTTAAATCCCAAATTTCTTAAATAACTCCATAAAAGGACATATTTGAAATAGTTGGATTTTTATCTTTAGAGCTTGCAATTTGCATACTATTCTCAATTATGCTTCTTCCACTGTTTTGATGTACACTTTGAACATCTCTTCCTTTTATATGGTAACGACATTTATTGACATCATAACCTTGATATTTTATAACTTCAAATCGTGATCCATGTGCTATCCACCGTAAGTTCTTTGATATATTATTATTTGGATGACTTAACTTATGAGCTATCTGCACACATATAAACATCATAAAAAATGGTTAATTTTGTGTAGATGATTTATTTCGGTGCCTTAATATTAATACTAAATGTTAGCTAGTACTTACTTTGTCACGCAACCAATAAATAAACGTGCGGTTGTGCTCATCTTGTAACCATTTCTTTCCTTTAGATTTTTTTCAATGCTCTAGCCTTAATAGCTCCATGTGTTCCCTAACATATAAAATAAAAAGTAATGTTAAATATATGGCTTTAGACCTAGAAATTAATTTTTAAATACAAATGAATGAAATTTTACAACTTACTCAATATATGGTTGAACTTCATTTTCTGTTTTCTAATACATATCGATGAGCTTGCTCCCATTGAATACGATTAATAGTCTCTGCCTTACCTCCTGATAGTGGCCTACCAACAGAATCACTTTTATAAGCTTGACCAGATGGGATTCCAATTGCATCCACATTAGATAAGTATTCTGTGCAAAACTCAATAGCTTCTTCTATAATGTAACATTCTGCAATACATCCTTCTGGACGATTACAATTCCACACATAACCTTTCAAAACTTTCATGAACTGTTCAAATGGGTACATCCATCGCAGATAAACTAGTCTGCATAGTTTAACTTCTCTAACAAGATGCACTGTTAAATGAACCATTTTATCAAAATATGACGGAGGAAAATATTTTTCAAGTATACATAAGGTCAACACAATACTAGTTTGCATCTCATTAACTTTTTCCATATCCATTGCCTTTTTGCATAACATATTAAAAAAGAAGCAAAATCTAGTAATTGCAAACCTAACATGCTTAGGTAACACAGAGCAGATTGCCGCAAGCAATAATTATTGCATCAATGTATGATAGTCGTGAGACTTTAGACCATAGAGCTTACAATCTTTCATTGAAACAACATTTTTAAAATTTGATGAGTATCCTTCTGGAACTTTTGCATTAAATAACGTCTTACAAAATCTTCTTTTTTCATCTATAGACATTGTGTAACATGCTGGAGGTAAAAGTATCCCTTTTGCTGTCTCTGTAGGTGCCAACTCATTCCTTAACCCCATCTCTTTAAGATCTAATCGAGATGCAAGTCCATCTTTGGTTTTACCTGGAATGTTCAATAATGTACCAACTATGTTATTGCACACATTTTTCTCAACGTGCATAACATCTAAAATATGTCGAATATGAAAAGATTTCCAATATTCTAATTGAAAAAATATTGACTTTTTCTTCCAACAACTTTCAGTACTACCATTAGAACTTGTAACATCACGCTTGCGTTTTCCTTGAGAAAAATGTACCCCTGCAATTTTTTTTAACATTTCTTCACCTGTTAATGGTTTTGGAGCTTTTTTCAATTCTTGCTCATCATTAAAAGCCTTCTTTTGCTTCCTATATGAATGATGTGGAGGAAAAAATCTTCTATGACCCATATAAGATATTTTTTACCATGTTTTAACCTGCAACAATCGGTTTCTTCACTGCACACTGGACATGCATAATATCTTTTCACTGTATGCCCGGATAAATTGCCATACACTGGAAAATCATTTATTGTTCATAGTAATATTGCTCTTAACTTGAAATGCTCTTTACGATATGCATCATATGCCGAAATACCTTCCTCCCATAGTTGTTTTAGATCATCAATTAGTGGCTGCAAATAAACATCAATGTTGTTTCCAGGTTGTTTGGGCCCAGATATCAATAAAGTTAGCATCATATATTTTCTTTTCATACATAACCACGAAGGAAGATTATAAGTTATCATCACAATAGGCCAACAACTATACCTACTACTAAGAGAAGTATGTGGGTTAATTCCAACAGCTGCAAGTGCAAGTCGAAGGTTTCTTGGATCAATAGCAAAATCTAGCCAAGTGTCATCAACTAGCCTCCATGTTGGGGATCAGAAGGATGTCGTAGTATACCATTAATTTCCCTCACATTAGCATGCCATGTCAAATTCTTTGCTGTTTTTGCACTTTGAAACATTCTTTTAAATCGAGGGATCAGTGGAAAATACCATAAAACCTTGGCAGGCACACCGTTCTTTGGTTCGATTGAATTCTTGTTAAGCTTCCATCTTGACACTCCACATTGAGGATATATAGTTGCATCTTGAAACTGTTTTCTGTACAATATACAATCATTGGGACAAGCATGTATCTTTTCATATTCCATGCCAAGTGCATTAAGTGTCTTCTTTGCTTCATACATTGATAGGGGCAACTCATTATTACTTGGTAACATGTCAGCCAATAATTTCAACAAATTAGAAAAACATTGGTCAGAAAATTCATATTTTGCTTTTAGGTTGTACAACTTTACCAAAGCATACAGTTTTGTATATTTTGTACAATCAAAATACAATGGCTTCTCACATCATCTAATAACTTTTGAAAAACTTCTGGATTACTAGTACAATCATCTTCTGCAACACGCACCATCTCTTTAGTGTTATCTATCCCATCATCATGGCCATAACAATCAAAACATGACTGCTCCACATTTGGTAAATCTGCCCCATAATCACATGACTCTCCATGCCAAATCCAAGTGTGATAACTTTTATCAATACCATTAAAAAATAAATGTTCTTTTATCTCCATAATAGTGTGCACTTTGAAATTGCCACACCTTATGCATGGACAATGTATGGCATTAGGATTCCTTGAATGACGTAATGCAAATTTTAAGAAATTATCTACGCCTTTTACAAATACATGCGATCTCCTATCATAGTCATCCAAGATTTATCCATTCTGAAAATATAATCACTAAAAGGTATTAATACACATTATTTCTAATTTATGACAATATATGTTTATATTAGAGATGATATTAAAGACTTATAGAGAGGACCAAATTGCTACCGTAGTGCTAGAGACCAGTGGTAAGAAGCTTAAGTGCTAGAGACCACTAGAGGAGAAAGATTAATTCCAGCAACAGTAAATAAATGCAGCACAACTAGCCAACATCAGTTCCCAGCAACAGCAAAGCCAAAAACCAAAACACAGCAGCAGCCACAAACAGCAGAAGCAGTAGCAGTCAAATACATAGCATCTACTAAAAAAAATTGTGAGTCAGAAAATCATTTGCATCCTTAGAGAACTGGCTGAAGATATCTAAGAGTAGTAACTTGAGAGAGCAACCAACAAAACATCAGTAGAGGAGAAGCAGAACAGCAATCCAGTTACAATAGCAGAAAACGTATCTCAGCAATGAAAAAAACCAGCAACATACAGTAGCAAGCAGTAATTAAAGCTGGCAAAACTATTGCAATGATGACATAGCAAAATCCACCAAAACACAATAATTTTAGTTTTAATTTTATATTATATTATTAATATTATAATAATTTTATTTATATTTATTACCTTTAATAATTTTGTTTTAACTTTTTGTTATCTTCTAATAATTATGTTGGTAACCTTTTTTATTTAATTACTATTTAATATTCAACTTTGCCTACCGAATTTTAATGTTTTAGCAAGAATATTTAATTAAAAGGCAGAAAGAGAGGATAGTTTATTTTTCATTGAATTCCAATATATAAACAACAAACATAATCAGAACAAAAAAGAAAAAAATAATGTCCTACTACTCATTGGCTATAATCATTAAATTACATAAGAATAAAATAGTGACAATTAATATTTAATATCTTTTACATGGTTATATTTTTTTGTAGATGACTAGAGAATTGGCCATTCAAAGCGAATTTAACTAAAAAAGACTGAATTCGGCTAAAAAATGAATACGTTCAGGAACCAAAACGTAAGAAAAGTATGGATCAAAACGCCAGTCACTAGACGACCTAAATGCAAAGCTGAGTGGACCTATTTGCAAGGTTTGAAAACCTTGCAAATAGGTCACTACTGTATCAGCGTAGCCGCGCCATGCATTCTGCGACAAGTCTGCACAAGAGCAAGTGGCATGGCGCGGTCACGCCGCTACGTGGTACGACGACGCCGCGCATTATGCCACCGTGCAGAATACATGGCACCGCCGCACCACCTAGAGGCACGACCGCGCCATTCCACCTGCTCTTGTGTAGCATGCATGGCAGAGGGCGTGGTACGGTCACTCCACAACAGCGCAGTCGCGCCACCTCTTCAATTATACTATACTCACTCCCTCACGTGTTTTTGGCGCCCCAACATCCACTGCAATCAATTAAAAAATGAAAGTTTAATTTATTTTGATGAGTGTATCAAAACACACTTATCATTTACTTTTTAATTTGTTTTGTTTGTTTAATCCTCTACCAACATCAATATTTAATTTTTTTTTGTTGCATTTTTTCAGATCACGAGAGAATTAGCCATTCATAGAAAATTTGACTCGAAAACATTGATTTTTGACTAAAAAAGAAAAACGTTCAAGGACGAAACCATAAGGAAAATACGGACCCAAACGCAAGTCACGTGCGGACCTAGGTGCAAAGATGAAGGGACCTATTTGCAAGATTTTCAAACCTTTCAGCTCAGCTTTTCAACAATTGTCTTTTTTTTTTTTTTTTTTTGGTGTACGTGGAGAATTTTTGCAAGTTGAAATCCAAACTAAGGGAGTTGGGGAAAAAGATGCAGAGAGAAACAAAAAAGAAGAAAAAAGAAAAGCAAAAAAAATTTTAAAAATGTAAAAACCAAAAAAAAAAAAAGGGACTTGCTTCTTGATATTAATGTCTAAGTAGGGATATTCAATCAAAAGGTAGAAAGAGAGAATAGTTTATTTTTCATTGGATTCCAATATATATACAACAAACATAACCAAAACAAAAAAGAAGGAAACAATGTCCTACTAATTAGTTATAATCATTAATTTATATTAGAGTAAAATTTTGAGACATTCTCTTTGTTCGAGTCTTCTCTTTTTAAAACAAATTTCCACAACTGTATTAAAAATACCTATGCCATGAGAAAGAGTAGGATGGCAGCTGCAGAGTTTGAAACTGCTATTATGACAGTTAAAAATAAGACTGCTTGTAGATGAGCAGAGTTGGGTGGGTTTATGCTTTGGCAGATGAATCGGTATGTTGAACTTGCAGTTGGAGGTTTGGATTTGTGCTTTGGCGGATGAATCCAAATATGTGGTATGTTGAACTTGCAGTTGGAGGTGTGGATTTTTGCTTTGGCAGATGAATCCAGATATGTGGTATGTTGAATTTGCAGTTGGAGGTAATAAGGTTCATGCTTGCTATAATGGCAAGCTCGTTTGGGGGCATACACCTTAGGTTAATGCCCACACTGTTGAAGGCTGATGAAACCCTTTCTTCGAGCACTTCAGGTAAAGTTTTGTGTGTTAATTTTAGAGCTCAAAATCAGCTAATTGATAATTTGTGAGATATTTGCTTACTTTCAAATGCATGTGGTTGGTTGATCTGTTTTAGGGTCTTGATTCAAGGAAAACAACTAGTATGTTTGCTTATGCAAGGTGCATTGGGGAGAAGTAGATTAATGGTGAGGATTGTTTCATCCCTAAGTTTTGTGCCGATCCTTCAAAAGCTATTAATAATAATAAGTTTTATTTTATAACACCTTAATAATTAAATATTTATTTACCTCTTATAAATAAAATATAATTTATTTGTTTTATAATATATTAATAATTCCATATTAATTAGATACCATAGAATAAATAAAATAAAAAACGACATTTTAGTCAATGTCTTTTATTTTTATGCACGCGCCCCATTTTTTTTGACTTGTGCTATCCTCTTTTTTTTTTACTTGTGCTGTTCTTTATTTTTCACTTCACTCATTTCTTTTTTCGTTAAATAAAAAATGACATTTTAGTTTATGTCTTTCTCCCTTTCCCTCTTCTAATCACAACAAATAATTAGATATATATTTAATAATATATCTATGTATATTATATATTTTGAACTTTAATTGATGATAATTATATAAAAGTAAAAGTTATAACCCTAAACTCTCTCGCTCATATTTTCTTTTTCTCTCATCGTCGTCGCCCTTATAGCCTCTCTCTCCCACTCCCTTCTTGTTTTTCTCTCTACACTCACTTTACTACTACTACTTACAAGTGAAATTAACAGGTATCATATGTTTAACTACGTAAATTTGATATTATTTATTTAATTATATAGTTATTTATTATTATTTTTGTTTATTTATTATTTTAGATATCATATCTACATATTTTGTTAATGATTTTTAATAGATAGATAATAGGACATTTTGATTGGTTTAATTTTTTATATTCGTAATATTTCATATCATTTGAGTTTACTAAATTTTTATTTTGAATTTTTCAGTTTCTTCTTAGGAAAGGTGCATTTGATCCAAATATTATTTAAGAACAAATATGCTGCCTGAGTTTAAGTTTGTTTTGCTAATTTACTGTTTTTTACTCTTTATATGGCTGTTAATTATTGTGATCATGATGCATTATTCAAGAGGTAAGATCAATTTACATATTATATATTACTTTGATTATTTTTAAATTTTATTTATTTTTTTTATTATCACTAAAGTTCGTTTTGTATTTCTTAACATATTTTACAATTTGGAAAAAAAATGCCCACTTAAGAAGGAACTGATGAGTTGTTCGTGTTCGATTATTTTTTGACTTCTTCATTTTATAAGTTAGTGCAAGTATGTTCTTACTTTTATAACTTCTATCTTTTTTAAATTATGTTTTTGCAATAATTAAAATTATACTTTTATTTATAAAAAGTAAACAAATAATTGTTATTTTAAGTTAAAGGGTAATAATTTTTAAACATTATCTTTTTGTTACGTATATTTTAATTATTTTGTAATGTTAATCTTTTTCAGTCAATTGTAAGGAAAAGAAGAAATCAGAAACATAAAATGAACAATAGTGGTGTCGGTACAGTTCAAAGAGTTGTAAGGATTTCAACAACTGATCACGATGCGACAGACTCCTCCAGTAACGAAGATAGAGAGTTCTCCCACCGCCAGAATCCAAGACGCCGCTTTGTGAATAAAACGTACATCAAACTCACTCCCAGTAAGAATAGTAACACTGCTGTCCTCGCCAATAACAAGAAGAGAATCTCAACAAATGCTTCAGTATGTTGACGACCAATTAAAAAGTTTCGTGGTATACGGTAGCGGCCTTGGGGTAGATGGGCTGCTGAGATTAAATATGGAGGGGTACGACTATGGCTCGGAACTTATGATATAGCTGAAAAAGCCACGAGAGTTTATGACAATGCAGCTATTAAGCTTAGGGGTCCTAACATTTTAACAAACTTCTCAACACCGCCCTTTCAGTGAAAAAGAGTAAGACCAAAGAATCCAGACAAATCAATAGTACAGAGTGATGAGTCTAACAATTTTTCAACTTCCACTTCTGTTCTCAATTTTCAGACTCATTCCAGCAAAGAAATGGCAAAAGGAAAAACATTAATGAAACTTGCTGATAAACCAACAACAATAATTCAAGAGTTTCAAGGAGAGACAACAAATTTATCATTCGATGTTTTGGAAGATAGTTTGTCTCAGGATATTTCATTTCTCGAAGAGTATTTCAACAACATTCCGACTCCAGACCTGTCATTTTTAGATGACAACATCGATTTTCTAAAATAATATTTAGTGGAGTACGGATAGTTGTTAACTAATAATACTATCATAGTTATATTTGAATTAGAAATTTGGTTTATTTGTAATTCATTCTCTATGTCATGAACTATCAGACTATGCTTTGCTGCATTTTGTACTTCTCTAGTTTTTGAACTTGGTCCAAGATAATTTTTCACAAATTCAGTTTATTATTTACATTCATGTTAATGAAATTTTATCGTAATAATGCTAGTTCAAAAGCTGTAATTAGTTTTATGCCAGCTCTAAATTTGCAGCTTAGGTCAAGAGTAAAGATTTGGATAAACCGTTGCTTGATCAAAGAGAATTTCAATCATTAGGGAATTCTACAAATAAATTTTAAATTTTAAATATTAATTAAAATATAAATATTAACTGAATGATTGTGTTTATTTGTAATATTTCAATATACATGTAGGAATTAGTGATTTGACATTATATTATAGTTATATAAATTTTAGATATAAATCTAATATATATGCATTCACTATTCAAAATCTACCATTATAGCAATTGATAAATTAGCAACAGATTAAAAATAAAAAATCACTGTTTAAAGACTGATCCAACACTATGAACAATATTCTTATTAACTTTAATGTCTAAGCAAGAATATTCAATCAAAAGGCAGAAAGAGAGAATAGTTTATTTTTCATTGAATTCCAATATATAAACAACAAACATAATCAGAACAAAAAAGAAATAAATAAAGTCCTACTACTCATTGTCTATAATCATTAAATTACATAAGAATAAAATAGTAACAATTAATATTTAATGTCTTTTACATGGTTACATTTTTTTGCAGATGACGAGAGAATTGGCCATTCAAAGCGAATTAAACTCAAAAAGACTGAATTCAGCTCAAAAAGGAAGACGTTCGGGAACCAAAACACAAGTCACTAAAGGACCTAAGTGCAAAGCTGAGTGGACATATTTGCAAGATTTTTAAACCTTGCAGGTCAGATTTGCATGGCGTGGCCGCCCCACTTAGTGGTGCCTCAGCGCCATGCATGCTACCAAGGAGCAGGTGGCATGGCGCGGTAGCGCCACTAGGTGGCGCAGTGGCGCCATGCCACCTGCTCTTGTTCGGTATACATGGCAGAATGCATGACGCTGTCGCGCCTTCTAGTGGCACTACCGCGCCATGCCACCTGGTCTTGTGCAGAATGCATGGCAGAATGTATAGCGCTGTCGCGCCACCAAGTGGCGCTACCGCGCTATGCCACCTGCTCTTGTGCAGCATGCATAGCAAAATGCATGGTGCTGCCGCACCTCCTAGTGGCGCTACTGCGCCATGCCACCTACTCTTGTGCAGAATGCATGGCGCTGCCGCGCCACCAACGGGCGCTACTGCGCTATGCCACCTGCTCTTGTGCAGCATGCATGGCACAGCTGCGGCACCTCTTCAATCATTAAGAGCGCAGCCGCGGCACCTCTTCAATCATACTAACTCCCCTAATGGGAATCGCTCACTGACTATCTTACTCAAGCAATAGCGTCATTAGTTAGAGAATTCTATGCTAATGCTTCAGTGAGCAGAGAGAATGACAAAGTATATGTTGGGGGCAAAAGGATTTCATTTAATTCTGAGGCCATTAACACCTTTTATGGCTTACCATCCATTGACGCAGATGAGGATTTGTATGACGCATTCAGAAGAGATGATGAAAATTACACTCAGATTATTGAAGAATTATGTGTTCCTGGAACACAATGGTTAAGGGGTCATGGTAGATACAGCAAATCTCTCACTTTCCTGAAAAATACGCTCAATAGATACGCCAAGACTTGGTATAAATTTATTTGCTCTAATCTCATGCCTACATCCCATCTCAATGAAGTTACATCAAAAAAAGTATCTCTGCTTTATTGTATTTGTGCTGAAATTACCATTGATATAAGGAAGGTAATACAAGATAGCTTGATTGCATCTATTGAAGCGAAAACAACGGGGGGACACACACACCTCTGTCTTATTACTGCCCTATGCTTAAAGGGAGGGGTAAGGGTAGAGGACACAGAGTTCAAGGTAAATCCGAACTCTAAAATTGACGGGATGGCAATTTCCAAGTTTAACTGCTGGGCAGGAGGTGCATCCGTCCGATCAGGCTTAGGATAAAAAGCAGTTCATATTGGAATAAGCATTTTCATTAGCAGTAACATACTATAACTTAATTCATGCATGTAGAAGGAAATAATATAGTCCTTTTTTCATTAATCAATCAAAATAATGTTACACCTTGACTCGGAGGAGTAACAAAATAATAAAATATAACAAATAATGTATTTGACTAAGAAAAATCATTATTATTTAAAATTTCACAAACAAAACAATATAGTCAAATGGTCTCTAATATCTAAAAAATAGAAGTCTTAGAATAGTAAACTATAATGAGTATTCATTCAGTAATGATAACTAGTTTTTAGTACATAAAAAGACATACATAGTATATAATGCATGATCATGGAATGCAACGTAGTAAAAATCATATTCATTCTAAAAGATGTGTATTAAAAAGCAATTTCAAACTTGTGTGCATCACAAAATCACTTTTAAACTTTTGCACATCATAAATTAGATATGATTCACTCGTTGATTGCTTTCTATATGTGGAGTACGAGCAAGTAGGACATAAAAATTCACACACAAGGAATACTCATGTCCAAAGGTAAGAGACAAACCTTCACTCTAATTATTGACAAGCCCTCCACATGCACAAATACATTGATGCGTGAATGCAAAGACATAGAAGTTCTAAGGTTATCCAAAGTGTTGAAAATTATACTTGATTTGGCCCAAATAAGTTTTGGGCTTGTAAGATTTGGGTCGAGAAAATCGTGAATGGTACAGCCTAGTTTCTATAAATTTGTAAAAGAAATATATAGATATTTGATAATAAAAATCTAAATAATTGTAGTAAATAACTAGATATTTATAGAAAATATATAGATATTATTAAAGATTTTTTAGAAGAAAAATTATAGTCATTAGATTAGAAGTGTGTTGAAATAATCTTAATCGTTAGTTAAGAAGATACCATACTATAAATAGAAGTTCTTTCATTATAATTTTGAGAAGTTTGTTTGTGAAGCCAAAAATTTGAAATGAATACTATTGTAAGCTTCTACCTTCTTCCTTATCCATAATCATTTCTGACAAATTTTTCTTCTTTTATAACCTAAGCACTTCACCTTGCAACAAAATGGTATTACAACTATGGTGTGAGTAACCACGGCAAGCAATAGAAATTCTTTCTTCCAAGTTCTAATGCTCACCAAAAGTAACTATGATAATTAAAACATTAAGATAAAGGCTTTGCTAAGAGCTTAAGATACGTGAGAAGTTATAAAGAAAGGGTTTGAAGTGCTAAAAAATAAGGTCACCCTTACTCAAACTTAAAAAAATCTTTTGAAAGATTTTAGAAAAATAGACAAGAAAACTCTTCATTTCATCTATCAAGCATTCGACGAAGATGGTTTTGAGAAGGTTTCAAATGCAATCACTTGAGAAGGTTTCAAATGCAATCACTGCCAAAGAAGTTTAGGATATATTTCAAACTTTATACAAAGGTGTCAAAAGAGTGAAGAAGGTACGTCTTCAAATTCTAAGAAGTGAGCTTAAATCTTTATATATGAAATAATATGAGATTAATTTTTGGGTAACTTTTTAGAATTTTGTTGGTTACTAATCAATTAAAAAGAAATGGAGAAAGTTTAAATAATATTCAAATTAAAATAACATTGAAACAATCTAAAATAGCACTAAAAGTAGCATGAAAAAAATCTTGGAAGAAATAAATATTTAAGGTTTCAAAACAACAATTAAATAAGTTGAAACAGCACTCCAAGAAACATGAAACAAAAAACTGGGTAGAAATGAACAATTTAGGCAGCTAAACAGCATTTAAGGAAGCTGAAAACAATATGAAAAAAAATAGGCAAAAATGAACATTTTAGGCAGCCAAATAACACTTAAAAATGCTCAAAACGGGACTAAAAATAGCATGAAATAAATCTGGCCAGAAATGAACAATTTAGGCAACCAAACAGCACTTAGATCGGCTCAAAACAACAATTCATTTGCAGTAACACGACAGTAAAAATAGCTGGGAAAATCTGGGTAGCAAAACAACAGGTAAAAAAAATTAGATAGCAAAATATCACTCAAATCAGCGAAAACAAAAAGTATTTGGATAGCAAAGCATATGCATCAGTTACAACAGCAGTGTGCTTTGAATCATTTTCACCAATACATCTAACACTCTTGTTTTGCAGCTTTCAAGTTTGATCACAAGATAAAAAAGACATGTCCATTTGCTTTTGTATATCGAAGTGAGGTAAGCAAGTCAACCCATGACGGTCAACAATTAAGGGCACAAGACAAATCTCATGCTACCAAGAATCCTAATAGGAAGGTAATTTTCTATGTTTATTGTTAGTTATCGTAATTTCTATTGCTTTATTTGTGTACAATCTTTAATACAATTAAAATTTGAGAATTTTATTTTCTTCATTTTCTACTTGTAGCCATGGTAAGGAAAATTGGGGATCATTCTAAATCATCTGAAAATCAAAATAATTCAGTCGAGCAATCTTATAATAATTTACAAATGCAAGGTGTCTCTGTTGATAAACATTCAACTTCTACTGATCAACATTCAGCACATATTGATAAATCTTTGCATTAACTACATTGTTTTTTTCAAAATATTTTTAACCATTTTTCATATGTTTATGTTTGGATGTATACAGAGAATACTGTTACTAAAAGAAAGACCAGGGGAAAAGCAAAGGGTTTGCAAAGGAGAAGGCATGACAATAGAAGTCTATGATATCAAAGGTTATATATGTTATACTAATTTAGATGGATGGATTTGGTAATAAGTATTTCTCACAATTATTATATAATATAAAATCTTTTAGATCTCAGGATTGTAACTACAAAGGCCATACGTAATACAGGCGTTCTATTTAAACAACAAATTAAAGGACATTGGATATCTTTTTTGGCGTATCTAGAGCAAGAACTTAAAATATTGTTTGGGCAGTTGAAGGGTAGGTTCAAATGTGATGTGGTTCAAGGAAGAGTTAAAGGTGGCATTTCATTCTCATTTTCAAACTTGATTTAAAGACTAGATGAAGTCAATTAGAGATGGAGTCTTTAATAAGTACAAAACAAATGGAGAGCATTATGTTAACTGCCTGTCAAATTCTGATCCTTCTATATGGATACAGCTAGTTGAGAAGTGGTTATCTGATAAATGGAAGGTATACTTCCTATGAATCATTTTATTTGTTCCCCATTTGTCTTCGTGAATAACACAACTTAGTTATTTCTTTAGTTTCTGTTTGTAAGGGATTTATTATGCAAAAAAGCTGTATGAAGTAAATTTTTACCTTTACTATTATTCTTTAAATACATTAAAATTTTATAGTTCTTAACAATTATTATAATTCTTTTATATAGAAAAATAATAGCGAAAACAAAGCAAAACTTTCTAAATCTTCTGTCACACATACCGCTGGTTCAGTTTCAATGATAAAAAAGAGAAAGGAATAAGTAATTAATTATGATTGTTGCATAATAATTTATTCTTCTTCCATATATTTTTTTTAAAATATTTAATTTCACTTTTAAATTTCAATTAATGTTTATTTAATGACTATAATTTACTATATTATTGTTATTATAGTTTTTATTTATTATTTTTTTCATAATTTGATCAAACAAAGATTAAACCTAGTCTAGTAGATTGTTTTCAAAAGTTTCATGTACAAAAGGATGGAACTTACCTTTTGAAAAAAGCTAAGGAATTGCATGTACGTTATCTTGGCTATTTAGAAATTTAAATTTGTGAATTACTGTTATTGAATGTGTATACTTATTATTGCAATCAGATATTGATAATTCTTATGTATTGGGAACAAATGATATCAAAAAAGGCAGAGCTAGGTGAGCTAGGTGAAAACACATTGAGAAAAAATTGGGATATTTTTCTTGAGATAATTGGAGGTGTTAAGGATAGTCAAGGTTTTGGAGGCCTTAAGACTAATGATATACATGGTTCTACTTCATGTTGACCATGCAATGTATGTTCCATGTAAAATAATTTAATGGTATAACTATTAAGACTAATCACCTTTAATGGTATAACTATTAAATTTTTAGTTCAATAAATGTTCATTTTTTCTTATATAATCTTTTAATTTTCTAATATTTCTATGCAGAATACAATCCAATAAGATTCAAACGCTCAGGATGATAGTGATTTTGACATTTGATGTTCGTTTGTAGTATTTATGAAAACTATTGGCTAGTATAGTCATAAGATTTTATTTTAATGAGTTTTTTATGGTTATATTCAGTTGATGAATTACTCCTTAAATATTTTAATGATGTTTAGGAAAATGTTGAAAATTACAGTTTGTTTTTGATAATTACGTGTCAAAGATATTACTTTTGATCATTTATTTATTTTTTTTGATTATTTGACTCAATTGGTGAAATTAAAATTTTTGAGTGCAAACAATTATTTGTGGTTGTAGTTAAGCTATTCAAATTGATTTACTTTTGACAAAAAAAATGTTATGAGAACAAAAACCATTACTAATTGTTGATTGATTATTTACGACTATATTTTTTAATTAGTAATGTTACGTTTATGACAACAACTAATGCATTTTCGACATTCCAATGCCATTGTAATATTATTTATGACAACTAATTTATTAATTGTGATTGGTATAACAAATTAATAATACAAATTTTTAAATAAATTTATGTATTTACAAGGCTTTTACAGCCCTCACAATTAATGTTTTTTGATAGATTTTACAACAGTGAGATGTCATCGATAATATATTTGTTTTGACCATATTATTAAGTCAAAAGTAAAATAATTTTGAGCAAATTAATTGGTTGCAAAAATATTAAATATTTCCTACCAGATTGATTGCTCACAAATAATATTGGCTCCAACTTCATAAATTGGTTGCAAATATATAAACTATTTTTCAATACCTCACTAGGTTGCAAATTGGTTTGTTATTGACAACATTTAGTGGTCGAATATACGTTTGGTTGTATATTTCGTTTGACTAACAAATGATGTTTTCAATGTAAATATTTTCAATTTGTAATGAAAAATAACTATAAAAAATAATTGCAAGTAATTAGTTATAAATAAACCTTTTCTAACTAGCTCCTTTATGACCACCATCGATGGCTAGTAGCAATCAAAAATAAATATTTGTACCAGGATTTCACTTTTTGTGATTAAATAACTTCTATTAGAAAAACACATTTGTGATTAAATAAATATTCCTCAATTCACTTCGAATCACTTGATTCTCAATTGCACATATCTCTCTCAAGGGCTAAGCGAGAATCATAATAAACAATAAGGGAAATAGATACTCTTCTTATGTTTGTAAAAATAAATAAATACCCATTTGAGGCTTGGGCAAAACCTAATGCCCCCTTCCAATTTTGATAAATAGACAAGTATCCCGGACTTTTATTTCCGTACTGATTACATTATTATCATTTATATCTCTAAACTTTAGAACAATAACAAAGTAATATATATATTTTTCACGTATAACAATTAAGTACCTATTTTAATATTTTTTTTACAATATTTTTTTAAATTATAATAATTTAGTCTCTATTTTAATGCTTTTCACAATTTACTAAGGACTAAATAATTTTTAATTATTTTAATAAAATGTTATAAAAAATACTATTATTAAAAAAATTATAATAATGAGTTGATCAAGCTTATATGCTAAAATATTTTTAATCTTTTGCTTTTACTTTTTTTAGTAATAATTTGATCATATTAAATTTATTACGTTTTCTTAATATAAATTGTGAAAATATAAATAAAAAATATAAAAAATAAGAGAATTTAATGTCATTTTTTAATAAAATAATAATTAAATATTTTTTATTATTGCTAAATAATATACTTTAATTTTAATTAAAATTTGGCAAAAGAAGAGAATTTTCGTTCTTATTATTTGTAATATATATAACATGCATTTGTTCTTCATTTTTTATTTATATTTTTATTACTTTTTAAAGAAAATATAATAAATTTAATATAATTTTTTAAATAGATATATTATTTCATTTAAAATTTTCATAATTAAATATCAAATTATTACTACGAAAATAAAAGAAGAATTTAAAGTATTTTAGTTGTTAATACAATATTTCATCTCCTGGTACTAATTAATAAATTTTTAGGGTTTTTTGTGGGAAAACAACCAAACCATTTTTCTTGTTCTCCCTCCCTTTTTATAGGTCCCTTACCTTGTAGAGTTTTGTTTAGTCACTAGTGTCTGATTTTAGGTAGGATTCTGAGGTGCACTTAGGATCTAATAGGATTTAGGATTTTGAATTTTTCTTTCCTTTTCATCTTTTGATTTAAATTTACTGAAATAAATTGTAAAAAAAATTATTAGGCTTAGATTTTGTTTGGGCCTTTTTATGTATTCTTATTTATATAACCCAATTTAGTTGAGTTACTTAAAAGAAATTGTGGTTGGGCTTCATACAATGTTTTGAAGATTATCATCATCTAAACTAAATTATCAAGCCCATCTACAGGAGTCCCTAAGTTTGAATTTTTTATGTAGAAAAGAAAAAGAATTTTCTTTTAAAAAATTGAAACTTAAACTGTAGGCCTGGAGTTTAAACTAATGTAGCGAGCATTGCGAATGCAGCTAAGTTTTGACCTCCTTTGGGTTTTATTCTTATCCTTCCTTTTTAAATGTATATATATATTAACATCAACCATTACTTATTTTTAAACTTATAAATATATATAAATTCATAGTTACTACTATTGCATCATCATGAGAATACATTACATCTATCTCATCTTTATCTAAAAAGAGTATAGGTGTGGAGAAAGTCTTCTGTCATTTCTGTGTCTATATGTTGAAGATATTGGTCAAGTAGTCAGGTCTAATCAAGTATGTAGAATATTTTTTTCTTGCATTATTTGAGTCTCTAGCTAACGTCTGTCTTCCAAATATTACCATGGTTTTAAGGGGGGAATATTGATTCTAATCTTTTTTCTGCTACCCTTTGGTTGCTATCTATGAGTCTAGGTACCCATTTATGATTAATGTCTCAATATGACATATTGGGCTAATGCACTCTTCCAAGATGTGCCCATGGTCGTAATGAAACAAGTATCGCTCATTCTTATTTCTCATCTCTGAGGGTGACATCATCTTCCTTGGTTCTAATGATAAGCCTTGCTATTTGATATCTTCTAAAATCACTTCAAGTAGGGCATTCAAGGGCATAAATTCAGTATCACCTTCTCTATGCATTATTGTTTTAGTAAGGTTTATATCTTTATACTTCCAACTTTGTAGCGAAAAAGCTTTTCTTTTCTCTGTATCTGACTTCCCTTTGTCGGGATCTCGAGAAGCTCAATCCTGATTGTTATAACTTGGCCTTCGGTGAGATCCTATTAATGTCCATTCTTTTTTTCCCCAAAACTCTGAACTCAGGTTTCTGTAGTCTTTAGGTACTCTTTCCTTGTAAGACTCGTCGACACAGTGTTCACAAGTACAGTCAGAATTATGGGTAGTCAATCTATACATACTTGTACACTCTTCTTGTTGCTTTTTCTCCCTCTCTTCTTGCTCCAATAGTATTCCTTCTTTTGCCTTCAAGTAAGCTTTCTCATAGATATTTATTGATGTTTTCCTTATTTTAAGTGGCAACCAACCTATTCTAAGTCCCTTTCGTAACCCTTTTAAGGCTATATCTTGGTTGTATATACCTAAAGCCATAACCTCTTTATTATAGCGATCAACAAAATTATTCAAGCTTTCTAGTTCAACTTGCTTTATTAGCAATAAGCTTCTGAAATCTTTGGCCAATAAGCAAGCTACTCAAAATTCTTTGACAACCTCTCGAGTGAGTTGTGCGAAAGAAATAATGCTTTCAAGCTATAACTTTTGATACCACGTCCTTGCTTGTCCCTTTAGGGTGAGAGAAAAAGGCCTACAAATCTCTTCTTTTGTTAAACCTTGAATGAAAATGATCTCCCTATATCGCTCTATATGAAGCTTTGCATTGTTGGCCCGATATACAAGATAGTGTTTGGCATTCTGAATCCTTTAGGTAATCCTAAATTCATGATCCCTAAACTCAAAAAGAAGGTGACCGCATAATCATTCTATTTTCCTAAAGTGTGATGTTGTTCCTTCTTAACTTTTTGTAATTTGCTTTCGCAACTGCTTGATTTCATCCATTAGGGGTGAATCTGACTCTTCCTTCCCTGAGTGGATTTCTCTATATTTATGAGTGCTAACCTTTTCAACCATTATGTCTGCATTTACTACATTCCTAATTTTGTTATTATTTTCCTCGACTCTGGTTTTTTCCTGGGTTCTTGACTTCCCAACAAGTAGATCTTGAGTGTTTTCCTGAATTCAACTGAGTGCTGATCTTTCGCGATAGGTCTTGAGATGCTAGTATAGGTGAAGCTTTATGTTGTCTTTCTACGATGTCCTTCCATTTTTCAATTAACTACTGCATGTTAGATATTGTTTAGCCCTATTCTTCTGTTTTTTTATGGAGTTCATAATTTCGTTTTCTTTCTACCTCCAACATCTCTTCCAAATGATGAATTTCTGGATTTCCATTGTCTTCTCCTCCTTGTACCATATTTTCTTGCTTCTTTTATTTTTCCCTATTCCATGACCTACTTTTCTGGCTTTTCGTTCTTTTTTCATATATGGCGGTAATTATTGATATTAGATTTCGTCTCCTAATACCAACTAATAAATTTTTAGGTTTTTTTGTGAGAAAATAACCAGACACCTTTTTTTCTTCTCACCTCCTTTTTTATTGGTCCTTTACCTTATAGAGTTTTGTTTGATCACCAAAGTCCGATTTTAGGATTTGGGATCTAATAGGATTTAGGATTTTGAATTTTGCTTTCCTTTTCATCTTTTGATTCAAATTTATAAAAGTAAAATGTAAAAAATTTATTGGGCTTAGGTTTTGTTTGGGCCTTTTTATGGATTCTTTTTTCGGAACCCAATTCAATTGAGTTACTTAAAAGAAATTAGGATTGGGCTTTATGCAATACTTTGCAGATTATTATCATCTAACCCAGATTTTCAAGCCCATCTACATTAGTATATAAGTTTGAGCGAACTTATTATTAAAAAATTTTTAATAATAATATTTTCTTAATTTTTATTGAAATAATAAATTAAAAAAATTATTTAGTTCTTAGTAAATTATAAAAAATATTAAAATAGGTATTAAATTGTTATATGTGAAAAATATATATCTTATTTTATTATTTTTTAAACTTTAAAAATACAAATGATAATAATTCAAATAACAAAAATAAAAGTTAAGAGGGTATTGTTTATTTATCTAAACTTAAAATGCATATATTTTTCTCCAAACATTAAAAAGATATCTATCCATTTTTCTAAACATAAGCGAGATATTTGTCAATTTCCCTTACCAATAATACATCCGCAAAATTAAAGTAACAAAATGAAACTCGGACCATTATCCCCGACAACCAATGTATATGGTAAAACGTAGATTTGTCCATGGGCGTTCGAATATGCATGCTAAGCGCAGAGTATGTATAATTGGCAGGTTCCGCTATACCTATAACCTGCTCGCTTTTGTAAATGGGGATTCCACTTGGGAGACATTGACAATTGAGAGGTCCCGAATACTCACTAACGGAAGGTATGATTATGGACAAATATTAAAGAGACCTCTTCGTCATTTTATGGATAATATCAAATACACCCCTCCATGTTCAACAATAAATACACGTTATTTCTTACAATTATACATACCCGAGAGTTTCTCTTCTCTCATTCTCCTTCTTTCTCTCTCTCTAACTATCTTGGGTGTGTTAAAATACTATGCACCCCTTGTGCTTTATGTAATTTGTAATTATGACTAAAATAACTATTACTATAAGAATGCATTGTGATTGCCACAATGATGAAACTTTCACATCAGAAAATAAGGAGAGTATGTTATGTTACTCTTTATGATGTTATCTTTATGAGTATGCTTTGTGGTTGCCACTAATTGGATCTTTCACAACAAAAGGTAAGGATAATATATTATATTCGAAGGTCACATGAAGGGTGCAAAAGGTTTAATGGTAACCTTATCAAAACATGAAATTTTGAAGAAATTAGAACATGAGATTCTAGACTTAAAATAATTATTTGTATGTACCTGAAGTTTTATATACAAATTAAATGGACCCGAAGTTCCATGAAATTATTACATATTAAAACTTGAAATTCTGAAGATAAAGTTCACCTTGGCTGATTATGTGTATTAGAAAATTTTGTCAAAAATGTTATAAATGACCCAAGAAATTTGGATTTAAAGTAGGATCATTGTGACCCCTCTAGTCTTTTTTTGAAAATTTTTTCAGTATACTATTTATGTTAAAGATTAAAATCCCGCTATATCCGTGAAAGATTGAAGTGGATCGAAAAGAAAATTTTGCTTAGGTTCCCCTATTAGTAAGTTTTGTTATTTTTATTTAAATTTTCTGCAGGTCTTGCAAATAAGTTCTAAACATATATTCTCAATATATTTCATAGGTTATGTTGAAACGAACTTTCATGTTATGAGCCCTAAAGGAAGAGGAAGATACCCTGAACAATAATTGAAAAGTATGATTCCTCCTTTTATCACTACAACTACTAATGGAACATAGTTTTCTAAACTAAAGATATGAATGAAAAATTACAAATTTAATGCTGAATATAGTTTAACTGTATGTATGGTTACTTCAGAATTGAAATTTGAATATTAATATGATAATTGCTTCATAATCTTTAACATTCACAAAAGTGAATGGAATTATAATGAAAGTTGTATAAAATGGTGAAAATTTGCCCCTGCAGTGGCCATATATATAATTAACCACAAAAAGTGGAATATTTATAATGTGGCAAATTTTGTAATAACTTTGTATGAAATGACATAAAATGTGTACTTGTAGTACACTAAATTATCTAATGAAGCCCAATTAGACTCCTATGAAAATAAAGAGAACACTAAGACTATTTTATTAATAATATTTATTTGCTTTTCCTTTAATTGATTATATTTATGTCATTTATGATTCAATTATTGCACTTTATATATTTTGTCTCTTATAACTCTTTTGTTTGAATGAATTCTATATTATATGCTTTTACTATTTTGATAAATGATGTTTATTATTTGTTGTACGCCAAAAGCATGATATATTAATCGATTTTAAAAAGATATTATTTCATGAAAAGATGAAAATTGAAAAAAGTATCCTGTTATATATTATGCTTGAGTATGTGGCCCTTGATGAGACTTAAGAATGAAATTAGTCTATTGAGACTAATGTCATTGATGAGGTACCCATGAAATTAGTCCTTGCTGAGACTAATGCCCTTGTTGAGGCACCCATGAAATTAGTCCCTACTGAGACTAATGCCCTTGGTAAGGCACCAATAAAAATAGTTCTTGATGAGGCATGAATGAAATCATGGTCCTTAATGAGACTAGTGTCCTTGATGAGACACTAATAAAATTATATGGTCCTTGATGAGACAAATATCTTTCATGAGATCAATGTTCTTAATAAGACATAAGTGGAGTTAACTTATGAGTATATGGCTACTTGAGACACAATAATGAGATCTCTAAAGATACCCTAGTAGAGGCAAGAAATGATGAAAATTTTATACCCACTTGAAAGTGTGAAATTAAAAAGTGATGTCATCAAAAATGTTTTTGTAGTGGCTAGTAATGATGATAAGCCACAAATAGTCAATGAATATAAAATGAGGCATGACTAACCCAAATGAAAAGAGTTATATAGATACATTCTCTAGCCAAACTTGATGTTTTGGACTAGTAATCCAAACCAATTAATATATTATATCCTTAGGTTGTAAATGGATATATGTGAGAAAAAGTAATAAGCAAAATGAAGTTATGTGATATAAATCACAACTTATTATGCAAGGTTTTTCTTAGAAACCTGACATAATTAATATAAAGAAATATATAAGTATATATGTATAGTCATTACGTTTACATTTCTAATTAGTTTGGCTTTATAAGAGAAACTTGGCATCCACCTCTTAGATATGGAAATGGCTTATCTTCATAAGACCCTTTAATATTTAAGAATCCCTGATGGATATAAAATTTTTTAAGCATATAAATTACTGCATCATAGCTTATATTCTATAAAGCTACATACATTTTGTACATGTGATATAATTGCCTCATTGAATATTTAATGATCTTTTTATGTCCTTATATTTTCAATTATATATGTTGACTTGCTTAATAGTAGTATATGTTGATAATATGAATATTGGCATTTCTATAGGAATTCAATATACTACTAAATATTTAAGGCATTTAATGAGATTGTTTTATTGGTAAAGTTTTTAAGAAAACAACATTAAACATGTTCAACATCACTTTTACGTTTAAACTATATTTTTGCATTGAGATTTTTATGCCGCTGAATTTTTCTTTAATGTCAGCAAAATACAATTAAACTGATGAAACTTAAAAGAGTGTTATGATAGTGATGGAATCCAAGGGCAAGTATTGTAAATGTGGATTCCACCGGGGAGACATTCACAATTGGGAGGTCCCGACATTCACTAATGGAAGGTTTGGTTGTAGACAAATGTTAAAGGGACCCCTTATTATTATATGAATAATATCAAATGAACCGCTCCGTGCTCAACTATAAATACCACTCATTTCTAACATTTGTACGCAGCCGAGGGTTCCTCTTCCTTCATTCTCATTTTCTCTGTCTCTAACTATCCGGAGTATGTAAAATTAGTATGCACCCCTTGTACTTTCTGTAATTTATAATATAACTAAAAGTCTTGAATATTTATATTTGAGCTAATAGTTCACAACAATCGAATTTGATAAACAATATTGAGCCGACAATAGAGAATGCAAAAGTTTACAACAGCAATATATGGGATAGACAAACAAAATACAAACGAAAAGAGAGGAAAAAAATTAAAAAAAAAAAAAAAGAGAAGAAGAGAAGAAGATTAAATGCGCCATGTGTAATGCACTTAGCATTGCATTTATATAACAAAGTGTTAGCGCGTTTCATCATAACCGAAGGTGGATGGGTGAATAAAGCAAAAGACACATAATCACCAACTTCATTCATGTATATCTCTGCCTATGTCAAAAGCCAAGGAAGTAATTATGGTTCCATGTGCGTGAACTCTTGCATGCATAGCTTGCCTTCCCGCAAAAAAGAAATAAAATATTTTCGATTTACCGAATAAGCGTGATCACGACTAAGTAATCATTACTCTTTCAGCAATAAGCATATAAATTAAATATATTCTTTGCCACATTTTCATGCAAATTTAAGGACTGACCATACGTAAAGAAGTATAAAATCCAAGGAATTACAATTTCATATGCATGAACTCATGCAAGCATGGCTAGTTTCTTTACAGAAGAAATAAAATGCTACCAATATACCAAGTAACCGCGACCATAATTCATTAAATAAGACCCCTTCATCAATGACTATGCAAACAAACATACTCTTTTTTATGAATGCATGAGAATTATTCATGCCTATGAAAAATACAAACGCTGAGGAATGAATTATGACTTCGTCTGTGGAAATCTATATATAAATCATGGATTTATTTGCAGAAGAAATGAAATATTTACAGTTCACCGAAGAACCGAAATGGACAGTAAATAATTCTTGTGGAAATCATTAAAATATTTGGTTCTGGTAATATTGAAGTTTTGATCTGACAAACCAACCTCACATGTTCTCAAATATTGCTCTCATCATCAAGAAAATCATACATTATACACCGACGTACCAATTTGATCCTTAAAAGGGAGTACAGTATACCCTAACTATCAACTATAGTTTTTAGTTCAGTGATAAGCACTTAACCCAAAAAGCTCCCGCAAACACACAGAGTCTGAATCAATGCCACATACTATATATATATATATATATAGAGAGAGAGAGAGAGAGAGCAAACATGCACGAATACGGCGCATAGTAGGGGGATTTTATCTAGGATTAGAGAATGTTAATGATACAGCAAATCAAGGCTGATTTTACCTTGATTTGCTATATCAATTTATTTAATTATTTATTTTTCTTTCCTTTCTTTTCCTCTGATTTGTTTCCATATTTGTTGTAATTAATTTTATAATATTTCTTACCTTTCTTATTACTCTGTAAAGCCAATATAAAGGCTACCTTTTGTACTTTTTCAATTCAAGAAATATAAAACATATTTCTTCACATGATATCAGAGCAAAGTTTTTCGGTCTTATTCTCTTGATTCCTTTGGTTCATTTAGTCCTTGTTTCTTTCGGCCTCAGATTTTGTGGCCTACGTTTCCCATTTCTGGCCATATTCAGTCTTGGTCAAAGTCTAGTCCACACAGCATCTTCTCCTTTTCGATCCGATCGTTTTCCGGTAAGTGGGTCACCACCACTAGTCTCATTTGCTTCCCCATCCTTAATTCAGTGTTTCTTTGGTCACCATTATTATTTTTCGGCCACCGGTTAGCTGATAGAACTCACATCCAATTCCGTACATTGGTAATTTCTTTTCTGGTTACTGTCTTGTGCTCAATTTTATCATGGATAAATTAGATATTTCTCACCCCATTCACATTCAACTGGCTTGATGGGCATAATTATGTATTATGGGCTCAAGCTATATTTAGCTTTCTTAAGGGATGACGACTATGGCGCTATGTCACTGGTTATGTTACTAAACCTATTAAAACAGAAACTGAGACTGATGAGAAGTTTGCTGATCAATTGGAAGAATGGGATAGCAAAAATCATCAAATCATTACTTGGTTTTGGAATACTTCTGTTCCATCTATTCACTTGTAGTTTGAAAGATTTGACACAGCCAAAGCATTATAGGATTTTCTTGCCCATTGCTACACTGCCACTGATTTGTAACATTAGTACCAGATTCTTTGCAAACTTTATTAGATGCATCAAGACTCCAGCCAAACTATATCTGACTTTCACTCTCAGATACAGTTTTTATGGGATCAGTTATCACTTTCAGAGTTTAAATAGACAAACTCTAAAGATACAGAGAAATTTGCAGTCTATAAGGACCAGCAACGGTTGATAATGTTTCTTATAACCTTGTGAGATACTTTTGAGCCTACTCAAGCCTCACTTCTTCACCAGAATCCATTGCCTACTCTTGATGAGGCAATTGACATGTTTGTCTCAAAAGAAACCCGTCTTGCACCACTCTATCTACCTCGCACTGATACTATTTTGGCTACTTCATCAGTCTCTCACGATACTCGTACTTGTAAGATTGTCATGAGACTGGACACTTGGTTCTTAATTGTCCTACTAGGCAATGTAAGACTTGTCAAAAAATTGGTCCCAAGCATTTTGAGAAAAATTGGCTAAGTAAAGGGAAACCAAAGCCTACTCCTCAACTATCTGCTGTTGTTGCTAATGACTACTCTACCTCCACATCTCTTAACATACAGGATTTAGCATCTCTACTTCATCTACTTTTACAATAATTTAGTAATCCTTCCATTACTACTTCGTCAGTTCCCTCAGGTACATCTTCTTGGTATTTTGACTCTACTTATTGTAATTATATGACTGAAGATTCCACTCTATTTTCTTCTAAATCCACTCCCCCTACTTTACCTGTTATTCAAACTGCCAATGGATCTACCATGCATGTTAATCATTTAGGTCAAGTCTCTTTATCCCACCTCTCATTACTCGATACTTTTCTTATTCCTAACTATACCCTCAATCTTTTGTCTGTTAGACAATTATGTGATCTTGGTCTTTAGGTTCTTTTCACTACTTCTAATTGTTATGTATAGCATCCGAAGACATGTTAGATGCTTGGGACAAGACATAAAATTGGATGTCTGTTTAAGCTCATCAGTCTTCATCTTTCATCTAATTATGTCTCCGATTCCCGACTTACTGCGTCTACAACTTCAGTTCCTTTTTTAAGTTTTTGGCATTCTCGTCTAGGTCATATGTCACCTAATCGTCTTCGTTCATTAGTTTATTCTGGTATTTTGGGAACTATATCACAGGATCATATTGATTATGTATCATGTCATCTATCAAAAGAAACTACTCTTTCTTTTTATTATAGTGACTCTATTTTTGATGCTCCATTTGATCTAATTTATTTTGATATCCGGGGTCCCTCACCAACTACTATGATGAGAGGCTCTAAGTATTTTGATATTTTCATAGATGATTATTCTCGTTATACTTGAATTTATCTTATGAAGCACATATCTGAGTTACTTAAAATCAATCATGATTTTGCTAAAATGATTCAAACCCAATTTTCCTGTTTTATTAAAGTTTTTCGTACTGATAATGCTATGGAATACAGGGATTCCGAGTTTTTATAACTTCTTTAAAATAATGGAACTCTTTGTCATCGATCTTGTCCTGGCACTTCTCAACAAAATGGTAGAGCAGAACGCAAAACAGGCATATTCTTGAAAAAGTTCGTGCTTTCCTTATTTTTGCCTCTTGTCCAAAACGTTTTTGGGGGAAGCCGCACTTACAACTGTCCACACCATAAATCGGATACCTTCACCTCTTATTGCTAATCAATCTCATTATGAACGGTTATATAAGACTTTACCTAATTATATCCTTCTCAAAGTTTTTGGTTATGCTTGTTTTGTTCTTCTTCAACCTCTTGAGTACACAAAATTATAACTTAGAGCTCGTCTTTGTTATTTTCTAGGGCATGGAATTGAACATAAAAGTTATAGGTGTTGGGATCCTGTATCTAATAGGCTTCGTATATCTCGTCGTGTGGTTTTTTAGGAACACAAAATGTTTTCTTCTTTCTCCAACTTTCGTTTTGAGTCTCACAGTACTCCTTTCTTTACTAATAATTCTGTAGATTTGTTTCCTGATACAGATTCCTTACATGAGCCTCCTACAGATATCTCTAATATACAGTCATCTACTCTTGAGCAGACGACTTTGTCTTCTAGATCTAAACTTGACAGCACTACCGTTTCTTCTCCATCCACTAATATTTCTCCCCCACTTCGTCACTTTAATCGGATAAGAGAACTTCCAATTAGACTTTGAGATTATCATTATTTTTCTACTACTCTTTCATTACATGAGCCTCAATTTTATTCCGAGGCTAGTTCTAACCCTGCATAGCAGTAAGCAATGGCAGAAGAATTACAAACTTTTAAAAAATCACATACATGGGATTTGGTTGATCATCCACCCAACAAGTCAGCAATTGGTTGCAAGTGGGTTTATAATATCAAAACTAAAGCCGATGGTTTAGTTGAACGTTACAAAGCCAGACTTGTGCTAAATGATTCAATTAGAAATATGGTTGAAATGATGAGTTTATGTTTGTCTAGCCCAAGAATCGTATCAATTGATAAGTTCGATTGAAAGATACGCTCATTATACGAAACCTGCGCAAAACCAACTATTTAGTCCAATTCATGTTTTACAATTCAATATAAAGGAATATTCTTCATTATTGGGGAATAGAAGGACATTATTAAGTGTAAATCATAATATTTCTCTTGATAATCCTACACTTTTAAACATTCATCACACTCCCCAACCAGCTTATTACTAGTCCCTAGTAATATAAGCAATATCATTTAGAGTTGATTTATAGAATTTACATTCAAAGTAAAAATCATTCTTTTCCTTTTCATCTTCTCAAAATAAACAAACTCTCACTTAAAAATTTACTATATATGTACCAAATACTCATCAGTCGAATTATTAATAAACCTTCTTTTTGTGCTTTTATAACTAATACATGTTATGGGACTTAATTAGAATCAAACAACATTGGTTCTAAATTTTGTCAAGGTAAACTGAAATCATTGCAACCATTTAAACAAGCATCCAAGGGATCAGAAAAAGATGAAACATTAAAGTAGTCATGAATGAGTTCCTCGATATAACTAACTTCATGCATGTCATCATTTTCACTAGGTTGCTTGCAAATATTAAACACATTCATTTCCAATGTCATGTTTCCAAAGGATAATTTTAGAACTCCATTTCTACAATTGATTATTGCATTAGATGTTACAAGAAATGGACGTCCTAATATGACAGGAATTTGGGTGCTTGAGTTAGAAACAGGTTGTGTGTCTAAGACAATAAAATCTACAGGAAAGTAAAATTTATCTACTTGGACTAACACATCCTCAAGTATTCCTCGTGGTATTTTCATAGAACGATCAGCAAGTTGAAGTGTTGTAGAAGTAGGTTTAAGCTCACCTAAACCTAATTGCTCATACACTTGTATACTTTCATTTTTAGCCATAGTGTTAGTTGTGTGTGAGTTTGAAGATGAATCAAACAAATTTCTAAAGGAGGTTTCAGAATTACCTTTCACCAATCGATGAGAATGAGGATCACGATACCATCCAAGCATAAAATTAACAATAATAATAATAATAAGAAAACACAATACAATAAAATGTTAGCACAATAAAACAAATAAAAAAAGAAAAGAGATGGTATAACCTTTCTCTTAATAAAATTATTGTAAATGAAAATAACAACACAATACGTAATAAAAAAAAATTAAGAAAGGTGGCAAAGCCTACCATGAACAAAAAGTAAATTACAAAAAATTTATATTGAAGTTAGAGTTAGAGTTAGAGTATTAAAACACCCCTACGGGCTTAATTACTCGAGTTAAGGCTATGAACTTATTCATATCAAAACTTTACCGTTTTATGCAAACATTCACTGCTGATTAGACAAGAAGCCCGGTTACTAAGTAAAAGTTTTGATTAGAATTCTTATTTATTTATTTTGTTTTTAACTTTTTTTTTTATTATTATTATTTATTTTTTTTTGGAGATCTTTTTTTTTTTTTGAACCCTTAGTTGCTACCTTTGACAAAATTAAAGAGCTCAAATATTGTAAAATTTCAATATGTCATCCACAATCATGTACCAAAGTGTGATTCTAACTCAAATGGCACACAGCACGAGAATGCTAACTCCATCACTACTCTTCGAAGTGGTAAGGTCATTGATAAAACCATTTCTTTGAAAGAGATTGAATCTAAAAAACCATCAAAATTAGTGAGTGGTTCAAAAAAAAATTGCGTCTCAAGAGTCAATAAGATATTATCTAAAAACTCTTTACTCAGTCCATCCTTGATGAATTTAATTTTATCTGCTCTATTAGTAGACACCATGCCTAGAGAACGACATCGCTTGTTACAGGTTGAACGTGCACAATTGTGACACACTTGTAACCTTTTCGCTCTTCGTTTCTTTGCAAAAGAGCTCTTACCTAAATCAGGCATGCGTGAAACAAATGAATCAGAAAACTCACCTGCTAAACGTACCTTTGCTTCAATTATCCATCGCACATCTTCAGGAATACCTTTTTGTATAAGCATTCTTAATCTTGCACACCTAGTTTGGTACATTTTTTGTAGAACATCTTTAGGAAAAGAAGGAAAATATGTTTACAATCTAGAAAGAATGACATCCATAATGAAAGAAAAGAATAGAAAAAGAAGTGAGAGAAAAAAAAAAGAGTATCAGTAATTTTGGGCAACTGAAAGAACCGACTTGAAGAGTCACAGAGTACCGTTATCCGCTACTTGACCGGGAAAGTAACTGAAAACAAACAATGGAATAAAAAAAAAATTAACAGCACAAGAAAACAAGTAATGTATATACAAAAAAAAAAAAATCATCCAGTGTTGTAAACAGGTTCATTCAAAGTGATAGACTCTAACTCACTTGGAAAATTCTCAAAAAATGGCTTTAAGTTGGAAAATTCTCAAAGTGGTAAGTGATTCTAACTCAAATGGCACACAGCACGAGAATGCTAACTCCATCACTACTCTCCGAAGTGGTAAGGTCATTGATAAAACCATTTCTTTGAAAGAGATTGAACCTAAAGAACCATCAAAATTAGTGAGTGAGGAAAATAATGTTGAACCTAAGATGTGTGATGTTAACAAATGCCCTATCCCTGCTCCTTTTCCTCAAAGATTGCAACCAATTCAAAAGTTGAACCAAAATTCTGAAATTTTTGAACTTTTTAAGCAAGTCAAAATTAACATTCCTTTGTTAGATGCAATTAAGCAAGTTTCTTCTTATGCCAAATTTTTGAAAGATTTATGCACTGTTAAAAGGAAGCTTAATGTTCAAAAGAAAACATTTTTAACTGAGAATGTTAGTTCGATTATTCAACATAACACTCCACCAAAATATAAAGATCCTGGTTGTCCCACCATTTCTTGTGTAATTGGAAACTTTAGGATAAACCATGCTTTACTTGATCTTGGTGCAAGTGTTAATTTGTTGTCATATTCAGTGTATGAGCAATTAGGTTTAGGTGAGCTTAAACTTACTTCTACAACACTTCAACTTGTTGATCGTTCTATGAAAATACCACGAGGAATACTTGAGGATGTGTTAGTCCAAGTAGATAAATTTTACTTTCCTGTAGATTTTATTGTCTTAGACACACAACCTGTTTCTAGCTCAAGCACCCAAATTCTTGTCATATTAGGACGTCCATTTCTTGCTACATCTAATGCAATAATCAATTGTAGAAATGGAGTTCTAAAATTATCCTGTGCAAACATGACATTGGAAATGAATGTGTTTAATATTTGCAAGCAACCTAGTGAAAATAATGACATACATGAAGTTAGTTATATCGAGGAACTCGTTCATGACTACTTTAATGTTTCATCTTTTTCTGATCCCTTGGATGCTTGTTTAAATGGTTGCAATGATTTCAATTTTGATGAAAATTTTGAAGTATCTCATATTTATTCTCTTTTAAAATCTTCTCAGGTTATGAAAGTTAATGGATGGAGACCAAAATTTGAAGACTTACCTCAACGAGCTGATAAACCGATGCCATCGAGTGTTCAACCACCAAAATTTGAATTGAAATCATTACCATCTGACCTCAAGTATGCTTTCTTGGGTGCTAATGAAACTTTTGTGGTTATAATTTCTTCTAAACTCAGTGCTCTTCAAGAATGTAAGTTGCTCGAAATTCTAAGATTGCATAAATATGCCTTAGGATGGACAATAGCTGACATAAAAGGAATTAGTCCTTTGATTTGCACACATAAGATATATTTGGAAGATAATGCCAAATCATCTAGACAAATGCAATGTAGGCTGAATCCTAATATGAAAGAGGTAGTGAGAAATGAAGTTCTCAAGCTTTTAGATGTAGAGATCATTTATCCTATTTCTGATAGCACATGGGTAAGTCCTACACAAGTTGTACCTAAGAAATATGGAGTTACTGTAGTCAAAAATGAAAATAATGAATTAATTCCAACTAGAACAATTACTAGCTGGAGAATGTGCATTGACTATAGGAAACTCAATTCCATGACTAGGAAAGACCATTTCCCGTTACCATTCATGAATCAAATGTTAGAAAGGGTAGCTGGACATGCATTTTATTGTTTCCTAGATGGATATTCTGGGTATAACCAAATTGAAATTGCACCTAAAGACCAAGAAAAGACCACTTTTACTTGTCCATTTGGAATTTTTGCATATAGAAGGATGCCATTTGGATTGTGTAATGCACCAGCTACATGTCATAGATGCATGCTTAGTATTTTTAGTGATATGATTGAACGATTTCTTGAAATTTTCATGGATGATTTTTCTGTGTTTGGTAATTCATTTGATGATTGTTTATCTAACTTGGAAAAAGTTTTAATTAGGTGTGAAGAAAAGAATCTTGTGCTTAATTGGGAAAAATGTCATTTCATGGTCACAAATGGTATTGTGCTTGGTCACATTGTCTCATCAAAAGGAATTGAAATAGATAAATCTAAAATTGAATTAATTGCCAATTTACCTGTTCCTAAGTCTGTTAAAGATGTTAGATCATTTTTAGGACATGCTGGTTTTTATAGAAGATTTATCAAAGACTTTAATGTCATATCAACACCATTGTGCATTCTCTTATTAAAAGATGCTCTCTTTGAGTGGACTGAGTCATGTCAAGAAGCTTTTGTCAAACATAAAACTATGCTAACATCTGCTCCTATCATGCAGCCTCCAAATTGGACTTTACCTTTTGAAATCATGTGCGATGCTAGCGATTATGCTGTTGGAGCTGTTTTAGGACAACGAAAGGACAAGAAACCCTATGTGATTTACTATGCTAGTAAAACCTTAAATAGTGCTCAAATGAATTATTCTACCACTGAAAAGGAATTACTTGCAGTAGTAGTTGCATTGGATAAATTTCGATCTTATCTTATTGGCTCACCCATTGTAATTTTTAGTGATCATGCAGCATTAAAATATCTTCTTTCAAAAAAGGATGCTAAACCTAGATTGATTAGGTGGATTCTACTACTTCAAGAATTTGATCTCACAATTCAAGACAAAAAGGGAGTACAAAATGTGGTTGCTGATCATTTGTCAAGACTTATGTTTGAAGAATCGACTATGACAACACCGATTAATGACAATTTACCTGATGAGCAACTTTTCAATGTTTCTATTTTACCTTGGTTTACTGATATTGTCAATTTTCTTGTTATAGGTCAAATGCCAAATCATTGGAATGCTCAAGATAAAAAGAAATTTTTAAGGGAGGTACGCAATTTCTTTTGGGATGATCCATATCTTTTCAAATATTGCCCTGACCAAATTATAAGGAGATGTGTACCTAACAATGAAATTCAAAATATCATTTCTTTTTGTCATTCTGAAGCATGTGGTGGTAATTTTTCTTCAAAGAAAATTGCTGCGAAAATATTGCAATGTGGATTTTATTGGCCCACCTTATTTAAAGACACAAATACATTTTGTAAAACATGTGACCGTTATAAAAAATTAGGTGGAATAACTCGTAGAAACATGATGCCATTAAATCCTATTTTAGTGATTGAAATATTTGATTGTTGGGGTATTGATTTTATGGGTCCTTTTCCATCTTCTTTTGGGTATCAATACATTTTAGTTGGAGTTGACTATGTTTCAAAATGGGTAGAGGTAATTTCTTGCAAAAATAATGATCATAAAATTGTTTTGAAATTTTTAAAAGAAAACATTTTTTCAAGATTTGGAGTGCCTCGAGCCATAATAAGTGATGGAGGTTTACATTTTTGTAATAAGCCTTTTGAGAATTTAATGAAAAAATATGGAATTACACATAAAGTGTCAACCCCTTATTACCCACAAACAAGTGAACAAGTTGAACTTGCCAATAAAGAAATAAAACATATTTTGGAAAAAACGGTAAAACCGAATTGTAAGGATTGGTCTTTAAGACTAACTGATGCACTTTGGGCTTATCGAACTGCTTTTAAATCATCACTTGGCATGTCTCCTTATAGACTTGTTTTTGGAAAAGCTTATCACCTACCGGTGGAATTAGAACATAAAGCTTTTTGGGCTATTAAAATACTTAATTTTGACTTAGATAAAGCAGGATCGTTGAGAAAACTCCAAATAGACGAACTCGAAGAAATTAGGAATGAAGCTTACGAGAATTCTAGAATTTAAAAAAAGAAAATGAAGGTGTTTCATGATAAACATATCATTAGAAAATCATTTGAACCTTCACAAAAAGTTTTTTTGTATGATTCAAGATTGCATCTATTTCCTGACAAACTTCGCTCAAAATGGACAGGTCCTTTCATTGTTAAGAAGGTTTACCCACATGGCGCTGTTGAGATTGAGAACCCCAAAAATGGTAATGTTTTTAAAGTTAATGGACACCATTTAAAGCCATTCTTTGAGAATTTTCCAAGTGAGTTAGAGTCTATCACTTTGAATGAACCTGTTTACAACACTAGATGATTTTTTTTTTTTTGTATATACATTACTTGTTTTCTTGTGTTATTAATTTTTTTGATTCCATTGTTTGTTTTCAGTTACTTTCCCGGTCAAGTGGCGGATAACGGTACTCCGTGACTCTTCAAGTCGGTTCTTTCAGTTGCCCAAAATTACTGATACTCTTTTTTTTTCTCTCACTTCTTTTTCTATTCTTTTCTTTCATTATGGATGTCATTCTTTTTAGATTGCAAACATATTTTCCTTCTTTTCCTAAAGATGTTTTACGAAAAATGTACCAAGCTAGGTGTGCAAGATTAAGAATGCTTATGCAAAAAGGTATTCCTGAAGATGTGCGATGGATAATTGAAGCAAAGATACGTTTAGCAGGCGAGTTTTCTGATTCATTTGTTTCACGCATTCCTGGTTTAGGTAAGAGCTCTTTTGCAAAGAAACGAAGAGTGAAAAGGTTACAAATGTGTCACAATTGTGCACGTTCAACCTGTAACAAGCGATGTCGTTCTCTAGGCATGGTGTCTACTAATAGAGAAGATAAAATTAAATTCATCAAGGATGGACTGAGTAAGGAGTCCTTAGATAATATCTTATTGACTCTTGAGACGCATCCTAATGGATATGTGCAATATGAAATTCTCAATTTGTATACATTATTTCAAAAAGAACGTGATCGTTATAGTCTTGAGAATCTGACTTTAAAAGACTCTGTTTGCCAATTTGTAAGAAAATTGGATGGGAAGCCAATCCTCGACTCATAGAGGGCGTTTAAGCCGTTACTGGACGTAAAACCAGAGGAAGATGTGAGCCACAATCACAACTATCTATAAATATTTACTTTTAGCTGTCGTTGTTGAAATTTTTATGTTTTAGATTCCTATATTAACTGTTATCTTTGATATTTTTACATTTTTAAATTTTAACTTTTATGACAACAGCTGGCTTACCTCTATTGGTTTCATTAATGCATTCTCTTTAAGTTGTATAAATGCAGGACCTCACTTCTTTATTTTCATAAGAAATTTGAATCACTGACGAGGGTAAAAGACTGAAAAAAAAAAAATGAAAGGAGCTTCTGTTCATCAAATTAAAATTATTTGTATTTTTTGTGAGTCAAGTTCTGGGAAAGGTGAAGAGTTTGTAAAAGCAGCAGACAACCTGGGTCGAGTTTTATCTGAGCGAAAATTTAACCTAGTGTAAGGAGGAGGTAGCCTTGGGTTAATGGGGTGTGTGTCAATTGCCGCACATATAGGAGGAAGTGAAGTCATAGGTATCATACCAAAGGCTTTATCTGCAGGTAACATAACTGGCAAAACAATTGGAGAAGAACTAATGGTCTCAACAATGCATGAAAGAATTGCTAAAATGCTTGATTTTGCAGATGCTTTTATTGCCATACCAGGTGGTTTTGGGACCTTAGAAGAAAATTTTCAAATTGCATCTTGGGCACAACTCACCGTTCATCAAAAACCCATAGGATTGTTAAATGTTAATGGTTTCTTTAACAAGTTGTTGTCTTTTCTTGATCATGCTGTAGAACAGAATTTTATTTCACAGATGGCTCGCAAACTCCTCATTTCTGCTCCGACTGCTAATGACTTGATCAATCAGTTGCAGAACTTTGTCTATGAACCAGATCCAACAATGGCACGATTAGAATGGTCAAGTGAAAGCAGTAAAAAGCGAAAGCTGGATTTGTCGCTTCATTTGTAACTTTTCTTATCTCTTCTTTTTTTTACTCATTGTATTTTGTTATTTTTTTCGTTATTTTTGCTTAAGTTTGTTTCAGGTTTTACTTGTATTTCAATAACTACTATCTCAGATAATATTCTCTATACTGTACCTTTTTACATTTAAACATTGGGGACAATGTTGCAATCTAGTTGGGGGGAGTGTAGTTGACATAAGTAACCGTTTTTTTTTATACAACTAAAAAAAAAAAATTAGATTCATAATTTGTAAGGATGGTAGAGTAAGGAGTAATCTTACTCCTAAGACACATCTTAGTAGATACGCATTATCATTTGTTTTGATTTTTGAATTTCATAACAAAGAATTTATCATTCACTTTCTTTTGAATTGATCAAATATACGAACTCTCACATCATCATCACATAATAAATTATGCTCAAATGCTCAATCAATAAAATATTTATAAACCATCTTTCACACACACACTTTGATATATGATTGTGGATGACATATTGAAATTTTACAATATTTGAGCTCTTTAATTTTGTCAAAGGTAGCAACTAAGGGTTCAAAAAAAAAAAAATAAATAAATATTCTAATCAAAACTTTTACTTAGTAGTCGGAGTTCTTGCCTAATCAGCAGTGAATGTTCGCGTAAAATGGTAAAATTTTGATATGAATAAGTTCATAGCCTTAATTCGAGTAATTAAGCCCGTAAGGGTGTTTTAATACCTAATACCCTAAGGCCAACTGGTCTGGGAGTTATTGGCCCAAAGCTCGCTACATGGGTTAGGTTATGCAAAAAAAAAAAAAAAAAAAAAAAATGGAGATAGAAATAATCTTTGCCCAAAGAAGTTTACCTTGACAAAATTTAGAACCAATGTTGTTTGATTCTAATTAAGTCCCATAACATGTATTAGTTATAAAGCACAAAAAGAAGGTTTATGAATAATTCCACTGATGAGTATTTGGCACATATATAGTAAATTTTTAAGTGAGAGTTTGTTTATTTTGAAAAGATGAAAAGGAAAAGAATGATTTTTACTTTGAATGTAAATTCTATAAATCAACTCTAATTGATATTGCTTATATTACTAGGGACTAGTAATAAGTTGGTTGGGGGATGTGATGAATGTTTAAAAGTGTAAATTTATCAAGAGAAATATTATGATTTACACTTAATAATGTCCTTCTATTCCCCAATAATGAAGCATATTCCTTTATATTGAATTGTAAAACATGAATTGGATTAAATAGTTGGTTTTGCGCAGGTTTCGTATAATGAGCGTATCTTTCAATCCAAATTATCAATTGATACGACTCTTGGGCTAGAAAAACATAAACTCACCATTTCACAACTTTGTAAGCTAAAGGTTGGACCAGTTCGAGCAATTAATGGGACGAAATTGGGCTTCAACAGAATTCAAGCGCATCTTTGAACCAGCCCAATATCCTTTCGTATTTGGGCCGTATCTCCCTAAATATGTAACGAAAAATTACATGGTTGGATGATATAGAAAGCTGAGAAAGGGATCTAAATTTTTTATGTTTTGTACTTTCTCAAATTTCAACTGGTCGGTTACCAAAAAGAGCTATCATTCTAGGAGGGCGGTGGAGAAATGCGACTTGAACATCTCTGCCTATTTTCAACACAACTCATGGTTTAAAATAGAAATAAGAGCGAGATATGGACCATTAGAAATATGAGTCATCCACCTACAACTTTGAAGAAGAATGCTTTACGAAATTCAGTGGTTTTCATGGTCAAAAATATGTTGGAAGTTGGTAAAGCGTGATTAATTAGAAATTGACCAAATTATGTTCACACATGTGGAATGTCTTTATAAAGGAAGACGTGGAAGTGAGGAAGGAGATCAGTTTTGTTTTCCATTTCTATTTTATTGTTGTAATTTGAATTTCAATGATGTATTTCTAATTTCATAATTAGGGCTAAGGGTGAACTTTTGATGATTTTATAGTTTTGTTCTTTGATCCTTTGTTTTGTTCTTCATTGTTAATCTTTTTATTGATTGAGTACTATATTTTGCAAGTGATTTCGAATTGTTCTTGGATATTTTCTACATATCAAGAGTAAGGCAACTTATAGTTTTTCACCATCAACTAAAAGGTAAGTCTTTTGATTTCTTTGTGCTTAGATGTTTTTTTTTCATCATCTAATTAAGATCACTTCTTTTGATTCTTAATTGTATTTTTCTTAAAAAAAAAAGGATCAAGAATAAGTTCTATACAAATCATTAAAACGGATCCCTAATGCCCTAATATATAATAATATAGAATTTAAATTTGACAATAAGCAAATTCACTCCATTGGAATATTCGGATTTGTAATATTTAGACCTTTGGACTTGTAGACTTAATATAACATATTCCCTGTAGACCGACACTCGGACTTCCGAATTTTATTACTTGAGACAACCTATACTTGGGAGTTACAACCTTTAAGTTGCAGTAAGTTTTTGGCACCGTTGCCGGGGATCGAACCCGGGTCGTCCGCGTGACAGGCGGAAATACTTACCACTATACTACACCTATATATGTGCTATAGTGGTAAGTAAGCTGGTTGGGTGGTATATATCAAGAGAAATATATGTCCAATTCAAGTCTTTTGTATAGAACTTATTCTTGATCCTTTTTTTTGAAAGAAAAATACAATTAAGAATTAAAAGAAGTGATCTTAATTGAATGATGAAAACAAAACATTTAAGCATAAAGAATTCAAAAGACTTACCTTTTAGTTGATGGTGAAAAACTATAAGTTGTCTTGCTCTTGATATGTAGAAAATATCCAAGCATTCAATGTACCATTTGTTAACAATGAATCAAGGTTTCTAACAATTCGAAATCACTTGCAAAATATAGTACTCAATCAATAAAAAGATTAACAATGAAGAACAAAACAAAAGATCAAAGAACAAAACTATAAAATCATCAAAAGTTCACCCTTAGCCCTAATTATGAAATTAGAAATACATCATTTAATTGAAGTTTAAATTACAACAATAAAATAGAAATGGAAAACAAAACTGATCTATAAGGAGACATGCCAAGTGATGATTTGAAAGCAGTTCGATAAGCCCAAAGTGCATCGATTAGTCTTAAAGACCAATCCTTACGATTCGGTTTTACCGTTTTTTCCAAAATATGTTTTATTTCTCTATTGGCAAGTTCAACTTGTCCACTTGTTTGTGGGTGATAAGGGGTTGACACTTTATGTGTAATTCCATATTTTTTCATTAAATTCTCAAAAGGCTTATTACAAAAATGTAAACCTCCATCACTTATTATGGCTCGAGGCACTCCAAATCTTGAAAAAATGTTTTCTTTCAAAAATTTCAAAACAATTTTATGATCATTATTTTTGCAAGAAATTGCCTCTACCCATTTTGAAACATAGTCAACTCCAACTAAAATGTATTGATACCCAAAAGAAGATGGAAAAGGACCCATAAAATCAATACCCCAATAATCAAATATTACAATGACTAAAATAGGATTTAATGGCATCATGTTTCTACGAGTTATTCCACCTAATTTTTGACAACGGTCACATGTTTTACAAAATGTATTTGTGTCTTTAAATAAGGTGGGCCAATAAAATCCACATTGCAATATTTTTCGCAGCAGTTTTCTTTGAAGAAAAATGACCACCACATGCTTCAGAATGACAAAAAGAAATGATATCTTGAATTTCATTGTTAGGTACACATTTCCTTATAATTTGGTCAGGGCAATATTTGAAAAGATATGGATCATCCCAAAAGAAATTGCGTACCTCCCTTAAAAATTTCTTTTTATCTTGAGCATTCCAATGATTTGGCATTTAACCTATAACAAGAAAATTGACAATATCAGCAAACCAAGGTAAAATAGAAACATTGAAAAGTTGCTCATCAGGGAAATTGTCATTAATCGGTGTTCGGTGGTTGAACACTCGATGACATTGGTTTATCAGCTCGTTGAGGTAAGTCTTCAAATTTTGGTCTCCATCCATTAACTTCCAAAACCTGAGAAGATTTTAAAAGAGAATAAATATGAGATACTTCAAAATTTTCATCAAAATTGAAATCATTGCAACCATTTAAACAAGCATTCAAGGGATCAGAAAAAGATGAAACATTAAAGTAGTCATGAACGAATTCCTCGATATAACTAACTTCATGCATGTCATCATTTTCACTAGGTTGCTTGCAAATATTAAACACATTCATTTCCAATGTCAGTTGTACCTAAGAAATCTGGAGTTACTGTAGTCAAAAATGAAAATAATGAATTAATTCCAACTAGAACAATTACTAGCTGGAGAATGTGCATTGACTATAGGAAACTCAATTCAATGACTAGGAAAGACCATTTCCCGTTACCATTCATGGATCAAATGTTAGAAAGGGTAGCTGGACATGCATTTTATTGTTTCCTAGATGGGTATTCTAGGTATAACCAAATTGAAATTGCATCTGAAGACCAAGAAAAGACCACTTTCACTTATCCATTTGGAACTTTTGCATATAGAAGGATGCCATTTGGATTGTGTAATGCACCAGCTACATTTCAAAGATGCATGCTTAGTATTTTTAGTGATATGGTTGAACGATTTCTTGAAATTTTCATGGATGATTTTTCTGTGTTTGGTGATTCATTTGATGATTGTTTATCTAACTTGGAAAAAGTTTTGATTAGGTGTGAAGAAAAGAATCTTGTGCTTAATTGGGAAAAATGTTATTTCATGGTCACAAATGGTATTGTACTTGGTCACATTGTCACATCAAAAGGGATTGAAGTAGATAAATCTAAAATTGAATTAATTGCCAATTTACCTGTTCCTAAGTCTGTTAAAGATGTTAGATCATTTTTAGGACATGCTGGTTTTTAGAGAAGATTTATCAAAGACTTTAGTGTCATATCAAGACCATTGTGCAATCTCTTATTAAAAGATGCAATCTCTCTTTGAGTGGACTGAGTCATGTCAAGAAGCTTTTGTCAAACTTAAAACCATGCTAACATCTGCTCCTATCATGCAGCCTCCAAATTGGACTTTACCTTTTGAAATCATGTGCGATGCTAGCGATTCTATTCTTTTCTTTCATTATGGATGTCATTCTTTCTAGATTGCAAACATATTTTACTTCTTTTCCTAAAGATGTTCTACGAAAAATGTACCAAGCTAGGTGTGCAAGATTAAGAATGCTTATACAAAAAGGTATTCCTGAAGATGTGCGATGGATAATTGAAGCAAAGGTACGTTTAGCAGGTGAGTTTTCTGATTCATTTGTTTCATGCATGCCTGGTTTAGGTAAGAGCTCTTTTGCAAAGAAACGAAGAGCGAAAAGGTTACAAGTGTGTCACAATTGTGCACGTTCAACCTGTAACAAGCGATGTTGTTCTCTAGGCATGGTGTCTACTAATAGAGAAGATAAAATTAAATTCATCAAGGATGGACTGAGTAAGGAGTCTTTAGATAATATCTTATTGACTCTTGAGACGCATCCTAGTGGATATGTGCAACGTGAAATTCTCAATTTGTATACATTATTTCAAAAAGAACGTGATCGTTATAGTCTTGGGAATCTGACTTTAAAAGACCCTGTTTGCCAATTTGTAAGAAAATTGGATGGGAAGCCAATCCTCGACCCATAGAGGGCGTTTAAGCCGTTACTGGACGTAAAACCAGAAGAAGATGTGAGCCACAATCACAACTATCCATAAATATTTACTTTTAGCTGTCGTTGTTGAAATTTTTATGTTTTAGATTCCTATATTAGCTGTTATCTTTGACATTTTTACATTTTTAAATTTTAACTTTTATGACAACAGCTAGCTTACCTCTATTGGTTTCATTAATACATTCTCTTTAAGTTGTATAAATGCAGGATCTCACTTCTTTATTTTCATAAGAAATTTGAATCACTGACGAGGGTAAAAGACTGCCAAAAAAAAAAAATGAATGAAGATTCTGCTCATCAAATTAAAATTATTTGTGTTTTTTGTGGGTCAAGTTCTGGGAAAGGTGAAGAGTTTGTAAAAGCAGCAGACAACCTGGGTCGAGTTTTAGCTGAGCGAAAATTTAACCTAGTGTATGGAGGAGGTAGCCTTGGGTTAATGGGGTGTGTGTCAACTGCCGCACATATAGGAGAAAGTGAAGTCATAGGTATCATACCAAAGGCTTTATCTGCAGGTAACATAACTGGCAAAACAATTGGAGAAGAACTAATGGTCTCAACAATGCATAAAAGAATTGCTAAAATGCTTGATTTTGTAGATGCTTTTATTGCCATACCAGGTGGTTTTGGGACCTTAGAAGAAATTTTTCAAATTGCATCTTGGGCACAACTCACCGTTCATCAAAAACCCATAGGATTGTTAAATGTTAATGGTTTCTTTAACAAGTTGTTGTCTTTTCTTGATCATGCTGTAGAACAGAATTTTATTTCACAGATGGCTCGCAAACTCCTCATTTCTGCTCCGACTGCTAATGACTTGATCAATCAGTTGCAGAACTTTGTCTATGAACCAGATCCAACAATGGCATGATTAGAATGGTCAAGTGAAAGTAGTAAAAAGCGAAAGCTGGATTTGTCGCTTCATTTGTAACTTTTCTTATCTCTTTTTTTCTACTCATTGCATTTTGTTATTTTTTTTCGTTATTTTTGCTTAAGTTTGTTTCAGGTTTTACTTGTGTTTGAATAACTACTATCTCAGGTAATATTCTCTATATTGTACCTCTTTACATTTAAACATTGGGGACATTGTTGCAATCTGGTTGGGGGGAGTGTAGTTGACATAAGTAACCATTTTTTTTATATACAACTAAAAAAAAAAATTATTAGATTCATAATTTGTAAGGATGGTAGAGTAAGGAGTAATCTTACTCCTGAGACACATCTTAGTAGGTATGCATGATCATTTGTTTTGATTTTTGAATTTCATAACAAAGAATTTATCATTCACTTTCTTTTGAATTGATCAAATATACAAACTCTCACATCATCATCACATAAAGTAGGTGGATGACTCATCTTTGTAATGGTCCATATCTCGCTCTTATTTCTATTTTAGACCATGAGTTGTGTTGAAAATAGGCAGAGATGTTCAAGTCACATTTCTCCACCGCCCTTCTAGAATGATATCTCTTTTTGGTAACCGACCAGTTGAAATTTGAGAAAGTACAAAACATAAACAATTTAGATCCCTTTCTCAGCTTTCTGGATCATCCAACCATGTAATTTTTTGTTACATATTTAGGGAGATACGGCCCAAATACGGAAGCATGTTGGGCTGGTTCAAAGATGCGCTTGAGTTCTGTTGAAGCCCAATTTTGTCCCATTAATTGCTCGAACTGGTCCAACCTTTGGCTTACAAAGTTGTGAAATGATGAGTTTATGTTTGTCTAGCCCAAGAATCGTATCAATTGATAATTTGGATTGAAAGATACGCTCATTATACGAAACCTGCGCAAAACCAACTATTTAGTCCAATTCATGTTTTACAATTCAATATAAAGGAATATTCTTCATTATTGGGGAATAGAAGGACATTATTAAGTGTAAATCATAATATTTCTCTTGATAAACCTACACTTTTAAACATTCATCAATGGTATTGACTATGAAGAAACTTTTGTACCTGTTGCTTGCATGACCTCTGTCTGAAGCCTTCTGGCAATAGCTGTTGTCCGCCGGTGGATATTGTTTCAAATGGATGTCAAAAATGCATTTTTCAAAAGTGATCTTGCGAAAAAAGTTTATATGAAGCCTCTTCCAGGATATTCACATCCACCCCAGAAAGTTTGCAAACTTCAGCGAGCCTTATATGGTCTTAAACAGGCTCCTAGCATTTGGTTTGCCAAGTTTAGTAGCACTATTCAGCAACTTGGTTTCCATTCCAGCTCTCACGATACAGCTCTCTTTATTTGACATACAGATCGTGGTTACATTCTTCTATTGCTTTACGTGGATGATATGATCATTACTGGAGATGATGGTGATGGCATAACTGCTTTTAAGATTTCCCTTCAACAACACTTTGAGATGAAGGATCTTGGTCATCTTAATTATTTTCTTGGATTAGAGGTACTCTCTGATTTTGATGGTTATTATCTTACTCAAGGTAAATATGCATCTGATCTTCTTGCTCAAGTTGGTTTAACAGATAATAAAGTCACCTCTACTCCGCTTGAACCAAATGCCAAGCTCACACCACTATATTGGGTTCTACTTGATGATGCCACTCTTTACCGGCAATTGGTCGATAGCTTGGTCTATATCATAGTCACTAGTCCTGACATTTCTCATGCTATTCATGTTGTGAGCCAATACATGTCTTCTCCCCACTCTACACACTATGCAGGTGTTCTTCACATTCTCAGATATATCAAAGGCACCCTTTTTCATGAGCTTCATTTATCTAATCAGTCCTCTCTAGAGTTACGTGTCTTTTCCGATGAAGATTGGACTGGTGATCCTACTGATCGACACTCTACCACAGGACTTTGTCTTTTTCTACGGGATTCTCTTATCTCTTGGCAATGTAAGAAATAGACTCTTGTTGCCAGGTCTAATATAGAAGCTGAATACTGTACTCTTGCAGATACTCTCAAGAGATCACTTGGCTTCGTTGGTTACTTAGCGATAAAGGTGTTCATCAATTCGGTCCTACTCCTTTGGCCTATGATAATCGTAGCGCTATTCAAATTACTCACAACGATGTTTTTCATGAACGCACCAAACACATTGAAGTTGATTGTCATTTCATTCGGCAACATATCATTCGAGGCACTATTACTCTTCACTCAGTGTCTTCTTCCAAGCAACTAGCAGATATATTCACAAAATGCCATCCTTCTAGTCGTTTTCGTGATCTAGTTGTCAAACTCAAGTTAGCTTCTACTAAGCCATCTTGAGTTTAAGAGGGGCTGTTAATGATAAAACAAATCAAGGTTGATTTTACTTTGATTTCCTATATCAATTTATTTAATTATTTATTTTTCTTTCCTTTCTTTTTCCTTTGATTTGTTTCCATATTTGTTGTAATTAATTGTATAATATTTCTTACCTTTCTTATTATTCTGTAAAGCCTATATAAAGGCTACCTTTTATACTTTTTTAATTCAAGAAATGTAAAACATATTTCTTCATAGAGGAAATGAAGCATCAATTTAAATAAGAAAAGGTGGGTAAAAATCATCATTTTCTTGAAAGAAAAAAAGGTTCCTCGTAGAAGATTCTTCTTTCGGGCAATTACTACACCAACCACATAATCATATTACAAACATTCCAACGCAGCACGAAAATTAGTGCCCACTCACCCACCCACCAATCTAAAAATAAGCTTGAAATATAGTTCGATTTGATTAAGATTAATTGATACATTTTTGTATCTTATTGGACCCAATACCCTGTTTCCCCAGTAGAATTATGTCGGTTTTAATTTCACGAAGAACCAAATTCACGACATTCGCGCAAGCCATTTCAGGAGGCCACTGGGAATCAATTAATAGAATGGGCTCAACCTAACCTACATACGCACTCAAAATGAAATACTGAAGGAAAGATAAAATTTTGTTATTGGCCTAAGGGACTTCGCGAGGTACCGTCTAGGGTATAACATATGACATGCAATGCATTGTATCTACAAATCAACAAAAAAGAGAAAAGAAGAGAATGAGGCGTTGCCTGATAATACGGAAGTTTGGTAAAACAGCTTGGTTAACAAGTTTTAGGTAGTAGCTACAGCTATCTACTTATAAAGCTGGGAGACTTCATGTAAGACCCGGCTTTCCCATCTCCCAACAGCCTGAGTAACTTACATTATTGCAAGTCCATATGGAGTAGATTAGGCCCATAACAAAAAATTAGAAGCGAAAAATAGAAGGTTGATGCCTTAAAAATCAGCTGACAACTTAACATTCATTTTTGTTAGGGATAGTATCCTAAAAATATGTAATTTATACACTTTTTAGAATAAATAAAATTAACATTTCTTTGCACTTAATTATGTTTATATTGAATATAAAAAAAATCTTAATTTATTTATATAACTATAATCGTAGTATATATAAATGTCGTATATACAAGAGAATTAACATTATGCATAATAAAGTGAAATAGCCTGTAACAAATTAATTAAAGTTGAGTTCTTTAATTAAATATTATTAATACGGCCCACTAACATTACGAATATGATAGTTTTATCCGAATTGTCAATGTAGTGATATTACAGTAAAGGTATTTTATATAATATGATTATATAGAAGTAGATCAGATATACTTTGAATTCTCATATAAATTCTATTACTAGTTGAGAATTCAAACAATACTAATATATCATAATATGCAGATCAGTCTTAATCTAGAGTGTCATAAACTTCTATTAATATTGTTGAGTCTTTTCAGTTTCTTATTAAGTTTATTCTAAGAATAAACTCAACACTTATATCTTAAAGATTAAATAGGATAAATAGCTAGAAATATGACATACAGATATAAAATCCATTTATTCCTATTAGAAATTAGAAGGATGGCTTTCCCTAAGTGTTAATTCTGAAATTGAACAATTTGAGCGTTTAATTTATAACTAGTTTATAAAATAACTGTTCAGTGAAAAATTAATGGAACTTAAGGATAAAAATGTAATTAAAAGGGTAAAGTGAAAATTGACCTAACTATAATTATGGACAATTTATGGAGAGTTGAACTGTATGTAATAATTATATCAATAAATTGCTCAAAATTTTCCGAGTAAAATATATTTATAATTTCAAGAGTTCAATTTCAAATTTTTAGTGAAATAATACTTAAATTAATAAATTAGATTAATTAGTTAAAGAGTTTAATTAATTATCTAAATTTATTGAAACTTGAAATTGTAGGTGCATAGGTCCTCAATATTACCTCTTAGATGAGTGCAGTAAATAATACAATGGATAATATTATGCACTAAATACTGATATGTCCGGAAAGTAGTTTTCTAAAATACATATTTTAATTTTAATTTCATTAATTAAGAATTAATTAATTACTAAGATATTTTAAAGAAAATTATTTTTCATGAATATCTAAATATGTTAAGAAATTAAATGGATAAATTTTCGTAAAATATTTATCCTTTTTATTTTTTTTAAATATTTAATTTTGAATTAATTATAATTTCACTTCTATTAAATGTTATTTTCACATTTAATTAATTAATAAATGTTATTAATCAGTTAATTAATTAATTTTATTTCAATGAATATTACTTCTATTAGGAGTTATCTACACATTTAATTCATTAATAAATGTTATTAATTAATTAATTGAATTCTATTATAATTAAAATCTTTTAATTAATAAATGTTTTTCTTTCAACGTGTACTACAGAAAAAAAATCAATTTTCTCTAAACCATAGTATTACAAAAAGAAGTCTACTCTTCTCTTACTGTAATTGTTGGAGGACTGGTTTGAAAATCATTGATAAAGGAAAACTTACAATAAAAGTAATTAAAAAGCAACAAAAGGTATTTTTCTTTTCCTTCCTTTTATTTTATATTAAGACCGTATGCTTATATAAATTTTGTAACTCTCATGACTTAATTTTTTACTATTTATTTGATAACATTATCCAACAATTGATATGAGAGTTTAGATTATATTACTATATAGTTTTAATTATGATGTATGCATGAGTGGCTATTGTATTATTACGTTTATTTTATTTATTTGCTTTAATGAATGATACATTTTATCATGCGATAGATTTTATGTTTGGATCCTTTGGTTGTCAATTGTATGGTTTCCTAAGATTTAAGTTTAATTAATATTTTATTTTAATTAGATTAAAAAAATTTGTAAAACCGTAAACGATACAGATTCAATGTAATTTATTTTGCTTTTTATTGTAATTTATGAAATTGTACAGGGAATCTCGATATTCATTTCAGGAAAAAATAAGAGGACAAAATAGTGGGTAAAGTACCCACCGCTGAATTGCAACATTCAGCAATGATGCTTCTACCCTTGGCAAAAATTAGGGCATAAAGCATTGTTTTTGAGAATTATCAACGGAGTCTTTTTTTTCTATTTTCATAAAAGTTCTCATGGCAGAATTTAAATTTTAATTAAATTTTGTTTTTTCGGGCTTCGTGGAAAACTTTATTTGAAAATATATTTTTTGGGCTTTTTAGGCTATTTTAAAAATTGAAAAAAAGGTCTAAAATTTGGACTTCCTTGTTATAATTAAATATTGAGCTTAAGAAAAATTTTTGAGCTCATATGAACATTTATTTCATGAAAACTTGTCAAGATAGGCCTATTGTAGATTTTAGAAAATTACTATTTTATTAAACTTGCGAGCCTATATACATTTATAATTTTAATTAATTATTTGAATTTGTAATTAAATATCCCAGAAGACCCAGCCAAAATTAATTAATTGTTAATTGTTATGAGATATGTGATATGATAACATGACCATGCATAATAACATGCCATTCATAATACCCACTCATTGTCATTATTAAATGTCATGCAAACATGACATCATTTTTACTTAATAGTTAAATATGAATATAATTATAATTAATTTGATTAACAAAATAGAATAATAAATTGAATAATAGGCAATTAAATTTTATAATGAAACTTGATAATTATCTCATTTATTTATAGGTTAGCCTACATTATTCTATTTTTAATAAAATGTGATTTTCTTAAATATGTGATAATTATTTAGGCCCATATTAATAGAACTATGTTATCTTAATTTGTTAATCTAATAAGATTGGAATAATTTATAAACCTAGGCCCTATCAGATTGGACTTTATTAACCTAACTGATTAACCAATATAGGATTAGATTCTCTATGTCTAGTAATTATTGATATAAAATATAATAATTTATTAGGGTTATAAAACATAAGATGTTTTATAATTAGAAACACATAATTTTTTTAAATAATGCATATATATATGATATATGACAATATACGTCGCAATCTCTATTGTTAGTATAACACCGTGAGATATAGGTAGCGTCTCGTGACGCTTAGATTTTGTCCTTCTTACAAAGGGCATCTATCTGTATTAATATTAAGGTTGGCTTCATAATAATATGATTTAGATAATGTATTTCAAAATTGACCAATCCTACTGTGACATTTTTTAGTTAAGTTGTTGGAATCCAAAACGATGGTTTACACTCATAAAGATGCAAATCACATTGTTAATTGTGACTTGACCAAAATTAACGGTAATTAATAAATGAACAAAAATATGAAATATTTTGAATTTCATTTATTGATTGCGATAGTGTCAATTTAATTATATTAGTGTGACTTACTCTACGGTGGCACATTAATTGCACAATTGAATTATTGTGGTTTAGTAATTCAATTATGTGTTTGTCATATGCATCATGCATCACATTTACTATTCTGAAAAATGTTCTGATATTAAGTCTATCAAATACTTTATTCATTTATTTGAGCAATTATGTTTGCAACCAATCCCATTATCGCTGGACTTATAAATGAAAAGTTAAATAGTGAAAATTTTGTAAAAATGGAAGAGTAATATGAATATAGTGCTGATATATGAGAGCCAAAAGTTTGTTCTCCTTGAGAAGTGTTCTCCTGAACCTATTGTCAATACACCTCGTAATGTACGAGAGCAATATGATAATTGAATTTGAGCCAATAACAAAGGCATCTACTACATGCTAGCTAATATGAACAATGTGCTTAGACAGAAACACTAGATATTGGAGTGATATGATAATTGCATATGAGATATTGGAGTCCCTCCAGGCCATGTTTGGGCAACCCTCAGATTAATCGCGTCATGAAGCTACTTGTAACTATATGAATGCAATGATGAAAAAAGGTGTTCCATTTAGAGACCATGTTTTGAATATGGTGAATTCCATGAATGAGGCAAAGATCTATAGTGTGACCATTGATGAGCATACTTAAGTTAGTATTATCTGTAAGTTGCTATCATTGGCTTTTATGTATCTCAAGATAAACTATATTATGAATAAGCTGAATTATAACGTGACTTAACTACTTAATAAATTGTAAACCTTTGAAGCCATCTCAAAAGGGAAGCCTAAAGAAGGGGAGATAAATGTTGTTGAAGATAAGCCTGTTTTCTCTAGCAACAGTAAAAAGTCAAAGAATACAAAAAATGGATCTGTAGCATAGCCCAAGAAAGCCATGAAAGGCTCCAAGAACAAAACGCCGAAGTGAAAGTGTTTCCATTGCAGAGTTGATGGGCATTGGAAGAGAAACTATAAAAAGTATCTCTTTGAGCTAAGAGACAAGAAGAAAGGTAAATCTGATTTACTAGTTATAAAAGCTTGTTTAGTGGAAGATGATTTAGGTCTTTGGATAGTTGATTGAAGAGCCACTAACCATGTTTGTTCTTCATTACAGTGCTTAGTTTTTCTACGGAGCTGGCTAATGGAGACTTTAACATAAAAATGGGTAATAGAATAGTTGTCTCAACATTAATAGTGGGAATCGTTCGTTTATATTTTCAAAATAAATTTATTATTTAGAACAATGCTTATTTTGTTTCTGGTTTTAGAAGAAATTTAATTTTAGTTTCTAAAGTGTTTCAACAATTATTCGGCAGTTCATTTAATAATATTCAAATTATTATTTCAAAAAATGGTTTAAATATTTGTTTAGCAAGAGAAGAAAATGGCCTTTATGTTTTGAGGCCAAATGAACTATCGCTACTTAATACAAAATTATTTAGAGTAAAACATCTTGAACCTAAAAGTAACAAGATATATCTTTGGTGCCTCAGGTTAGGACATATTAATTTAAATAGTAGTAACAGACTTGTAAAAAATGGTCCTTTAAGAGAGCTAAATATTGGCACCTTTATTTTTTTGTGAATCATGTGTAGAGAGTAAAATGACTAAAAGACCTTTCTCAGCAAAGGTTGAGAGGATTAAAAAACCACTTGAACTTGTACATAGTGATTTCTTAGTCCATTAAATGTACAAACTGGAGGTGGTTATACATATTTGATTAGTTTTATTGACGATTATTTTAGATATGGCTACATATACCGAATGCAAGGAAAATCCAAAACTTTTGAAAAGTTTAAGGAATTCTTAGCAAAAATTGAAAAGCAGTTATATAAATCACTTAGAATTTTCGATCAGATTAAGAAAGTGAATACCTTGACTCAGAGTTCAAGGATTGTTTGCTGGAGCTTGACATTCTATCCCAACTCATGGCACTTGGAACACCACAGCAAAATAGTGTTACAGAAAGGAGAAACAAAACATTGCTTCATATGGTTAAATGTACGATGAGCTATTATTTATTGCTACTTTTGTTTTAAGGATATGCATTACAAACCGTATTCAACATTTTGAATGTTGTACCCTCCAAATCTATTCATCATACACCTCTAGAGTTGTGGAATGTTTATAAATCTAGTTTTAAGACATTTTCACGTATGGGGGTACTTAGCACATGTGCTAAAAGGAAACATTGGAAAGCTTGAACCGTAAACAGAAGTGTGTTTGTTTGTAGGCTACCTAAAGGTACTAGATGAGGTTTGTTTTATAGTTCTTAAGGAAAAAAGGTGTTTATATCTACAAATGGCACTTTTCTTGAGAATGATTACATGACAAACTTTAAACCTCATAGTAAGGTTGTATTGGAGGAGTTACTCTCTAAAAAAATTAGACCATTACCATTAACAGTTATGGAATGACAAAATCAAGAGACCACTATTCCTAATCAAAACATTATGGTGTCTAGACATAGTAGGAGGGTTATGAAACTACTTACTCACTCTAAAGAGGATAGAGAGCATAATTTGTTGTATTCGATACAAACCAAGATGATCCTTAACATACAAGCATGCAATAGAGGATATTGATAAGGAAAAATCGCAAGAAGTCATGAACCAAGAAGTGGGGTCCATGTACTTAAATTTAGTCTAGAAACGTATAGATCCACTTAGTGATGTTGGCCCATTCTATGTAAATGGATATTCAAGAGAAAAAAGATGCGGATGGGAAAGTGGAGACTTTCAAAGCAAAGCTGTTGGTAGAGGATTATACCTAAAAGGAGGGAATCAATTATGATGAGACTTTCTCACTAGTGGCCATGCTTAAATCGATATGTATTCTTTTATCTATTGTTACATATCTCGATTATGAGATATGGTTAATGGATTTCAAAATAGGTTTTCTGAATAAGTATCCTAATAAGAGTATTTATATGGTGCAACTAGAAGGGTTTGTGGTGGAAAGCTAGAAGTAGAAAGTCTGCAAGCTACTTAAGTTTATTTATGGACTCAAGCAAGCTTCAAGATCTTGGAACTTAAGATTTGATGAGACGATCAAATCTTGTGGTTTTGAGTAGAATATTTATAAGCCTTATGTATACAAGTACTTCAAAGAAAAGAAGGTGATCTTCTTGGTACTTTATGTTAATGATATTCTACTCATTGGGAATGATTTTGATACATTGTCTGACATAAAGAAAAGGCTTGCCAAGCAATTCCAAATGAAAGATGTTTATGCAATTTTCGAGATCGCAAGAACAAATTCTTGGTGCCTTCTCAAGCATTGTACATCAATAAGGTGTTTATGCAATTTTCGATGTAAAACTCCAAAAAGGGTTATTTACTGACTTGACATAGAGTTGTCCTTTGCAAGGAGCAATGTCTTGTGACAACTTAGGAGGAAAAAGACATAAGAAAGGTTCTTTAAGCATTAGTAATAAGCAACCTCATGTATGCCATGTTGTGTATGAGGCTTAACCTTTGCTATGCAGTAAGAATAGTAAGTTGTTTTCAATTAACCTAAGATTGGTTCATTGGATTGTAGTAAAATATATTCTCAAGTATCTTAGGAGAACTAAAAACTTTATGATTATTTATTCAAGTAGAGACTTGCATCTTATTGGTTACATTTGACTTTGATTTTTAATAAGATAAAGATACTCGAAAGTCGACGTTTGGGTCAATATTCACTCTTGGTGGTAAAGTTATAGTTTGGAGAAAAGTAAAACATTGTAACACTGCTTATTTAACCATGGAGGCTGAATATATAGCAACTTGTGAAGTAGGTAAAAGAAGCAGTATAGTTCAAGAAGTTCTTTATTAATTTGGAAATAGTTCCAGATATAGATAAACCATTGACCCTATATCGTGATAACAATAAGGTAGTGGTGAATTTGAAAGAACTAAGAAGTCACAAAAGAGGAAAGCATATAGAGAGAAAGTATTACTTGATCAGAGAGATTATGTATTGAGGTGATGTGATAGTTATGATGATAGCATATGAACAAAACCTTGCAAATCCATTTACCACTTAGAGAGCATGGGATTGAAAGACATGTCTCACCTTCTTTAAGGCAAGTGGGAGATTGTTATAGATAGTGCCCTAAAAGCATGTAATAATTAGTACACTATTTGGAATAAATAAAATTGGCATTTCCTAATACTTAAGTATGTTTATATTTAATATCAGAAAAATTCTAATTTATTTATATAACCATAATTTTAGTATATATATAAGTGCGATATATACAAGACGATGAAGATCGTAGATAATAAACTGAAATAATTTGTAATAAATTAATTAAAGTTGTGCTCTTTAATTAAATATTACTAGTGTGGTCTATTAACATTAAGAATGTGATAGTTTTATTTAGACTATTAATGTAGTGACATTATGGTGAAAGCATTTTATATAGTATGATTTCATAGGATTGCATTAACAATAATTTGAATTTTCATATGCAATTGATATGCATCTCGTATGCAGATTATATTCTATTACTAATTGAGAAGTCAAACAACGTCAATAAATGATCATATGCAGATTAATTTTAATTTTGAGTAGTTATAAACTCTTATTTATGTTGTTGAGTCTTTAAAGTTATTTGTTAAGGTTTGTTGTAACAACAAGCTCAATACTTATATTTTAGCGATTTAATGGAATAAATAGTTGGGAATGTGATATACAGATATGGAATCCATTCATTCCTATTAGAAGTCAGAAAGATGATTCTCTTAAGTGTTAATTATATAATTGAACAATTAAGCGTTTAATTTATAATGGTTTATAAATTAACTATTCAATGGAGAATTAATAAAACTTAAGGATAATGATGTAATTAGTGGATAAAATAAAAAATTGGCCTAACTCTAATTATATCAATAGACTGCTGAAAGTTTTATGAGTAAAATATATCTTTAATTTCAAAAGTTCAATTCCAAATTTTTAGTGGAATAATAACAGAATTAATAAATTAGATTAATTAATTAAAGAGTTTAAATAATTATCTAAGTTTATTGGAGCTTGAAATTGTAGGTCCATAGGTCCCCAATACTACCTCTTAAATCAATACAGTAAACAATAAAATGGATATTATTATACACTAAATATTTATATATCTAGAAATTTAAATTTAAATTTAATTAATTAAGAATTAATTAAGTAGTAAGATATTTTAAGGAAAATATCTTAGATTAATATCTAAATAATTGAATTTAAGAAATTAAAATGGATTAATTCTAATAGAGATATTTATTCTCTTTATAGTTTGTTTAAATATTAATTTTGAATTAATTAGAAATACGCTTCTATTAGAAGTTGCTTTACAAATTTAATTAATTAAGAAGTGTTATTAGTTAATTAATTTTATTTTATTTTAATTGAAATTGCTTTAATTAAAATATTACTTCTATTAGGAGTTGTCTTACACATTTAATTAATTAATAAATATTATTAATTATTAAATTTAATTCTACTATAATTAAAATTATTTTAATTAAGGATGTGATATAAAAGAAATATAAGGGGTGGAAACGCTAAGAGATAGAAAAGAGTTTTTCTTTTGACGTATATTACAAAGAAAAATTAGTTTTCTCTAAACACTATTGTATTACAAAAAATAAATCCACCCTTCTCTTTAATGCAACTGTTAAAAAATTGATTTGCAAATTATTGCTTAGGGAAAACATGTAGTAAAAGTAATTAAAAAGTATTAAAAGGTATCTTTCTTTTCTTTCTTTTTATTTTATATTATAACTGTACAATCATATAAATTTTGTAACTCTACTAACTCAATTTTTTGCTGTTTATTTGATAGAATTATCTAACAAATAATAATTGATATTATTTGATCATCACAAAAGAAAAGTGATAATAATAAATATCTCATAATTTATTTATTCTAAAGAATACTTTTAGAAAATTTGTGGTATTCTATGTTTTAAAAATGTTTATATATATATATATATATACTTATAATAAAATTTAAGGATATTGTACTTTACCCTTCATTTTTTAGGAAAGCTGATGTACTCCTATAAATATTTTAAAAAGACAAGATACCTCCTGTGTTTTGGATAAAGCCAAGATATTTTCCCTAGAGCTACTATTTACATCTTAATTTGATTATTTTACCCTTTCACTATTAAAAATATATAAAATAATTATATTTGATTTATTTTTATTTTGTAATTACTAATATAATTTTATTTTGATATTTAAATTTAAAAGTTATAATAATATTTTGACTTTTAATTATTTGTTCCTTTCAAATCTATTATTAAATTTATATAATATTTAATTATATATTTTTAAAATATATTATATTGTTAAAATAGTTTATTTTAAAAATTATATATGATTAATATTATTTATGCATAATTGTGTAAACATTTAAGAAATTTTGACAATAAATTTTATGTTATAAGAAATTCTATTATTAATTATACATTATTTTTTAAATAAATTATTATAATAATATTATATATTTTTAAAAAGGGAGAATACCTATTACCCCTTGTTTTTTAAGTTATTACTCCATTACTTCCCATATATTTTCTTTAATATCTTATCATCCCCCTAAATTTAGATTTTGCCTTTGATATTTCAAATATTTTCGATTTTACCATTTTATAAATTAATTAAACTGAAAGAAAAAATTGAAAAAAAAAATCAGTGGGATGATGGGATATTAAAAAAAATATAGGGGGGTAATGGGGTATTTGCTGAAAAAATAGAGGGTAATAAGATATTCTCCCTTTTGAAAATTATATATAATTAGATATTAAAAATATTTGATTATAAATTTAAAAAAAAAGAAATAATTAAGGATTAAAATATTATTATAATTTTTAAATTTAAATGTTATAATAAAATTATATTGATCATTAAGTAAAAAATAAAAAATATATATATTATTTTATATATATTTTAACAGTAAAAAATAAAATAATTACATTAAAATATAAATAATAATTTTAAAGAAGTATCTTAATTTTTTTCAGAACACAAAAAATATTTTTTCAAACAACACACTACCTATCATGATACAGTCAGTCTTGGTAGGCCAAACAATGATGGCCGGTTTCATATAATCCACAAAAGTCAAAGAACCAAAATCTCATTATCATGCAGATTGTGACTTTTAATCAAACAACATCCATTCAAATTAATACTTAATTGAATATTTAGATTTTACAATTAATAAATATATAGTATCAAAGTCGCAATGCCGTGTCTAGACTTTATTTGTTTGTTTGGTATGGGTCAATTTGATACATGATTCTCAAATCACCCCACTAACATTTAATCAATTAATGGTTTGACGAAATGATTGAACATTCAGACACATAAAAATTGTCGATGTTGAAATTTCGCTCAAATGACTCTACTAACATTTAATCAATTAATAGTTTGCTGAAATAATTGCATGTTCAGACAAGAAAAATATTGATGTTAAAATTATGTCGCACGACATGTAAGTGTCACATAAATAAATAATAGTTAAGAAATATGATTTGTTAAGGTGGATAACATGTTCATTGCATAGTGACTCCATACTCTAGCTCAATATCCTTGACTAACTAGGTTATGAGGGTGTACATTCTTCTATTGCACATTTGAAACTGGTTATTTGTACCACGAAAATTGGTCAGAAGTTATCGGAGATGTTAGCAGTGAAAACTCTCCAACGATTAAGTTAGATCGAGAAAATATGAAAAGATGAGAGAGAGTTGATAGCTAAGTATATGGATCATTTTTGGGAGAGGAAAGACTTATCTTTCTCATTGAAGCATCTTAATTTATATAGGTGTAGGATGAGAGAGAGGATACTGCCATCTCACATGACTTATTGCTCACTATCACAAAGGAAAGCAGATTCTACTTGCGCCCATTACTTGCTTACTCAATAAAGAAAGATTTTCACAGCACACCTCGCTATGTATCTGGTTTTCAATGCAATTCTACCCTACGTAATGATTATGACCTTATAACATGATGAATATGTTCTTTTAGGAACCATTTGCTATATTATTGAACCTACATCATCTACTTAGATCCAATTTGTGGTTTAGGCCTTATTATTCGTGGAGCTCGATACTTGACTGTGTTTTATACTGTAGTAGTGATCATACTTCTGTAATAACATGACTTTAGAAAATATGATTTTGCAAAGATAATATTACATCTTCATAGTAGAAAAAAACTATCTGCTGACGTGGATAATTGTAATATTGCCATGTGAGTGGTGAAAAATCATATCACAACAATAAATATTTTTAAAAAAATGTACTATTTTAGGTTTTGGAAATAAGAAAAAAATATTTATTAAGTGAATAATAAATATTCACAAAATTGAAGATGATTTAAGTCTCCTATAAAATCTAAAACGAGAAAAACGTGAAGACATAAATACCTTTGTAATAATGTCAAGGTAAGAAGATAACGAGGAATGTTGTGAAGACTTATAATTGCAAACTAGTGGAGAACAAGTTAATAATTTTCTATATTTAAGTGCCTTAAGCAATCTAGCTGTCTCCATCCAAAAAGAAATAAATAAATAGAAAGGGATTCTTTAACATATTTATCCCGAAGATTGTAGAAATTAAATAGAGAGCAAATGTGTACAAACTAACACAAACATCTACTACAAAATAATTTCTTTCAAGTTGACCATTTGTTGACCAACTAAAAAATAAAATATCTAAAATAACTTTATTTTCATCTAACACATGCTAGATCATTACAACTAAGAAAACAAAAGTGTTTACATCTTAGCAATAGCTTAACTAAACAAAAACTCTTTATTATTATTTTAATTTTATGAGTAAAACAACTTCTCTAACAAATAAAGATATATTTATAACAAATCCTTTCTCAATCTCAAGAGAGAGTTATCTACAGGTAAGACGCATTTGCTAATATCCTTAAAACTCATAGCTGCTACCCTATATGATAGAATCTTTTCTTGAATCAAACATTGACATACTTGGTAATGATGTTAGGGTGATAAATCAAGGTTGATAGTTAAGGTGGTGGTGATGGGAGTGATTTTGCAAGCAGTGACGACAAATGTGGCGATGAAGTGGAAGCAGCGATGATTGTAAGGGATTGGCATGGTAACTGTAGTGACTTGTAAATGGGGTGGTGGCTAAAATTTTGTCTTTGTAAAATTATGGTTAAAAGTTCAGAGATCATTACTGTTTTATTCTTATTTTTAAATTTTAATAATTTGTATGGATAGGGTTTAACATGTATAGTGAGACTTAAACATCTTAACATATATTTTAATTTTTTCTGAGTTTTAAAATTATAAAATATAAGTGAGCTATTATAATTTATTAACAATCAATAAATTGTCAATGTAGGAATTACTATAGGGGAGATTTGTGTTACTTTTTACAAATCTTCTCTCAAAGTGTAATTTCTACAAATATCAAGGGAGGTATATACAAATATTTTAAATTAAAAGCAAATATAATATAAGAAAAAGGACATATTTGGTTTAATGGACATACAAGTCTTGTTAGTTTAAAAAATATCTATAAAAGTTATAATTTATTTTTAAAAGATAATTACACCATTATTAATAATAATAATTTAATAAAAATTATTATTAAATTATTAAATTATAGTATATTAAATATATAATATTTATTAACATATTATAAATTTATACTTTATAAATATTATAAATGATATTTGTTAATATATTATAATTAAAATATAAATTTATTTATTTTATAATGTATTAACAATCCAATATTAATCAAGTATTAGAAAATAAATAAAATAAATCATAAATAAATATTAATATGTAAATAAAATGTACTATAATACAACGCTTATAGTTATATTGTAATTTATATTTATTTATTGTTAAAATATATAAAAATATGATAAAAAAAAAAATTTACTATTTATAAAATATATAAGTTGATAATAAATTAATAAATTTTACATTATTAATGTACTTTTTATGAATATATTATATTTTCTGAAATTTTAAAGATTTAGTAATAATATTTGTAAATAATTACTTCTATTAAAATTATAATCGTTATTTTAAAATAAATTGAGATTTTTTAAAATATTTTTTAAATTATTAAAATTTATATGTCTGCTAAACCAAATTTTAAAAACTTTTGTGTCTTTTTCCCTATAATATAATATAATGCAATCCAGCTGTCTCCAGGGGATCCATAATTCGATATGGATCGTTATTCATAAGTCAAATATGGAATTCCATGCGTCTTTACCATGTGATGGTTATCATTGTGAGTGTCTATATGTGTGGCCCTGACTAGCTTCTTTGAGGGTAAGCTCTTGGAAATTAGAAATCAAGAAAAATGGAGGTCGAAATAATTTCTGAAGAGTATATCAAACCGTCTTTACCCACACCGCATCACCTCAGAAACCACGAACTCTCTCTCTTGGATCTGTATGCTCCTAACGCCTATTATCCTCTGCTTCTCTACTATCCCCTGGATCAACATGCCAACCATTCCCCAACAGATATTGATCATATTGTCAACATAAGATTGCAGTTTCTAAAGCAATCTTTATCAGAAACCTTATCTCTCTTTTATCCATTTGCGGGAAAATTAAAAGACTTCGATTCTATTGAATGCAACGACGAGGGGATTTATTTTGTAAGAGGTCAAGTTAAACGTGCTCTCAAAGAATTTCTCAACCATCCTGACGATGTTTTGGCGGCTAAATTCGTTCCTCATGGCGGCAAACTGATCAGCACTGAATCTTCGGAAAATTATGTAACTGGTGTGCAAGTGACAACCTTTGCTTGTGGGGGTATTGCCATTGGCGTGCTGGTTTCGCATTTGATAGCTGATGGAACAGCATTTACGTCATTTCTCAAGCGTTGGGCAGGGGCAGCTAATAGGAATAATGAAGCCGCTGCAATACGTCCTAAGTTTGATGCTTCCTCTTTATTTCCTCCAAATGATGCTTACCCAAGACAAGTATGCTCGTCAGTCGTGTTGACGTCGTATATGAAATTTGGCAATTTCATCACTAGGAGATTTGTATTTGATGCCTCGGCAATAGCCAACCTCAAGGCTAAGGCAACAAGTTCCTGGGTGCAAAATCCAACACGTGTTGAGGCCGTAACAGCGCTGCTTACCAAATGTATAATGACTGCCTTGAAAGTAAGATCTGGTTCAACTGACGACAAGACATTCTTACTTAGCCATACAGTTAATTTGCGTCGAAAAGCCACGCCTCCATTCTCAGAGTATCAGATGGGTAATTTTGTATGGCGAGCATGCGCCCTCTGCAAAGATAAAGAAGCAGAGTTACCTGGTTTAGTAAGCCAACTCAGGGAAGCAATGACAAAACTTAATGGAGATTTTGTCAGTAGCCTACAAGGTGATAGTGGGCTGCTCAAATTTCTTGAGGCTGTCAAATATGAAAGAGAAACTTTTACCGGTGCGGCTGATAGTATCGCGTTTACTAGTTGGTGTAATTTTGGCTTTTATGATATTGATTTCGGATGGGGAAAGCCTGCTTGGGCTGGTCTTTTTGGTGTTGCTGAGTTGACTTATTTTCGTAATTTGATCGCTCTCATGGATACGAGAGTGGGAAATGGTATTGAAGCATGGGTGTTCTTGGGCGAGGAAGATATGGCTAGGCTACAACTTGATCAAGAGCTTCTTGAATTTGCTTCTATGGATCCAAGTCCCTTAAAACAAGCCAATCCCTTTTCTAATGGGTAAGATTTATGAGTTTACGAAACGTTTCTAAAGTTTCTAACGGTTCACCTTGTGTGGGAGTCTTTTTTTTTTTTTCTGCAATATCATGATGATTTATGAATAAATAGACCGTTTGTGTAATCGAGCTTGGCTATCTGTTTATGGGTCCTATTGTAAACAATAATGTTAGGCTGATATATTAATAAATATTTTCGACAAAAATTGATAAAATAAATAAAGCGTGTACATGATGCGAGAATTTATAGATATAAAAAGAAAAAAGATTTAAATAATATGGGAATCAATTGTCTAAATATAATATTTTTGTGTGCATTAATTATTCCACTACGATTTAAATATAAGCTAGTTGACAGATTAACTATGTTCTCTACCCTAGTTGAGTAAAGAAGTCAATGCTTTCAAACCTGCAATCCAACCTGGACGATTAGAAATCAATAATATTTTAATTACATGATTGAAGAAAAAATAATCTTAAAATTACAATTTAACTAACATCAACCATTTTTAAACAAGGTACAGCGCCAATTTGCCCTTATTAAATCTAAAAACACACATTTACCCCTTCATAGTTCAAGAGTATCAAAATCCCCTACCATCAATTTTCTAATGGAAAAAACCTGCTTTTTAAGGGCAAATAGACCTTTACATCAACGGCCATAGGAGATAAATGTGTTAAGAGTTTTTAAGTAAAATTTGACGACTCACAGTGGTTGAAATGTAAAGAAAAAGGAAATTAATAAATTCTTCCCTCCAACTTCTTTTCCCTTGCAACTCTTTGGTCTCTATTCTCTCATCCCTGCACTGTCCTTGAACACCATCGATTGTTGCCATAATCCTCGTCTCTAGCAGGCGTGAAGAAACCATAGATTATAAACACTAGCCTAATCTCTAGTAGAAAATCGCGTATGATTGACCAAACCAAGCGTTCATCTTTGGTCTGTATATTCATCTTTGGTTTATTGGATTATAAGATGGTGACAGGAACCCAAATTCATCGATTAAAGGCTTCGCCCGTGTTGGTTTGCAATGATGGTAAGTATATTGCACAATAATAAATTATATAATGCTTTTAGAAAATGTGTACGTGGTGAAATGGACCATTATATTATCTCTTTGGGCTGAAATTTTTAAGTCCAAGGTAGTTAAATGACCCATGAATTTAAAAATGCCAATAATTACAAGGTGAAAAAAATTAGAATTGGACCAGTTTTTTATTTTCAACTTCTCTAGTGGGCACGGGAAGAGGGAAAAGAAAAGGGAGAAAAAGTTTATTTGGAAGCTCAGGGCTTTTAGAAAATTTGCAAGTGGATGTTGCAAAATTAGGGCCTTAAGAAACATTGAAGCAAGTTTTTCCCTTAAAGTCGTCAATCGTATTGCTTTCTATTGGAGAAATTGAAGAGTAAGCTTCATTAGAGATTGAAGATAAAGAAGGGAAAGTAGTGATTTTGTCAACAAATAGGAGAATTTTAGACCTATTACTAATGTTTTCTCCTTATGTGTCATTTGAGTTGTATGAATGGGAAACAAAAGAAACTATGAAGATCATGCATTACACTTCTTTTATATTTGTGAATGAAAAGAATTGTTTAGTAAGTGAAACTCTAACATAGTAACTTTTATCCTTTAGAAAATACCAAATTTTTTCTTGATTTATTCGCTTGTACCAATTGTACCCTTATTACTTATCAAACCGAATCGAAACAATAATTTGAACAAGAATTGGTTTTTTTAAAAATGCAAAAGTATAAGTTTTTAGTGAAAATCAAACTTGAGAATTATGTAAGAAATATAAATGCTTTAACCACCATACCAAATCAATTTTATTAGTATATACAATACTCACTATATAAGCATTTTCAAACACATATATGATAAGGAAAAGGACATGTAAGCTTCTAAGGATTGTTTTAATGTACTGATTAATGCTAATGGTCTAAAAAATATCCGCATAAACCCCAATTTATTTTAAAATAACGATTATCCCCTATTAATGATAGTTATTCGACAAAAATTATTATTAAATCTTTCAAATTTGACAAAATATAATATATTTATCAAAAAATACATTAATAAATAGTGCATTAATAATATAATATTTAAATATAGTATAAAATTACACATATTATAAATAATATATTTTATATTTTATTCTGTCATATATGTATATATATATTAAATATACAACATATTTTAGCTAAACACAATATAAATTGTAGTACACTCATAAAATATTGTACTATGGTATATTTTATTTATATATGATTTATTTTTTAACAATTTGAAATGAATTAAGTATTAAAAAATAAATAAAATAAATCATAAATAAATTTATATTTTAATTATAATATATTAACAAGTATTATTTATATTATTTATAAAATATGTAAATTTATGATTTATTCATAAATATCGTATTATTAATAAACTATAAAATAATATTGTATTTATATTATTAATATATGTCTGATAAATGTATTTTACTTTATTAAATTTTACAGATTTAATAATATTTTTTGTTAAATAACTATTACTAATAGGTTTATAACTGTCACTTTAAAATAAATTGAGACTTACGAGGATATTTTTAAAACTATTAGAATTAATCAGTACATTAAGCCAAATCTTAGGGACCTAATATTTTTAAGAATAAAAATATTTTTAACTAATTTTTTTAAAATGTAACAAAAGTTTTAATTAATATAAAAGTTGTAATAATTTAAAAATTAAATAAAAATAAAAAATAAATATTTTAATGATTATAAATAATTTTTATTATTATTTTAATTTGAAAGATTTTAAGATAAAAGATGTAATTGTAATAAATTAAAATTTAATTATAAATAATAATAAATTTTTTAATGATTATAAATAATTTTATTATTATTTTACTTTTTATTATTTAATATAAAAGATGTAATAATTTAAAACTAATTTTATAATCATTAAAATAATTCAAATTTAAAGTTATTATTATTATTTTAAATAATAATCACTTCAGACTAATTACATATATAAAAAAGCAAAATTATTATTTATATAAAAAATAAAATTATTATATGAGATATTATAAATTCAAATTAAACTAATAATAAAATTATTTATAATCATTAAAATATTATTTTATTTTTATATTAATTAAAACTTTCCTTACATTTAAAAAAATAGTTAAAACAATTTTTATTCTTAATAGTTATTATATACGTATTTGAAAATGCTTATTTAGTAAGCATTGTACATATTATCGATATAATTGAATTGGTGTAATGGTTAAGACATTTGTATTTCTTACATAGTTCTTATGTTCAACTCCCACTAAAAACCTATTTTTTTTGTAATTTAAAAAAAAAATTATTCTTGTTCAAACTATGGGTTCAATTCCACTCGATTTATGCTAAAATTATTATTTAAACCGAAGGGCAAAATAAAAAAAAAAGGTTAGAGGTGTAAATGGTAGTTGGGAAATAATAGTGGTGTAACTAATACAAAGCTAATAAATTAAGGGAAAATTTGGTATTTTCCCTTTATAATTTATTTTACGGCCACAAAGTGTTCGACGTAGCGATTTGGAGGGGAACACCTATAGCCCTCACCAATTCCCTGAATTGATATGTCAATGGCTCAAAACCCATATAGTAATTTGGAGCCTTTTTCCTTTTTTTTTTTTAATTCTCTTAATTGAATTAGTTAGAAGATTAGGTTTATCAACATTATAAGATGAATTTAATGTTCTTGAGATTGGTTAGCGGAGCTTTGGCTTATGGATAAAAATATTAGTAACATAGATTGGTTTAGATCTTTTGAAAAGTTTTACAGAGGTCGTTTTTAATATAGATAAGTAAGGTATAATAAGAAGAGTCTAATTTCATTGACTTTATTGTGTATATTATTTATGGAGGGCTATAAGCTATTGCAAGAACATTTACATTACTAAACATATTGTTTTCTTGGTTTAGGTGGAACCTCAATCGTTAATCAAACCAAGGACTTAGAATAACTAGGTTGAGCACCCTTACCTTGGTGAGTGAAAAATATATATACACACTTATGTAATAATTTTCTTATGTATTCTAGAATTTAAATTGTTGCAAGTAAATCATGCTTAAATTTTAATCATAATTTGTTCACTGTTTTATTAAAATAACGTCATTTTAGACTTATTATTTCTTTATATTTTTTAAGTTGTGATAAATTATTCTTACTAACATTGGTTCTAAATATGTTCTTTTATTTTTGATAAAATGTTTGCTTACTATAAGAAAATATTTTTTATTGCATTGACTTAACGATGCTAATAGACTTACTATTAAATATTTTTCAAAATTGGAGGTGTAGCAGACTTGAATCATATATTATTATTATTATTATTATTATTATTATTACACACGAAATTTGATTTTAATTGTTAAATTTTAGAATGCTAGTAGTAAAAAGAAAAATATAAGTTCCAAGTCATATGGAAAAAGAATTAAATATAATCTCACCTTTCGGTCTTTGGGACCCTCTAGGCACACACAGAGGTTTTGGGTCATGTGCTTGGGCATATAGAAAAAATATAATTTTTTTAATTGTTTGCAGCCATTATATATCGGTCACAAAATGGACCGTAAGAACTTTTTGTGGCCGATACAAATGGGTCACAAAATTGACCACAAATACTTTTGCAATTGTTAAAATAATTCACAAATAGCAAAAAAAATTTTACATCAGGACTTATTATAGCCAATGCAATTTGGTTGCAAATGACTGCAATTCGGCAACAGAAACCTCTTTTGCGGCTGAATGTATATTGTTTTGTGGCTGATTTTTTCAGCCTCAAAAAGGGCTTTTTCTTGTAGTTAGATTAGGCCATGGCGAGAATTAGAAATAAAAAATAGAAGGTAGATGCCTTAAGATTAGCCCACAAGTTGACATTCGTTTTCGGCTAGGGACCCAATTTAATAAAATATCCTAACAACTTATACAAATCCAAAATGGCCCGAATAAATTCAAATCATCATCAGAATTTTATTAGTATTAGAGTTTCAAAAGGTTAAAGGAAAGAATCATATAAAATTCTTACGAAAAAAAAAAATAGGGACCTCTTTCTTACAATTTAAAAATTTATTAATTAGCATTAGATGACGAAATGTGATATTAATATAGAGGTATAAAATAAATTGATCAAACACAACTAATATTAATGTAGAACCTACAATTTGAGCATCCAAGTAAATTTGTGATAAATCATATTTCGAGGAATAGAAGCTCTATGAATTGAATTGTAATAAGTCAATTGATTGGCCATGATAATTTTGTATATAATTTTAAAAAGTTATTAACAATAGCTCTATAATAATTAAATTCACAGATGTTTCCTCAATTTTCATAAATAAAAAAAAAAAAAGTTTAAAAGACTAAAAAAATCCAACATTACTTTATATATGTATATGTGTGCAAGTGCATTCAGACTAATATTTTCCATGCATTATTATTCCTTAATAAGCATTTATACCAGAGAGTAGAGAAGCTTCTTCGTCATTAAGCATGGTGGAGAAGGCCCTTAAAAGAATGTTTATAATGGTGGATTAGAGATATTCTTTCTAAAACATTACTTTAACCTTCTTTTTATTACTTGTAGGAATTGTTGTAAAAAATCGAAAAACAAACTCAAGATATTGGAAGACTCGTATTTTTTGAACATAATCTGTATTTTCTAGCATAACTGTATCCTCAATACTCGTATTTGGGTAAAGCAAAATAATTTGAAAATTAGACATAATGATTTACAACTCTATATTTTAAAAATAAATCAAATGATGAAGTTTTAAGGGTCGAAATTTCAGTTAAAAATGAGACAACTAAAAGACAGACTTTCTTTAACATATGAGAGTGAATTTTGAATAAATTATTGACCAAATGAGTAAAAGGGGTTTCCTTGGGAGATGTTGCTTTGCTGAGAACGAATTGAGAAAATATTTGATGAATAAGAGTATTTTCTAAAGAGTGAGTTTTCCATTAGAGGGGGAGGATTGCTGGATTGAAGAGGAGAATATTCTTACTGGGCAGAATTATCATCATCTTCAAAACTTGGTGGTGAACCTTCAAAAGAGAAGCTTTCTTTGAATTTGTTTGTTTTTCAAATATATTTAGAACTTTTGTAATTAGATTCATAACTTTAAATTTAAGAATTGAAGTGTAAACATATTTTGGGAGTTTGACTTTGTTATTGAAATGGTATTGAATATTTTGTGAAATGTGAATAATTATACGTTGAGATTATTTTTTATTCATTGATCTGTATAATTTTGATTATTTATTGTGAATTTACTATCTATTATTTGTGATTGAAATTAATTTGAGAATTAAGGTGTTAGAAAATCATCTTACTTTAATTAAGTTCTTTTGAACAAGTATTTAAATTGAATCCATTTAGTTGGTTTGATTTAAATAGTTAAATAATTTTCTTGTAATAATACAATCAATTAAGTAGAAGTCTCATATCAATGATATATTTAATTAATTGTAAGTAAGGATTACCATGATCATAGGAATTCTCTAACTTTAGTAGAAAAACCAATAATTTTAATTTTATAATGGTTGTTTAATTCACTTAATATTTCAATACCAGATTAAATAACTAGCCAACTCTCATATAATTTCATTGAATTCAAAGCAATTTCATTGTTTTCAGGTGCTTGTAATTTATCTATTTAATCACTTCATTTGGAATAATCTGAAATTGTCATTTGATTACATTAAAGTATTTACGATTTTATATTTGTTAAAATTAGTAATTAACACGAAATAAGAAAAATTTAAACCATTACAATTTCGCAAGAGATCAATCTCGAAATGAACTTATCATCAACTATTAATAATTCGTGCACTTATGAGCATTTAAAATTTGCACATCAATGATGATATATGATGATAATCGATGTTTGTTCATCACAAAGAAAAAGCGATATATAACCTTGGAATAACTGAAGATAATAACTGTAAATGAGCCAACATCTTCTCTATTTGAAGTACTACTTCCCATGTAAACGGCATACTGCTGACAAGCAGAGTATAGAACAAAATTCAATTAACCTTAGTAATAATATTCAAAGAATAAAGAAAAATACCTGTTTGTTGTGAAGAAACGATTATTGAAGGAAACATGTACATTGGGTATTTGATTTAACGAAGAAGAAGCAATGACAATAAGCCATTGAAGGAAGAGAAAAGGGGGAGGAGTTGCAGCAAGGAAGACGCGTGCAATTCCCAGTGGCTTATTATACAGCAGTCACTCATATATAAACAGGAGGACCGAATATGAGAGCTCTTTCTCTAATAATAAGAAAATTTTCAGTATAAATACCTCACAATTTATTTTTTCTAAAAAATGCTTTTAGAAAATAATGATATTCTATGTTTTAAAAATGTATTAATATATAGATATAGAGAATAAATTTTAATTGAATGAAAAGGTCTACATCCTTTTCAAGGAAAGCCATGAAGAGGTCAATGCTTTTCAGTTTTTCGTAATCTATGTTGTATTTAATACTTATGGCCTATACTGGAAACAACACAGTACCTGTCATGATATTGTCAGCCTTGGTAGGCCAAACAATGTTGGGTGGTTTCATATAATCCACAGAAGTGAAAGAACCAAAATTTTATTAGCAAACAGATTGTGACTTTTAATCTAACAGTATCCAATCAGATTAATACTTAGTTGAATATTTAGATTTTACAATTAATAAATATATAGTATCAAAGTCGCAATGCCGTGTCTAGACTTCATTTATTTATTTTTATGGGTCAGTTTGATACATGAATACTAAAATGTGTCTCAAATGACTAACTCAATTAATGATTTAATGAATTGATAGCATGCTCGGACATTCAAATTATTGATGCTGAAAATTTTCCACGCCACAAGTGGGTGCCATGTTAGTAAATGACAATCCGCAAGTATTTTTTGGTCAACAAGGTGGGTAAAGCGTCTACGGTATGATGGTCGCAGGCTCCACATCGGTATCCTTGACTGATTCGCCTATCGACATGGGCTTTCAAATATTACATATTTGAAAGTAGGTATAAATATTACCGAAATTGATCAAGAGCCCCCGGTAGTATTATTAGTAAAAATCTTTCGACGATCAAGTTAGATCGAGAAAATATAAAAAAAAATGGAAGAGAGAGGTGAAAAATCATATCACAATAATAAATATTTTAAAAAAAAAATGCATTATTTTACATTTTGCAAATTAAAAAAATGACATTGATTAAGTGAATAATAAATATTTACAAAATTTAACATGATTTATCGGATCTGCATTATTTAAGTCTATTATAAAATCTAAAACAAGAAAAACTGGGAGACTTGAATACCCTCGTAATAATCTGACGATAATAAGATATTATTGAGGAATCTTGCGAAAACTTACAATTGCAAACTATTGAAGAACAAATATGTAATTCTCACTTGTTAGCTAATTGTTATCCGTCACTAGCTTCTTTGATGGGAAGCTCTTGAAAATTAGAAATCAAGAAAAATGGAGGTTGAAATAATTTCTGAAGAGTATATCAAACCGTCTTTACCAACACTGCATCACCTCATAAACCACAAGCTCTCTCTCTTGGATCTGTATGCTCCTACCGCCTATTATCCTCTGCTTCTCTACTATCCCCCGAACCAAGACGGCAACCATTCCCCAACAGATATTGATCATATTGTCAACATAAGATTGCAATTGCTAAAGCAATCTTTATCAGAAACCCTATCTCTCTTTTATCCATTTGCAGGAACGTTAAAAGGCTTTGATTCCATTGAATGCAACGACAAGGGGATTTATTTTGTAAGAGGCCAAGTTAAAAGTGCTCTCAAAGAATTTCTTAACCATCCTGACACTGATTTGGCTGCTAAATTCGTTCCTCATGGTGGCAAACCGATCAGTACTGAATCTTCAGAAAATTATGTAACTGGTGTACAAGTGACAACATTTGCCTGTGGGGGTATTGTCATTGGCGTACGGGTTTCGCATTTGATAGCTGATGGAATAGCATTTGGGTCATTTCTCAAGAGTTGGGCAGGGACAGCTAATAGGAATAATGAAGCCGCTGCAATACGTCCCAAGTTTGATGCTTCGTCTTTATTTCCTCCAAATGATGCTTACCCGACACAAGTATGCTCGTCAGTCCTCTTGACGTCGTATATGAAATTTGACAATTTCATCACTAGGAGATTTGTATTTGATGCCTCGGCAATAGCCAACCTCAAGGCTAAGGCAACAAGCTCCTGGGTGCAAAATCCAACACGTGTTGAGGCCGTAGTGGCCCTGCTTACCAAATGTATAATGACTGCCTTAAAGGTAAGATCTGGTTCAACTGATGCCAAGCCATTCTTGCTTAGCCATGCAGTAAATTTGCGTCGAAAAGCCACACCTCCATTCTCAGAGTATCAGATGGGTAATTTTGTATGGCGAGCATGCGCCCTCTGCAAAGATAAAGAAGAAGAGTTACCTGGTTTAATAAGCCAAATCAGGGAAGCAATAACAAAACTTAATGGCGATTTTGTGAGTAGCCTACAAGGTGATAGTGGGCTACCCAAATTTCTTGAGGCCCTCAAATATGAAAGAGAAACTTTCACCGGTGCAGCTGATAGTATTGGATTTACTAGTTGGTGCAATTTTGGTATTTATGATATTGATTTCGTATGGGGAAAGCCTACTTGGGCGAGTTTTTGTGGTGCAGCTGAATTAACTTATCTTCGTAATTTAATCGCTCTCATGGATACGAGAGTAGGAAATGGTATTGAAGCATGGGTGTACATGGGCGAGGAAGATATGGCCAGGCTAGAACTTGATAAAAAGCTTCTTGAATTTGCTTCTAAGGGTCCAAGTCCCTTAAAAGCTAATCTCCTTTCTCATGCGTAAGATTTATGAGTTGATCAAACGTTTCTAAAGTTTCTATCGATTCACCTTTGCGCGGGTGTCTTTTTTTATTTATTTTTTAAAGTAATATCAGGATAATTTATGAATAAATAGACTGTTTGTCACAGATGCCGAATAAGGGAATTGGGTTGGAGTAATCAAGTTTTGGTACTTGTGTATGGGTCTCTGTAAACAATAAGGTTAGGCTGATGTATCGATAAATATTTTAGTCAAAAATAAATAAATAAACGGTGTCCATGAAGCGAGAATATACAAATATAAAAAGAAAAAGATTTAAATAATAAGAGAATCAATTGGATAAATATAATATATTAATCCCGAGTTTGGTGAAAAATTAACTATGTTTTCTACCCCGGTTGAGTAAAGAAGTCAATGCTTTCATGCCTGCCATCCAACCTGGACAATTAGAAATTAATAATATTTTAATAACATGATTTAAGAAAAAATAATCTTAAAATTACAACTAACATTAACCATTTTTAAATAAGGGAAAGCGACTATTTGTCCCCTATTAAATCAAAAAGTACATATTTACCCCGCTTATTGTTAAGGAAAATATCAAAACCAACATTGGCTTGCAATGGCGGTAAGTATCTTACACAATAATAAATTATATAATTCTTTTTGTTTAATGATCATGTGATTTTGCATGTGAACAGTGGTAGTGAAATGGACCATTATATTCACTCTTTGGGCTAAGTGTTTTAGATGCAAGAGAGTTAAATGGCCTATGAATTTAAAAAGGCCATTTCTAGGTTCATTAAAAAAAAAAAAGGTATTAGAAATGGAATATTTTTTTTCATCTTCTTTAGTCGGCAAAAGAAGAAGGAAGAGGAAAAGGGGGAAAGAAAGGTGGGGAAAAATTGGTTGGAAACTTAGGCTTTTCGGAAAATTTGCGAGTGTTGGAAAATTAGGGCCTTAAGAAAAGTTGAAGCAATTTTTTCCTCTAAAAATTAATTGTATTGTTTTCTATTGGAGAAATTGAAGAGTAGACTTTGTCGGAGATTGAAGTTAGAGAAGGGAAAAGTGTGATTTTGTCAACAAATGGAGATTTTCACACCTATAGCTAATGTTTTCTCTTAATCCTTGCATTATTTGAGTTACATGATTTGGAAAGAAAAGAAACCATGAAAATCATGCATTATACTTATTAAATTTTTGAAAGAAAAGAAACTCTAATATAGTGGCTTTTATAATTTATTTTAGGTTCACAAAGTGTTTAGTGTAGCAATTTGGAGTGGAACATCCATAGCTCTCTCTAATTCCCTAAACTGCTATGTTAATGGCTTAAAACCTGTATAGCATTTTGGATATCTTCTTTTTTTCTTTTTTTGTTTTAATTCTCTATTAAATTTATTGATTTGAATATGTATTTAAAGTATTTAACAAAAATTAGTTTCTACGATTATAATTTTAATTATTACTTAAAAATCAATTTTAGTTATTATTTAAAAATATCTACAAATTTTTTTACCAAATCTCATAATATAAATCAAATTTATTATATCTTTTTAATTATAGTAAATTAATTTTTTATATGTGAAATTACCATTTTCTCATATTATCAAAATAACATAATAAAAATAAATATTTGATTTTTCATAAAATAATTAATAACAATCATCAATTGATAACAATCATTATTTAATAACCATCAATTATTATTTATTAATCACAAGTAAAATATATTAATTTTTAATGATATATCAAAAAAATTAAATAAAAGTGATAACTAATTACATTTAAATCATAAATTAACCAAAAGTTCTAAATATTCATACTCATATATAAAATGGGAAGTATATAATAATTACAATTAAAATATAATAATTTAATATTATAATAATGAATGAAACATTATAATCATATTTTAAAGCAAATTTTAAATTTTAAGGTAAAATTTAAAGCAAAATTTAAATTTTAATATTAAGTTTCAATTTAAAATTTAAAATTTCAAAATCAAAACTCATAACTATTAGAATTTTTTTTACCAATGGGTTAGGTAATTTTGGGGCACAAAAACAATATAAAATATAATTTTTTAATTTAGTCAATTAAGTCCTCCATAATTATTTACAAATTTTTAATTTAATCAATTTTAGAATTCTTTAAATTCATTTTCTTAATAAAGAAATTTGCAAAAAAAATAAAAAACTAATGAAATTAAATAATTTCTAATAGTTAAAACAATAAGTTTTGATAAATAAAAATAATAAAACTTATGTCAAATAAAATAATCAATTTGTTATTAATGATTAATTTTTTATAATATAATAATATAAGATTAACATAATAAAGAATTTCTTAAAGAATTTTTGTTTGCTTTCATATTTCATTTTCTTATCCACCAAATAAAACTTTTTAATTATTTCAATTAAATTAATAATTATTATCAATTATCTTTTTTTAATAATTAAATTATAAAAAATAAATATTTATTTTTGTTATACTCTTTTAATAATACGTGAAATGGCGATTTCAAGTATAAAAAAGTAAATACTAATGATATATTTTTTTATAATAAATTAAAAAATGATTACTATAGGGTTAATTGTTGTTAAATATTTTAAATATATACTTAAGTCAATAAATTTAATATTCTAAATAAGTTTTGATGATATTTGATATTTTGTCAATATAATCTTTATGTTTGAGAATTTTATATTATATAATATAATAATTTAAAATTTAAGATAATTTAAATTTAATTATTTATTTAATATGAAATAATAACAATTTATAGGAACAATAACAATTCAAAAATAATATGCTCATAATAAATTAAATATGGATATTTGGTTAAATATATTTATTTACATATTTTGACAAGTAAGTTACCTTAATGGTCGGGCTGCTTGCTGTTGGGCTGGGCATTAAGATCTCCCGAATCCATGTGATGTATAATATTTCAAAATAAATAAATAAATAAATAAATTATTGCAGTGGCCAAACCTTTTTACTTTTTATTTATACCCATAACTCCTAGCAACAATCATTTATACCCAAATTCAGTAAAGGCTTGGACTTTTATTTTCAAAAGGTATCATTCAGCAGCTACTCTTATTTCATTCGAATGATCTAACAAGCCAAAGTGACTGCCTGTACGAAATTAAGTACAACAAATTCTGAGAAATTGGAGACTTGAATGCCAATTTAATTGTTTTCAAATTGTTGAATATTTCAATCTCTTAGGTTGCAGATGCTCCTCTTCTTCGTCTTCAACTTGTTGAAACTTCATTTTTCTGCTGCAATGTTTCATTGATTCCCCAATATCTTCTGAGCACAATAAACGGATCCCACATTTTTTCATCACCCCACAACAGTCTATACATTCTCTAAAAAGCTTTTTAAAATAGAATTGGATGAAGACCTAGTAAATGTGACCAAATGTACCTATACTAAACCAGATTGTGAATATGTAACCCAAATGTATGTGTTCTTGTTGGAAAATTTGAAGATTCGATAATTTCTCTAAAATAAAAAACTTATAAAATATAATAATTAAAAATTTTAAATAATGACAATATTGGCCAACATGCAATAATATAAGGTAAAAAACACAAAAATTTAACAACATTCAGTAAATATTATCTATGTTCATAGGTACTTTAAATAATTCACTAAAATTAATTGAAAGATAATATATAATTTAGGTATAATATACAAATATTCACAAATTTTGGTGGACTCAAATGAAAACTTACAGATACTTTATGTAAACCTGTAAATCTTATAAAATGAGGTATCCGAATAAAAAACTCCTAATCTTCAACCTCAAAACCAAGTGTAACCGGATTCTCTCTTAAAATTTGAGCTCTCTCTTAATTGATGCCATTACAAATGAATTAGACCTCTATTTATAGGCTACTTGAGGGCCAAAATTGTCAACAAAATTTAGCTAATTTAAGGTAGGCACTTACGTCCATGCATATTACCAATATTTTTTTCTTCACCAACTATTGCCATCATCTTATTAATGCTTTAAATTTCAAATTTTAAATTTCAAATTGAAAAAGAGCCATAATTCCAATATATCTTTCAATTTGATAGTGTCTATAGCATCATCAGTGGTGATATCTCAATATAAGGTGACTTGCAATAAGTCCAAGTACTATTTGAAATTTTTTGTAAAAACTGGCTTGGTCAATATATCAGCTACATTCTCTTTTGTGTGGACCTTCGACAAACAAATTTTATTTAGAGGCAATCCATTCTCTAATTTTATAATATTGGACATTTATATGTTTTGACCTCACGTGAATACTTAATTCTTGACAAAAAATATAGCGTTTTGACTATCACTTCCAATTAAGCAACATCTTGCTTGAAACCAAGTCCCTCAATTAGACCGTTCAACCATAAAGCTTCTTCTCCTACTTTAACAGTTGTCATATACTCTACTTTAGTAGTAGAAAGAGCAATTGTAGATTGTAGGATAGATTTCCATAAAATCAATCATTCTCCAAACTTGAAAGCATAGCCGGTCAGAGATCTTGTAAGAAATCTTCTATTATCAAGATCTCCTACATAGTTTGAATCAACATATCTGATTACCTTACTAGAAGTTGATTTTTGATCATATAACAATTCATAATTGATTTTGCCAGCAAGATATCTAAAAATCCACTTTACCATATTCCAATGCTCTTTTTTTTGAATTTGCCATGTATTTGCTACCACATTGACTGCTTGTGAAATGCCTAGTCTAGTGTATACTATTATGTACATCAGGCATCCTATGGCATTTGCATAAGATACTCCAGCCATGTACTCCATCTTATCCTTTGTCTTCGAGTCAAGATCTAAAGACAATTAAAAGTGTGCTTCTAATGGGATCTTCACAAGTTTAACATTGAGCATGCTAAACTTCTCTATAACTCTCTTCACATAATTCTTCTAAGTGAGCTATAGCTTTCTAGCTTTCCTATCTCTAATGATTTCCATATCAAGTATCTTCTTAACAACTCTAAGATCCTTCATTTCAAATGTAGTACTCAACATGTTCTTGAGCTTAGAAATGTGAGATTTAGTTTTATCAACAATCAACATATCATCAACATAAAGCGTTAGATAAATGAAAGAACCATCTATAATTTTTTGAAATAGACACAACAATTATGCTCATAGTGAGTATACCTATATGAACCATAAAAATATCAAATTGCTTATAACATTATTTTAATTCATATAAGGATTTCTTCGATCTACACATGAGCCCTTCCTTGCCTGGTTCTTTAAAACCTTCAAGTTGTTACGTAAAAATTTGCTCCTCTAGCTCTCATGTAAGAAAGCAGTTTTTACATTTAGTTGCTCCAACTCCAAATTGCCAAAATCAATAAGATAACTCATATAAAAGTATGCTTCACCACTAGAGAGAAAATTTCATTGTAGTTTATACTTCTTTTTGTGAGTATCTTTTAGCAACTAGTCAAGTTTTATACTTTTCTCTTTTATTTTTTGTGATTGCTTCTTTCTTTTTGAAAATCCATTTGCACCATATAGCCTTTTTTCCCTTACTTAATTTTACTAGTTCCCAAGTACGATTCCTTTTAAGTGACTCCATTTATTCTTTCATAGCTACTAACCAATTATTACCATCCTTTGCTTGAATTGTTTTTTTGAAATTAAATGGGTTGTCGCTCTTAAAGAATAATGCAAATGACACTATATCTTCAAATCTATACCTTATAAGTGCTTTGGTGGTGTGCCTTTCTCTATCTCTAGCAAGTAAATATGGCTCTTCTTAGTGCTTTTCTTGAACATCATTGGATCTTGATCTTTTTGTAGTGGAGTTTGTCGCTGTCTCAACTCCACCTCAGTTATTGATTTCCTATCTTGCTTTTCAATAGAAGTCTGCTTCAAATCTTCTTTCTTCAGCATGCTAGCTGTATCAAAAACAGCATCTCTACTAATGACTTTCTTATTTGATTCTGGGTCCCAAAGCATATACTCTTTTATACCTTTTGGGTAGCTGAGAAAGATACATTTCTTTGACTTCACTTATAACTTCATACATTCATCATTTGGTACATGCATGATATTGCTTGATATCTAAACATACATAAATTGGTGTAGTTGATTGGCTTGTTTCCAAACCTCCTCGGGACTTTGAAATTTATTTTTGAACATGGGGACCGATTAATTAAGTTTCTTTTATCGACTCCATTCTATTGCGTAGCCTTATTTACTATAAAATGTCGAGTAATACCTTCATTTCTATAGAATTATAGAAAGGAACTTTCCTTTTACTTGGTCCCATTGTCGCTTTTGATGTACTTTAACTTTTTGCTAGTCTAGTTTTCTACCCTAGCCTTTCATTACTTGAAAGAGTTGAACTCCTCAAATTTGTGCTTCGTGAAGTACACCTAAACCTTTATAAAATAATCATCAATGAAATTGATGAAATAATTAAAATATCTATATGATGCAACTAGTGACAGTCCCCATACATTAGTATGAACATAATCAAGAGTAGCTTTGTTAATGTGAGACGAAGTGTTGCAGTTGACCTTGTTCTACTTTCCCATAGTACAGAATTTGCAAAATTCCAATTTGCATATCAGCACACCGCTTAAAAGGTTCCTTTTATGTAACTCCTATAATTCACGTTTGTTGAAATGTCCTAATTGCATATGCCATAATTCGGTATTATCATTGCTAGGTTCAATATGTGTGGCAACAGTAACTCTACCTGAAATAGTATCTCCTAATAGCTTGTACAAGTTCTCAATTTTCTCTCCTTTCATTACTATAAGATCTCCTTTGTAGACTTTAAGTAATTCATCTTTCGTAGGGAAATTGTAGCCTAATGAATTTAATGTTTCTAAGAAGATCATGTTTTTCTTCAACTTAGGAATATGCCATACATTACCCAATGTTCTAACAGCTCCATCATGCATCCTTATTTTCATTGTGCTGATTCTAATATCCTTGCAAGAAGTATCAATTTATAACAATTTTCCAAGTTAAAGAACTATTGATATAAAAATGGCGTCAAAATATCAAATGAATTTGTTAAGCCTACTAATGCTTCACGGGACGTGCAATGATTTGCATCCATGTATTGCAGACTGTACGGAAGCTTTGGCAAGGATTAAAGCCTCTCGCAATAGCTTAGGTTGAGTCTCTCCAACATAGAAATGTTTATATAATGCTTTCCAGTATTCTCTCAAAATTAATTTTTTTCTTGATTCGATTTTTCTAGTGAGGATAATTGCCTAAGACTTTCAAGTAACTCTGTGATGCCACAGTCACTTAGTTTTAGATAGGTAAGATTACGAGAGCAATATGAAGACAATAAAATAGGCAATACGTAACATATTTGCTCATGATCCCTCAACCCATTGAACCTTAATTCACAAAGGTCGTTCAAACATACAATTGATGATGGTACTTCTTTTATAGCAGTTCCATTAACAAACAGATTCTTCACAGCTTCTAAATTCCCAAGTTCGTCAGGCAATCTTTGAAGATTTGAGCAACCATAGAGATAAAGATTTACAAGAGATTTCAACTTTCATACGCTTGTTGAAGGCTGTTCAAGCCTTGAACATAAACAAAGACTTAACGTGATTAGTTTTGATTGATTCTCGATGGATGAAGGCAGTTCTTTGATTGCAATTCTACCTAAATATAACCTTTCTGATCATTTTTCGCCGATCGCCAGCCTTCATTCAGTCTTATTCGCTTCCCTAGCCTTCGTTCAGTGTTTCTTTGGTGACCATTGTTATTTTCCGGCCACCGGTTAGCTAATAGAACTCACGTCCAATTTCGTAAATTGGTAATTTATTTTCTGGTTACTGTCGTGTATTCAATTGTATCATGGATAAATTAGATATTTCTTACCTTATTCACATTGAATTAGATGGGTATAATTATGTATTATTGGCTCAAGCTATGTCTAGCTTTCTTAAGGGACGACGATTAGGGCTCTATGTCATTGGTCATGTTACTGAACCTGTTAAAATAGAAACTGAGACTGATAAGAAGTTTGCTAATCAATTGGAAGAATGGGATAGCAAAAATCATCAGATCATTACTTGGTTTCGGAATACTTCTGTTCTGTCTATTCACTTGCAGTTTGGAAGATTTGACATAGTCAAAGCATTATGGGATTTCCTTGCCCATCGCTAAACTGCCACTGATTTGTCACATCAGTACTAGATTCTTTGCAAATTTCATCAGATGCGTCAAGACTCCAGTCAAACTATCTATGACTTTCATTCTCAGATGCAGTTTTTATGGGATCAGTTATCACTCTCATAGCCTAAATGGACAAACTCTGAATATGCAGAGAAATTTGCAGTCTATAGGGACCAGCAAAGGTTAATGATGTTTCTTATGGCCTTGCAAGATGATTTTTAGCCTACTTGAGCCACACTTCTTCACTAGAAACCACTGCCTACTCTTGATGAGGCAATTGACATGCTTGTCTCAGGAGAAACCCATCTTACACCACTCTATCCACCTTGCACTGATACTGCTTTGGCTACTCTATCAGTCTCTTATGATACTCGTACCTGTAAGTATTGTCATGAGGTTAGACACTTGGTTCTTAATTATCCTACTAGGCCATGTAAGATTTTTCAAAAAGTTGGTCCCAAGCATTTTGAGAAAGATTATCCAAGCAAAGTGAAACTAAAGCCTACTCCTCAACTATTTGTTACTGTTATTGATGACTGCTCTACCACCACATCTCTTATCACACAAGATTTCGCATCCCTACTTCATCAACTTTTACAACAATTCGGTAATCCTTCCATTACTACTTCACCAGTTCCCTCAAGTACATCTTCTTGGTATTTTGACTCTACTTGTTGTAATCATATAACTATAGATTTTACTCTAGTTTCTTCTAAATCTACTCCACCCACTTTATCTATTATTCAAACTGCCAATGGATCCACCGTGCATGTTAGTCATCTAGGTCATGTCTCTTTATCCCACCTCTCATTACCTGATACTTTTCTTATTCCTAACCTTACCCTCAATCTTTTGTTTGTTGGACAATTGTGTGATCTTGGTCTTCAAGTTCTTTTCACTGCTTCTATTTGTTATGGGCAAGATCTGAAGACAAGTTAGACACTTGGGACAGGCCATAAAATTAAAAAACTGTTTGAGCTCATCAGTGTTCACCTTCAATCCAGTTATCTCTTCGATTCCCGGCTTGCTACATCTATAACTTTAGTTCCTTCTTTAAGTTTTTGGCATTGTTGTCTAGGTCATATATCACCTAATTGTCTTCGTTCATTAGTTTCTATTGGTATTTTGGGAGCTGTATCACAGGATCATATTGATTGTGTATCATGCCATCTAGCAAAACAAACTACTTTTCCTTTTTATCATAGTGATTATATTTCTCATGCTCTATTTGATCTAGTTCATTCTGATATCTGGGGTCTCTCGCTTACTACTACGATATGAGGCTCTAAGTATTTTGTTATTTTCATAAATGATCATTCCCATTATACTTGGATTTATCTTATGAAGCATAGATTTGAGTTAGTTAAAATCCATCATGGACGCATTACTAGAGATTGTGGCTACTTGGTTGTGTAGCACTATTTAGCAACTTGGTTTCCATTTCAACTCTCACAACACAGTCTCCTTATTCGACATACAGATTGTGGTTACATTCTTTTATTGCTTTACGTGGATGATATGATCATTACTAGAGATGATGGTGACGACATAACTACTCTTAAGACTTCCCTTCAACAACAATTTGAGATGAAGGATTTTGGTCATCTGAATTATTTTCTTGGATTAAAGGTGCTCTCTGATTCTGATGATTATTATCTTACTCGAGCTAAATATGCATCCGATCTTCTTGTTCGTGCTGGTTTAACAGATAATAAAGTCACCTCTACTCCGTTTAAACCAAATGCCAAGCTCACACCACTAGATGGGGTTCTACTTGATGATGCCACTCTTTATCGACAATTGGTTGGTAGCTTAGTCTATCTCACAGTTACCCATTCTGACATCTCTTATGCTGTTTATATTGTGAGCCAATACATGTTTGCTTCCCGGTCTACTCACTATGCAGTTGTTCTTCACATTCTCAGATATATCAAAGGTACCCTTTTTCATGCACTTCATTTCTCTGCTCATTCCTCTCTAAAGTTACTTGCCTTTTCCGATGCAGATTGGGTCGGTGATTTAACTGATCAACACTGTACCACAGGACTTTATCTTTTTCTAGGGGATTCTCTTGTCTCTTAGCGATGTAAGAAAGAGACTGTTGTTGTTAGGTCTAGTATAGAAGCTGAATACCATGCTCTTGCAGATACTGCCCAAGAGATTACTTGGCTTTGTTGGTTACTTAGCAATATGGGAGTTCATCAATTCGGTCCTACTCCTTTGGCTTGCGATAATCGTAGCGCTATTCAAATTTCTCACAATGATGTTTTTCATGAACGCATCAAACACATTGAAGTTAATTGTCATTTCATTTGGCAACATATCATTCGAAGCGCTATTACTCTTCAATTACTATCCCTAACTCACATTAGTACTTTTTGGCATGTATCAGGGTGTGAAAATGCTTCTCCTATATTTTAGTGACAAATATATTATTTTTTAAAATTACATTATAAAATAATATGTTTTTAATATGTTAATTAGATTAAATCGTAAAATGATATATTTTATATAATTAATATGTCAATATTTGTGCATATTCAATAAAATTGGTCAAAATTCTACTTATTGAATTGAATTTCAAGCACCTCGATTAGCAAAGAATAGTCAAACCACCTAATTAATTAATTAGCTACTAATTTGTGCTGATCGAAAAGCCATGCATGCATGTGTATGTGTGTGTGTCTGTATATATATATAAATATATGTATATTATAGATTTCCTGGTCATACTAATTTGTTGTCATATATTATACGGGTTTTAAATTAGATTAATGAATATAAAAATCTCTGTTACTTTTTTTTTAATGCATGTATAATATATATAAAGTGGATTAATTAAGACTTTTTACGAACATCAACTGTTGGGAAAAATTAAACACAGTAGAAATAATAAAAATAAAATTAACAGGGAGGCATCAATATTTTTTAACATGTAAGACATTTTAAAAGGAAAAATTATGAGGTGACAGTAAACAACCCATGTAAAAAAGATCTCCACTATATTAAAAAGTGGGTATAACAAAATCTTTCAAATGTTACAACAAAAGTTGAGGAACACACTCAAAAAAATACAAAATTATTTTGAAATTCTCTCTTCTCTCCCTCACTTTCACTCTCTATTTTTTCTTACTTTTTGTACCTTATTTCTGAGGAATCAAAAGCCTCCAATTTATAGTGAAGAGGAAAAGGGTTTTAGGCATTAATTAAGCCTTCAAACGCTGCACCGATATCCTCAATTTCAAACTTGTTGAAATCTTTGATCCATGATCATAGTATTTTCTTCTTCAAGAAATTTTTAGTCAAGCTCACCCACATGCACCTGAATTTTGGTTGAAAGACTCAACCTACATGTTTGACATACACCGAAATGGGTTGAAAAATACCAATCAATTCTCCCTTTTTTCAGCCCATGAGGAGAAGAATTGGGCTATAGTCTTCATCATCGAAAACTCATCCTAGCACGCTTGGAATACAACTCAAGTTTATATTGAGGAATCAGCTTTGTTAACATATCTGCCACATTTTTGTTGGTGTGAATTTTCCGTACATGAAATAGCTTCTTTTCAAGTGCTTCACAAATCCAATGATATATGACATCGATTTGCTTTGTTTGATAGTGGTAGGGGAAGTTCTTGCTGTGATCAATTGCACTTTAACTGTCATAATAACCACATATCCATCTTGCTTCAATCCCAAGTCTTGAAGGAACATCTTTAGCCACAACATCTATTTTCCAGCTCCTGTAATAGCAATATACTTAGCTTCTGTTGTGGATAAAGCAACACATTTTTGTAATTTGAAATGCCATGAAATGGCTGCCCCTACAAAAGTAAACAAGTACCCAGATGTAGATTTTCGACCATCGAGATCACTTGCCATATTGCATCTGTATAACTGGCCAAGATTGGTTTTCCATTTCCAAAGCACAAGCATTGTTTGGATGTACCCTTCAAATATCTAAAAATTTACTTTACAGCTTCCCAATGTTCTTTTCTTGGATTTGCAAAGAATCTACTCATAACTCCAACTGCATGAGCAATATTTGGCCTTGTGCAAACCATTGTATACATTAAACTTCCAACAGTTGAAGAGTAAGAAGAGTAAGGAGTGACCAACATCTTTTGTTCTTCCAAGAGATGGATTTAACTTCTTAGAGAGTGTGAACTGTGCTCCAAAAGTACAGATATTGTTTTAGCGTTCTTCATGAACTGTTCAAGTATCCACTCATCTTTAACATCATTATCTTCATCATCATCAGGTGGAATTTGAGTTTCATCATCTTCTATTGATTCTTTATCTGTCACCTGTTGTTGAGGAGGATTTATTTCAATTGCGGATATTTGTAGTTGTTGCTCCTTTCTGAAATTTTCAATAGTTTGATCTTCATAGAAGACAACATCTTTGCTTTTCACAATTCTTTTCTTTTTTGAATCCCAAAATCTGAACTCGAATTCTTCATCTTCATATCGAATAAAGATAAATGAGACGTCCTTATTGTCAAGCTTCAATCTTTGTTCCTTTAGCATGTGCACAAAAGCCATCAACCAAATACCTTTAAATGAGAATAAGAAACATCTTTGCCAATCTATACGCTCTGTAATGTTTAACTCTAACGAAATTGATGGAGATCTGTTGATTAGGTGACGTGCAACCGAGGCAGCTGCTCCCCAAAATGGTTTTGATAACTTGGCTATTTTCAGCATGCTTCTAACTCTTTCAATGATGGTGCAATTCATCCATTCATATACACCATTGTGTTGAAGAGTGCTAGGAATTGTCTTCTCATGTCGAATCCCATGTTTAGAGCAATAATCTTTGAACTCTTGAGAAGTGTAATCCCCTCTATTGTTTGATCAAATGCACTTTAAGGGCTTCCCACTTTCTCTTTCTACCATGGCATGATACTTTTGAAAAATATAAAACACCTAATCTTTTGTTTTTGACAAATACAGTCTGACCTTTTTAGAAACATCATTTGTAAATGTCACAATGTACTTAGCTCTGCCCAACGATTCAACTTTTAAAGGACCACATGCATTATAATATACTTGCTCTAATATAATTTCTTTTCTATTAGAGGGATTATCAAATGAAACTCTATGTTGTTTACCAAATAAACAATAATCACAAAGGTTAAATGAAGTATCTTTCTAAAAAAGAATGGAATTCTTTTTGGCAAGAATCTGTAATCCTTTTGTACTTATATTGCCGAGCCGCTTATGCTATAAATTTGATGAAAGATTAACTACTACATTCACGTTGTTGGCGCAAGCTTTCCTATGGGTTTTATACAAGCTACAACAAAACTTCTGTTTTGCAACAATCACCGACTTTTTTTTAGAGATTCCATCTACTATTGCTGAAATAATTTTGTTAGCCTTATTTATCCAAAGCATTTACCGAGATTAGATTGAGATGTAAATCTAGAACATGTCTCACATCTTTTAATGTCAATTGACAACTAGCATTAGTTTCAATGCAATCATCTCTAATTCCAATAATTTTGAAGTAGGATGAATTTTCCATCTTTACTAAACCAATGTCTCTAGCTTTGTAATTAGTAAATATTCCTGCATTTGGAGTGACGTGGAGAAAAACTCCTGAATCAAGCACCCATTCATTCATAATATCACTGACATATAAGCATTCATCAATAAGCAACAAAACATCCGTGATCTTTGTAGCTGTTCTAGCTGTGTTGTCATTTTTTTTTCTTTCTATCACTATTTTGCTATTCTTCTCGTTTTAATGCTCGACAATTCTTCTTTACATGGCCTAGCAATCTACAATGATAGCAGATGAAATTCTTGCCTTTTGATTTCGATCTCCCCTTGGACTTGTCATTATGATTTCTTTCACCTCGATTTTTGTTTCTTTGTCTATTGTCAATAACAAGTACTTGTGATTCTCCATTTGTACTTTATTTTGTTTTTCAAATGAAATTAAAGTTACAGAGACAACTTCAAACTCCAGAGTGTCTTTTCCATAAGTGAGGGTTGTAATAAGATGATCATAAGATGACGGAAGTATTGGCATCAACAATACAGATTTTTTCTCTTCAGTGAAATTCACTTTAAACTTTGATAATATGGAGATTATACCATTAAAGTTGCTTAAGTATTACAACATATCTATGTTCTCAGGCTTCTACATTTAATACAACTCCTTTCACAAGTAGAACTTGTTAGAGAGGTTCTTCGGCATGTACAGTCTCTCTAAAGTGTCCCAAGTTTCTTTAGTAATTATGCACTCCGTAGAATCAATGTTTTGCAAGATATTATCTAACACATTTAGGTGAATGGTGTTAGTTGCAGTCTCATCCATATCCTTCCACTCCTCATCAGTAACTTTATCAGCCTTTTGTCCTTGTCCAACAAAGCTTTGTGAACTTTTTGTTGGATGAGAAAATCTTTCATTCTTTTTTGCCAAAGGGGAAAAATGTTGTTGCTGTTGAACTTCTCGATCTTAACTTTCTGGCCAACAATCTTTGATTCTACACTATTTGCTCTAGAACCACATTTGATACAATATCTTTGTATCTTTGTATCTGCTACTGTACCACACTCTTTCTAGAATAGTGATGTCGTTCACAATAGTAACCACCCTTTAGGTATAGTTACTATCCTTAATAATAATAGATACCCTGCACAGTACCGCTCTACAAAATAGCTATGCCATGTACAACAATAACTGCCTGTAATGTCAACAGCTATAGTGAATTGACTTGTAAAGTTGTGGTAAAATTGCTACAGTTTAAAATAGTCACGTCTACAGTACTCGCTAAATAGTAATACAAATAATTTTTCTTCAACAATGCTTTGATACCAATTGTTGAGAAAAGTTAAACACACTAGAGATAATAAAAAAAAATAAACAAGGAGATACCAATATTTTTTATTATGAAAAATCCTTAAAAGAAAAAACCACAAGGTGACAGTAAATCACCCATACAAAAAAAATCTCCATTATATTAAAAAGTAGGTACAACAAAATTTCTTAAATCTTACAATAAAGCTCGAGAAACACACTCAAAATAATACAAAATTATTTTGAAATTATCTCTTCTCCTCCACACTCTCTCTATTTTTTTTTAAAATTTTTGTGGCTTATTTCTAAGGCATCAAGAGCCTCCAATTTAGTGTGAAGGGGAAAAGGATTTTAGGCATCAATTAAGCCTTCAAATGGCGCACCGATATCCTCAATTTCAAAATTATTAAAATCTTTGATCCATGGTCATCTTATTTTCTTCTTCAAGGAATTCTTAGTTAAGCTCACCCACATGCACATGAATTTTTGTTAAAAGACAGCCCACATGTTTGACATGCACCAAAATAGGTTGGAAAATAACCATCATCTACCACCTTAGTTAATTAATTAATTATGAGTCATTTCGTATAATTATCTTATTTGGCTGACTCTTTTGACAAGACCATATGAAATTAAATATAGTTTTTATTTGTAATTATCTTATTACAACATTTTTTATTTGTTTTTAGAAGGATATTAGATTAAATTCTCCATACGAACAAGAATATTCTAAAATTATTTGTAAGTTCATTGAACAATTAAAAATTTATTGGACACCCCAAAATTACCTTTCAATAATTATGTTTATAACTTTTATTATCTTTCAATAATTATGTTTTTAACTTTTTGTTATCTAATTATTATTTAATGTTAAAGCCGGGACCGTTCGATTTTTTATGTATAGCTGCCAGATGGTTAGTTGAATTCTTGATTATTTTTATTCTTTATTTTCATGATAATTTAATTGTTATGATTATGTTCTCAATTTTATTTTGGTGTTTAAAGCTTGTATTTAAGGCCTTTTAAACTTCTTAATTATTTTTTTATTTCGATACTCTAATATGTTGCTTAGAGATTTATTTTAAAAAAGCGTATTCACTAAGAATTCTTTTCAGATAAGTAATAATTAGTCAAAACAAAACAGCAACAAAAGAACACCAGAGCAGTGTTAAGCTAATAAATATAGTAGTGAACAATGGCCCAAACAAGCAACAACTGCAACAAGATTCAAGCTCCATCAGAAAATCAATTCCTCTTTTGAAGAACTTTTCTGTATCATCTTGGTTGGTTTCATGGAGAACAGCCATGATCTCGTGTCTTATGCCGTAGCTGTAAACATATATTTACACACAAGCCGTAAAGATACATTCATACACAAGCCTGGCAATAAAGTTCAAAGTGTTGGTTTATATATTTGTCCACAAAAATAAAAAATCACCAAAAACCAAAATACGTACAGATGTCAATATTTGAGAGACAATTTGGTTAGACCTCCCTATATCTTCCCAAACTAGTAAACAGCTGCATCAATCTTATTTTTTTTTTAAGTCAAAGAAAATTGATTAACAAAAAAGAAAAAGAAAACTACAAAAAACAAGTCAAAAGGAGGCTATACAAATCCAATCAAAGAATGAAAGATTAATGTAATATTTTACACTCAAACACATCTAAACATCTAAATCCAGACAAAACATTTATGAGTGCCACAAACATAAAGCCAATATCGATTCAATAAGAGCTTGTTAAAGAAGAGTTTATTACTCCTTGAAACAAACTTTAATTATTGGTTTAGAAAGGGCAAAATTACAGCACTTTCAAAACACCAGCAAAGTAGAATAGACTTTGCATGAATTTGAATCAAAAGCGGACAACAAGCAAGCATAAAGCTTCAGTTGCGTACCAACTAACAAGAAGCATATTGCACCAGCTAAATGAATGAAAGTTGTCAGAAAGAATTCTAGCAATAACAAAGAGCTTTCACTAGCTCCAACCAGCAACTGTCGTAAAAAATCCCAAAGCTTAGGAAAATACAAGAGAAAGAACACTATTTAATGAAACTTGTAATTAGGAATATGCATATAGTCTTTATGCAGCAAACCTCTTATCTCATATGGGGGATCACACCACCGATATAACAAGAAAATTCAGTACCTATATTAGCAAGAAATTCATCCTCCCTTTGTTAGACTTCCATCTTCCATGTCATGTTATCAATGCTACTATCATGTGCTTTCGCCAGTGCAGAAACTGTAGCCCGTTGTGCTACTGCGCAATTGAGCTTATTTCTCTTTCATTATGTGAGAGTTCACAAGCCTCACTGATGGACACTGACCTTAAATCAGTAGGGGGGATAAAACAATCAATTGAAAGTCCTGGAACATTAAATGTAACTTCTTCAATAGTCCAAGCTTTTTCCAACTTCGTTTTTGTATGGCTAACTACGACCTCACCAAACCTAAAAAGTGTCTCTACAGAATGGCCAGAGTGTGCAATCATGATCCCTTCAATAGGTTTGTAATCATTAAGCAATGAATTGATAGTGGATTCCCAGTAAACTGTATCACCCTCATTAGACGAGATGTAAGTAAGATGGGAAGCCTTCATATGAACAAGAAGTCCAGCCTTTTGGTTGAAGTACTCAATCAAGACATGCCTAATAATCTCTGTAGGATCTTCACTCCCAGCCTTCAGAGGACCAGCACAAAGCTTAAGGATAAAGCAATCCTCACCATTAATCTGCTTCACCCCTATGCACTTTGCATTAGTGAGCATACTAGCTGTTGTCCTTGGATCAAGACCATAAAATAGATCAACCAACTACACACATTTGAAAGTAAGCAAATATCTCACAAAATATCAATTAGCTAATTTTGAGCTCTAAAATTAACATATAAAACTTTACCTAAAATGCTTGACGTAAGGGTCTCATCGGCCCTTCAGCTATGTGGGCACCATCCCAAGGTGCGTGCCTCTAAACAAGCTTGCCATTATAGTTAGCATGAACCTGACTACCTCCAGCTGCAAGTTCAACATACCACATATCTCGATTCATTTACAAAACAAAAATACATCTGACTCTATATATTTACAGGCATTCTTATTCTTAACTGTCCTAGTAGTAGTTTCAAACTTTGCGGCTACCATCCTAATCTTTCCTATGGAAGCTCATAATTTTTTTAAAAGAAAAAATAAGCAGAAAAAAATAAGCAAAAATACATCTACAGGATCGTGCACAAATCTTGAAGTGAAAACCTCAAAACAAGAGGGAAAAAACTGTGCAGTAGGGGCAGAAGCTAATAATAGACGTCTCTTTAATGTTCAAGTATGGCAAAGGGCTGTTGTTGCTAATGTGCATTAAGGCCAATGATGTGACCATGACACCAAGCAATTGCCTCAGATCGAACCTCTTACAAGCAATAGCAGTACTTGACGACATCCGCGATAACTGTTCTTTAACCCAGTTGCCCAAACCTAAGCCGCTTCGCTTAGACTTGCCCTATTTAGCCCCATCTGGATTTGGACCCTTTATTATGGCGCTAGAGACTCCCCCACTATGGGCCTCAAACTCTCAGATCTTGAAATTGGCTCGGGGGTCACAACGTAGTGGTGGGTTCTCCTGATCTTTCTTCTCCAGCGAAGTGATGACATAATAATATAATTTGCCAACATTATTGAAGCACACTTGATGATGGTTGTGCAACAATACTAATTAAATCATGATACTCTATTTTAAAAAAATACAACAATACTTATAAAAAATATATAAAAATTGTTTAAATACTTAAATCTTATTTAAAGACATTTTTGAATTTATATTATTTTGTATAAAGATATATATGAAATTACACATGTAAATAAAATAAATTTTAAAAACAAGTAAAATCCTGCTTTTCAAAATTTGCGGATAAAAAGGTAAATTTTAAATAAAAGTGATTTAAAAAAAAGAATTATCCAATACTTAAAATAGATTTTTCAACCATATTTTAACGGTTGAAAAATATAGACTTGCAACGGCAATCTCAAAGAGTTAGTAGAGTCTCATTCTTCAAAGTCATCTCAAACAACACACTCTTCATCTAAACAAAAACCCGTCTCATATTTCTCTTCTTTAATTTAACTATCAAATAATAGTCGATTTCTCTTCTTTGGACTAACCAAAAAAACCCGCGTAAATGTAGAAGAAAAAGCTTCTTCTTAGCCCTTAAGGAAGAAGTAGTCGACAAACTCTCCCTGTCACAGTCTTGTGCCCCTAGCTCGACCCGATTCATGTCCCCTTACTTTGTCTTGAATTGAAAAAATTAATGTTATTAACTGTGCTATCATTTGTTGAATTTATATTTATGAGATTTAAACTTTTTATCATGTGTGGGTAGATTTATTTTTTAAAACAATGATTTAATCTATTGGAAGCATCCATTTTCTGATATTGTGTCATTTTTTTGATTTGATATTTAGTGTTGAGTATTTATCATAATGATTAGTGCATTTAAATATCTGGCCAATATTTGAATGAACTGTAGACTGATATGAACTAAAAGGCGATTATCAAGTCTAGACTGTGTGAGAAATACCGTAAATTATATATTAGACAGAGACGTATTAATATGTTTACATAGTTTAATAAGAAACTATCACTAATTGTAATGCACTTCCATTTAAAGATATAATGAATTATTAGATGCGAAGTAGTTTCAATTGATTTCAAAAGAGACTGTTGAATAGGATAAGATAATTGACTAACAATACTGGTACCAAATCAGAATAACATCAACAAACGACGTGGATACAATTAATTAAGATAAAATCATGTAAATTTAATGAAAATGACCAACATTTAGGGTAAATTTTCGGTAATAACTACGATTCAAAATGTCTTTAAAAAATGACCATATCAAATTTTTTTGGACCAAAATACCCCTACGTGAATGTGCTTGGTAGTCATTTTCTGAAAAATTTTTATGAGAGTATTTTGGTCCAAATTGGTCATTTTTGTAATATATATTATGTGGTGGTTATTTAAGAAAATCAATAACCAATATTGGTTACCGTTGAAAATTCCCCTAAAATCATTGGCCTTAGATTTTTCCATTAATTGAGTCCTTTATTTAGTTTGTTAGGTAATTAATGTTTGCTTATTTTAATTTCTCACTTAAATTATTTCGATTTCTTCAAATAAATTCATAAATTAATCACCTTTGATACTTGATTAATTAACATTCCTCATAGGATCAACATTGTCTTACCATTATATTACTTGTTACGATCTTGTGCACACACTGCATGAATCATACAACACTTGTCGTGGATGTCAAGTTGAACCCTAGTTATGACTTGTAGCAACTCTTCAAGAGTACCATAACCACCAGGAAGGGCAATAAAAGCTTCAAAGTGTCTAGCCATTTCTACCTTCTTGTCATGCATATTTGCTACTAGCTTCACATCCCTTACTGTTTCTCTGGTTATCTCCTTAGACATCAATGTCAAGTTTGAATAGTAGACTTGATGAATTGGCATCCATCATCATAAACAGTTTGAGCAATCATACCCATCAAACTAATATTTCCACCCTCATAAACAAGATCAATATTTCTTGCAATAAGCTCAGTGCCAAGTTCAATAGCAACATCTTTACAACTAGTCCTATTTTCAGGACTACTAGCACGAAACACACAAATCCTCTTAAATTTTGATAGCTTGATTTCTATTATAATGCAATCTGTATATTACAATAATTTATCTTCAGGTTAAACAACATTATCGTTATACATAAACAGCTATTAATTAATAATATAAACCCCATTTTCAACTCTTCTAACTAGCAAATAACAACATTAACAACATAACAATATAATGATAATCCATAAACAACTAACAACATAAATTCAAATCTCAATTCTCTTAACTAACAAATAGCAACATAAAGAACATCATAATTTATTATTTTGATTTTTGTAATTTAATTTTCAATATTATGCAAATTAGTGCACCTTCTGTTGCAAATCAATTAAGGAATATATTCATTTAATTATATATCCAAGATAGAACTGATAGTACAAGAAAAGATGAATTGTAATTTGCTAAATTAAAAATGGTATGGATCAATGTTAGCATACCTGATTACATATAGAAAAATATATATGAAACACATGATTATGAAAGTGCATTAATTGATATATTTTTAAACTCACAAAATACTAAATATGTATATTTTCATCATTGCAACATATTTGAAAGCACTATATCTTAACAATATAATAATAAATTCATTAAATTATTCATAATTGCTTTATTTTATCTAAAGCAATACATCCAATCAATATAATATTAAATTAATTAAACTAGATTACTTAAATACATGCTTATAAAGTGAAAATTTTTAAAACAAAAAATGAAATTATTTTGGTATAATTATGCAAGTATAATCTCATTTAAATAACTCTCTCCAATATAATATTATTTTCTACTTTTGGAAACAATAGGGACTAGTCAGATAATTTTCATTTCATTATATTACAGCATCTCTTTCCTCTTCCCCGATATAGGTAATAATCCTTTATCTCCTTTTATGTTTCACCTTATTTAACTTTTGACACGAGCACTCATTGCTTAACTAGGTAAGAGCCCTGGTTACTTAATAAAATTAAGGCTATACATTTCTATCCCCTTTTTCTTTTCTTTTCTTTTCTTCTTTTCTTATTCTTTTTTTTATATGCATCAATTAATACAACTTTCTCATCACGAGCACACAAATTGCAACAAACCCCAAACTTATTTTGAAGTATATATCATTACAGTTTCAAGATAGCTCAAGAGTTCCCACAAGGATATAAATAATATTTTCAGCTATCCGATTTGGGTATTGTCAGTTTTATGAAAAAAAATAATATCAACTTGAAGCTAAAAGTGGTTAACTAGGGAATCGTGCATAAGGTTGGCTAGAAAGGCTTAAACGGTTCAAATAAGGCCTAAAATCCTTTTTCATGTGTTATACAATCAATCTTACATCCAAGACATGAAAAATCAAGCTCAATAGTCAAAACAAAACAAAACATTATGAGATCACTAGAATGAAAAAATAACAAGAATAGATATAAAGTAGTCATATAACACTCAGAATTAACGTACAAAGACTCAAAAGCTCACTAAAAAGGTCATATGAGTCTCCATTATCTTGCATATCATATTTTAACTATGTGAATTCATTAAATCAAGACTCTGATCAATTTTGACATGAAGTGCATATATGTTATGAGCATGAACAAATGAAAACTAGTTAAAATAAGGATAAAATTATGATATTTGCTTAACATTTCATTACTTCAAAGTGGCCATGGCTAATTCATTTTTGCAAACTTTCACAAAGTAAGGAAGCGACTCAAAAATGGAAAACAAACAAGAAAAAAAAATCGCAAACACGAAAAAATTACCACAAAAAATGAAAAAAATTATCACAAAAATCTAATTCAAGCAACTTCACCCCCAAACTTAAACCTAACATTGTCCTTAATGTTCGAAATTAAAGATCATGTAATGAATAGATTAAGTTGGAAGCGAAATAAAATATTAAAAATGCAAAGAGAAGGAAAAGGAACTAATAGTAGCTAATTTGAATAACTCATTCACACATCGCAAAGATCATCTTCTCTTTATTGAAAACCTTGGATTGCCTCCCAAGCAGTGCTAAGTTTAACGTCTTCAGCTAGACCAAGTTTTTCCTCAATCAAATAGGGTCTTTGTGAGAAATTTTGGCCTCATTTTTTTCTTCTTCTCTATAGTAGTACTTCAACTATTGGCGGTTGGCTCAAAAAATATGTCAATTCTTATCTTTCAGTTTAACCATGCCAAAGGGAAGTACTTTCTCAATTACGAACGAACCCAACCATCTTGACTTAGGTTTGCCTAGAAATAACTTTGATCTTCAACTGAACAATAGAACACAATGACCTGATGCAAAATGTCTTTCAAGAACCATTATATCATGTCACTGCTTTGTCTCCTTGTAAAATTTGGCACTCTTGTACACATTATTCCGAAACTCTTTCATCTTCTGCTCATGAACATTCACTCCATAACTATCGATGATATTTACCCTATGGCATGTAGTTGGCTCATTTGAAGATTTTATGTCTTGAAAAATGCTAAATTTAACTTCTTCATCATTCACCCACAGTGTCAACTCACTATATTTTACATCAATTAAAGCTTTACTAATGGCTAAGAAAGGCCTACCAAGAATGAGAGGAATCTCATGGTCTTCTTCCATATCCAAAACAATGAAATTTGTTGGAAATATAAACTTGCCAACGTTGACCAATACATTTTGAACTACCCCCTCTTGGATGCTTAATCAATCGGTCTGTTAATTGAAGAAAGACAATTGTAGCCTTAGCTTCACCAAGACCCAATTTCTTGAAAATAGACAATGGCATTAGGTTAATATTTGCACCCAAATCACATAATGCTTTTTCAAAATAACACTCTCGAATGGTGTAAGAGATGGTGAAACTCCATAGATCTTTCAATTTTAGAGGCAACTTATTTTGCAAAATTGCGCTGCATTCTTCCATTAGCATCACCATCTCATTCTCCTCCAATTTCCTCTTGTTGGATAATATCACCTTCATAAACTTTGCATAGCTTGGCATTTGCTTAAGTGCACTTGCAAAAGGGATATTAATGTGCAACCTTTTGAAAACATCAAGGAATTTAGAGAATTACTTATCTAGCTTGTTCTTTCGAAAATATTGAGGTAATGGGATCGGAGGCACATATGGTAGAGGTGACAAATCTTTCTTTTGACAAGATAATGCTTCTTATGGTGACTTTAAGGAGTTTGGTTTTTCAGAGGTATTAATGGTGCCTTCCATTTGCTTTTCACCAACCTTGTCCTCTGTTTTTACTTGGTTTGACACTAAAGCTTCAAGTTGTTTCTCCATTTGTGCTTTCAATTTACCTTGTAGTTCTTTAAGTTGCTTCCTACTTCTAAGTGTAATGGCATTTACTTGCTACTCGAGATTTGCTTCAATATTACTTGGCAATGATCTTTGTTGTCTTTCCGTCATTATACTCATAAGTTCCCTACTTGAACTTTAAAATTTCGAATGGAAGCTGCTTGATTTTGCAAAGTTGTTTTAATCTTTGTTATGAACTTGGAAGTATTCTAGGTGAGTTGTGCAAGAGCTTTTTCTAAGTTCAGTTTCTTCTCTTGAGATTGGCATCTGGGTCGTGGTCTCGCGCATTTTGATTTCCCCTCCAAGAGAAATTAGGATGATTCCACCATCCTTAATTGTAGGTGTTAGAATACGGATTGTTTTGCTGCTGATTGTAGTTCCCAATATATGAAACTTGTTCAAAGGACGACGAAGCAAATAGATTACCAACTTGACAATCAATGCTTAAGTGATTACCACTATATAACTCACAAACCATTTGAGGAGTTTAGATGGAATTTGCTGTCAGAGCTCCCAATTGCTTGGTTAGTATGGTCAGCTAAGCAGTAAGTGCAATAATGTTGTCTACTTTATGAACTAGCAAGGCCTTTTTCGATGTTAAACATTCTGTGGGCCATTGATAAGCATTAACAGTCATATCCTCTAACAAGTCATAGGCCTCATCAATCGTTTTCCCCATTAGAGCACCTTCCGCTGCTGCATCGACAAGTGTTCGTGTTGAACCGCCCAACCCATTATAGAAAGTCTGCACTTGAAGCCATTTAAGTAAGGCATGGTATAGGCATCTCCTCATCATGTCCTTGTACCTTTGCCAAGTTTCATAAAACGACTCCATTTCATGTTGAGAAAAGGTAGTGATGCCATTTCTTAACCTCGCTATTTTCGTCAAAAGGAAAAATTTTGCCAAAAATTTCTAAGCCAAATCATCCCAAGTGGTAATGGTTTTAGGAGGAATTAAACTCAACCAGCTCTTTGCCTTATCCCTTAGTGAAAATGGAAATAAGCTCAGCTTCACTGCGTCATTTGACACATTGTTATATCTAAAAAAGTCACAAATCTCCAAGAAATTTGTAATGTGTGCATTCGAATCATCATGTGGTAAACCACTGAACTGTAGTAAAGTCTAAATCATTTGAATAATGGCTAGCTTGATCTCAAAATTGTTCGCTTGAATGGCGGGTCTTCTAATGCTAGTCGAAGCTCCATTAATTATTGGAATAGCATATTCCCTCAAAGCTCGCTGATCTTTAGCTCCAACATTATCCCCAAAATTTTATTTCATAGTGTTAATTTGCGGTTGTCTTAACGTTGTCTCTTTTTGCTTTTCTGATCCTGCAAAGGAAATACCTAAAATAAAAACAAAAATTAAACTTCAAATTAAACTCAAAATTAATCTAAATCGATATTAAAAAAACTTTATATTCTCTAACAACGGCACCAAAAACTTATTATATGATTCGTGCAGTGTGTGTGTGATACTCGCAAGTGCACAAGATCGTAACAAGTAATATAGTGATAAGAGGATGTCGATCCCACGAGGAATGTTAATCAATTAAGTATCAAAGGTGATTAATTTATGAATTTATTTGAAGAAATCGAAATAATTTGAGTGAGAAATTAATATTAACAAAAATTAACTACTTAACAAATTAAATAAAAGAATCAATTAATGGAAAATTTTAGGGTTAATGATTTTATCTTAATTAATCTCATCCATTTCTCCTATTGATGTTATTATGATTTGGTACTAGTATTGCCAATTAGTTATCTTATCCTATTCGA